>OY821756.1:23038231-23543640 GCA_963682095.1 Potentilla sterilis
CTGACCCCCAGTAAGCAATTTGCAGATTACAGATTTCCAGTAATCAAGTTACTGACCCCCAGTAATCAGATTACAGATTCCATATTTTCCAGTAACCATGTTACTGACCCCCAGTAATCGATTACTGACCCCCAGTAATTAGGTTACAGATTTCATATTTTCCAGTAACCATGTTACTGACCCCCAGTAATCGATTACTGACCCCCAGTAACCAGGTTACTGACCCCCAGTAATCCAGGCATGAAGTTGCAAAACTTTAATCACCAAACATCCACATTATCCCAGAAATTGAAATTTAATCACCAAACATCCACTTTAATCACCAAACATCCAAATTTGGGGAAACTCGAATCTATGAAATTGAAATTGCGGAAGCATAGAATCTCATAAGCACACAACCACAAGAACATGACCATGGCTACGTATTACTGACCCCCAGTAATAGTTTTACTGACCCCCAGTAATAGTTTTACTGATTAGGGTAAATGTTAAAAAAGAATAGCTAAAACATGTGCCGACTCCGTTTCCTACCCTCACCTCCCCTCCCATGCATAGCCTTGCATTTACAATCGCGTCTTGAATTCCAACCATTATAATCAACTATAATCAAACCTAGCTTCTCTTCCTCTTAATCGCGAAACCCTAGATCGCCCATCGAACACCTAATCCCGGATGGGCTGGGCTGGGCTTTCATTCCCCGATCGAATTTAACGTCATATCCAACAACCACGTTCAATTCCCGACTCGCGAATTTGTTGGGCTGAGGGCTGTGTCGTCGGCGCTCGGCTGGGCTCGACATCAACGATGTGGGACTGTTGGGTCGACGCGGCGGAGGTCCGATTTGGGTTGAGCACATGCAGTGGCTTCGATCTGGGCTCGATGTGGCGAGGTCACGGGTGCAGGAATCAGGTGGAGGTGTTGATATGAGATCGGGAGGGGCTGCTGCGGCGGTGGAGCAGATGAAGTTGGAGGTTGTGGTTTCCGGCGGTGAGGTGGCGGTGGAGAAGAGGAGGAGGAGGGTGAGGGTAGTGAGGATCGGAGAGTGATTGAGAAAAGTGAAACCCTAACTTGAGAGAGAGATATATATATATATATATATATATATATATATATATATATATATATATATATATGGTTTTAATATAGGGTAATTATGTATTTTTGCCAAGATTCATTGGAATGGGCAATAAACATTGGAATGGTCAATTTTTAACTCATTTTTGTGCAAATGGTCATTATCCCATAATAGTAAGATTCTATGAAGTAAGTAATACATTCATATCACCAATTAAAAAAATTAAGACTAATCTTGTTGAAAATCGAGATGAAATGTAACTGAAACCAATTCAATTGTACATAAAACGCTTCTAAGGCACATAAATGGTACCAGTCATCTCAAAGATATATCCAAAATACGTTATTTTAGGAAGCATCCGGACAAGATATACGAAGCTTGCCGATCGAAGCCAATTGAGATGCAGACAACTCACGAACTCCCGAGAGGCATAAAGAAATAACCAAAGGTTAAGGTCTTCACTGTCAAAGCCACACAATAATAAGACTAAAAGGTGGTAAAACACTCTAGCACAGAAACAAAATTAGCGCAGATTGAACCCCAAGTCGAAAGTATTTCACAACCCTAATCCACGCTCCGATTGTGGGAATACCAAACTCACCAAATGTCTACTCCACAGAAGCAGCTGGCATTCGACGGTCGAGAATACCCCAACGGAAAGTTGATCGCCACCCTCACATCACAACACTAGAAGCGCAGACATGCATTGCCGTCACGACCACAATGATCACTGTTAGCAATTAGTAAAACACTACGCCAAAGGTCCTTCCAGGCGACCGGAGAAAAACAAGGAAGGCGACTACATAACAGCCGCAAAAGACAATTAGCGACTGTAAAGTAGTCGCTTATAAGTGGTCGCAAGCAACATGTAGCTATATCCTAAAGGCGACTGGAATAGATAACCAGTCGCTTTTACTCACTATCTAGCGACTGGTATATAATACCGTCTCTTAACCGTGTCCCCATTAGCGACTGGAACCCCCTATCGCTAGTGGCTTTAGAGTGACTATCTTGGGTAGTCGCTAACACCCTTAGAGCGACAGGGTTCTTTGGTCGCTTTTACTCCCTATCTAGCGACTGGTATATAATGCCGTCTCTTAACCGTGTCCCCATTAGCGACTGGAACCCGCTGTCGCTAGTGACTTTAGAGTGACTATCTTGGGTAGTCGCTAACCCAGTTAGAGCGACTGGTTTCTTTGCTCGCTGGCTCGTCTCTTAAACGGTTGTAGCGACTGATTTATGTATCTTAGTCGCCTGAATCAGTTCCCTGTATTGCAACGTAGGGCCTGTATCTGTAATGCCCAGTTTTGTGCACAAAAACCTGCATTTTTCCACAACAAACATACACAGCAACATTCAACTCAACACAGCCAACAAATCTCACACACAAACATTGCATTGAAATTAAATAGAGTTTAAAACATTACATTGTCTTGAAACTCAATATCCATTACAAACCACTGTACAAACTCCTAATTGTCAAAGTAAAACTAACACAAACTAACCCAAATGTTCTCTAAACAGTCAACTAGAAGTTTGGCCATTGGAGACTAAGTGTTAGAGGGTGAGGGGTTGTCATTGGAGGTAGTACCTTCTTGCAATTGGGATTGCTTCTCTAAAAGTTTGGCCACAGCAAGAGCCACTGCTGCATCCACTGCTGCATCCACTTGCCGCTGCATTTGTTGCTGCATTCGTTGCTGTAGTTGCTGCTGCATTTCCTCCTGCATAGCGTTCATTTGCTCCGCAACTCGCTCTTGCACTTTTGCCTCTACGATGGCATCTACGTCAACACGGGAGACACCTCCTCTCTTCTTGGGCTCTCGCCTCACGTATCTGCCGAGTCCTCTATATGTGGTGCCCTTTCCTTCACAAACTCGTGACGTTATGACGCTGAGCTGGGTTTCAACAGGCAGTGCCTCTCCATCTTCAGCGTCCGGGTGGTCTCTACTCCACTGGTCGACTTTCTCTTGAACCTCCCGTTCCGTTGCCTCCTACAACATTACATAAGAGCTAGCGTTAATTACGTGATACGTACTCGCTGATATAAAATATATGAATGAATCTTAGTTTAGTTTTAGGTAATTACCACGTATGTAGCGCCAATCTTATCCTTGGCGTATGCATCCTTAAAGGCTGCGACCAAGGGGGCTGCATGTCCCGCTAACGCATGCTCCTGTGCCTGGTAACTAATCGCAGTGGTCCCCGAATGGTAGTTCATCCAGGTGGGAGCCCTTCGGATACTCTTCATCCTCAAACTTAACTCCTGAACACAAATCAAATGAAGGATGAGTGGTGTTAAACTGGTTTCAGCAAAGGTATTAAATCAAGGATGCTGACATTGAAACTATTGAGTTTACCATATTCTCGTCACTGCTGAATTCCTTGACCAACCACTCCCACTCGTTAGGCCGTTTAAGGAACTCCAATGGAACGTCCGCCCCGAATTTTTCCCAATGTCTTCTGCAATCGTGCTTCCAATCCTTGTATCGAGAAGCTGCCACATCTTGAACCCATTGGAACTGGCCATCGTGTTGAAGGTCGATTGCATAGAAGCCCTACAGTTTAATCAAGGACAAAAGGATCCATCATTCAAAAAGTGTTATACAGACATAGCATATGTCAAAGCTTGAAAAAAGTTAAGTGTATATGAAAACAAGATTGGCACAAATAATTTTCTGTGAGAATATGAAATATATATTGCTTAATTGGTAAAGAATTTACAGAATGTATGCTCAGTCAACAAAAAAATCAGCCAGCAATCTTGTTAATCAATGTATAGCTGTATACTGCAAGTTCAAAAACTCCCACAAGAAACACAACTCCAAAAGGCATCTGACTTTCAGTTTGAAATTAGATATGAACCTGCCACAAAAAAATATGAACTTAGCAAAGGCTATGTCACCTCTGCGCGACCAGCTACCCTAGCTTCATGTAAGCTGACAATAAGCAACTAAATGATTAATGAACCCTAGCTTACAATAATGTATATATCAGTGTTCATATAATTAGTGTACAACTAAAGGCCCTGTCATTCATACAATTACCACAACCCCAATTATTTGACTGAATTTTTCTTCTTCTTCATATTACCAGTGTTCTTAGTTGACCACGAAAACGGGTAATACATGAAAATAAAGTATAAACATGCAGAAACAAAAGGTGCAGCAATACTTAGTGAAATTCATTGATAACAAAATGCACCAAATTCTCAACACAAATTCCGATTCCAAAAAGACAATAATGGCACAAAAGATAGAAACTTCATACTCTAAACTGGTAATCAGCACACGAAAGAACCAAATCAAGCCATAAACCCTAGCCCAAATCCAATAAAATGTAGCATTAACAACAATTCAATGAAGTCATGCATATGCAACATATTGGTGTCAATAACTAGGTTAATGAATTGGCCTTAAAAATTGGACACTTACTGCAATGTAGGTGTACACAATGCCCTTGAAGTCATGATCAAGATCGCCGTAAACGGAGGCAAGCATTGGTACGTCGTCCTTCACCTTCATGCCTATATCACGGGACAGTTGAGCTGCGACTTTTTTATCGGCAGGCATGTTGTGCTTATCGTCCCACTCCACAACAATTTTGGCTTTGGTAAGGCACACCATCTCCTTCGTCTTCATACCGACCACCACACCTCTTCTCCTTTTGGTTGGTCCAGCTACACAAAATAGGGGACAAGTTATCAAATCAACATCATTAAACTAATTGTACAATTGTACAACATAAACTAAACTAATAGAAACTAAACACTTATCTACAACATAAACTAAACTAACAGAAACTAATTGTACAACATAAACTAACAGAAACTAATTCAAGGACATTAATTCGAAGACATAAACTAATTCTACAATAGAAACTAATTCTACAACATAAACTAACAGAAAGTAACAGAAACTAATTCTACTGTCAATTACCTTATGTGTCGATGACGAGATCTTTGCAGCGAATGCTGCGCACCATCGTACCGGCGGTGGAGTCCGTGGTGGAAGCAGAGTTCCTTGGAGTGGCAAATATGGGGTAGTTGGAGTGGGAGGCAGAATTCGTCGGTTGTACAGACTGCGGGTTGATTGGAGGACCCAATTCGAAGTCGAGGTCGATGTCGTCGTTGGGAGCAGAAGCAGCATTGGAAACCGGGGCAGCGGAGGTGTCGCCCAAACCAGGAGCTTCAATACTCCGAGGTGGCGGTGGTCGTGGAGGCAGTACAGGAAGTGATGGGACGGAATTAGAAACCGGGGTGGTTTCTGTAGATTCTGAGCTGCCGGCGAAATTGGAAAGCGGCGCCGGCGGCGGTGATCTTCGTTTCCGAAGGGTCGATTGAATAGCTGCATTATCGGCCAGGCGTTGGGCCCTTGTCTTCACGAAGCGTGGTTTAGCGTTCTTCGGAGGCATGAGGGATTTAGGGATTTCGGGTGATTTTGGGGCTGAAATTGGGAGTTAGGGTTTGAGAATTTGGGGCTGAAATTGGGGGTTAGGGTTTGAGAATTTGGGGCTAAGGGGTAAGGGAAGATGATGAGTGTGAGGAGATTGGAAAGATCCTAGGGTTTCTGGGTTTAGGGTTTAGGGTTTGAGATCGGAGAGTGAGTTGAGCAGTTCTGGGTTTGAGAAAACGGGTTTCAAGAAGTATCGAAGAGGAAGAATGAATCGAAGAAATTGAGTTTTAACTGAACCCTATAGGCGACAGCAAAATAATAACCCCGTCGCACCATGTATTGCGAAATTTCATTTCAAATTTTGGCTTCAAATTTTAGCTGAAAATTTTCGCGGAAAACGACTGGGCCAATTCTGAAAACATTTTAGAGCGACTGATATGTACAACTCAGTCGCCCCACATACTCTGAAGCGACTTATTTAATAACATAGTGACTTCAAAACTTGTGAATTGAAACAAATTTATAATTACAAAGAATGGTTATATGCAGCGGCCCTCCGATTGAGTCTAATACCCCTAATATAGGACAATTACACATAGTGAGAGTTGTGGTTCAAATTAGAACCAAAACGGAGGTTGTTAGAGTCGGGGTCAAAGCGTAGTTTTAAAGTCAACGAAATATACATATGCGATTTCCGGAACCATCGAACGGCAAAATCACACCCGATTCATTCCAAATTTTAACCACATACTCTATAATACATACGTTCAACATCTAATGGTCATTTTATTAAAGAAGATTACCTTGATAAATCAAGTTCTAAATGAGAGGTTAAGTTTCATAACCGTTTCATTGAGTTAAGAAAGTTAGTGTTGGACATTAAATGCGCTATATGCTCCCGAGATCCGATTGAGAAATTGACTGTTAGATATAATAAGTACGTAAAATGTTTGATGTGGTTCAAATTTTGAGCAAATTGGAGATCGTTAGGGTCGCGGATCGTGAGAAAAACGCTTTGGTCAAATCGTAGTTGTGCGGTCAACATAGTCACATATTATGTTTTTTCGACTTTTAAATGGTTAAATAACATCTGATTTGTACCAAATCTGAATTACTTACTCTACGGGTCATACATTAACATGTCTACCGATCAAAACGTCCTAACGTTTTATAGTTTTGCATGCTCTATAAGTAAAATATATCTTATATGAAGGACATAAGCGACGGGTATACATAATATTAGTCGCTTATAGAGGTTCAGAGTTAGAAATTTAAGCGACAGGTATATATAAGATTAGTCGCCTGAATCAGTTCCCTGTATTGCAACTGATTTATGTATCTTAGTCGCCTGATTTATGTATCTTAGTCGCCTGTATCTTATAGCGACTGATTTATGTATCTTAGTCGCCTGAATCAGTTTCTTGTATTGCAATGCAGGGCCTGTATCTGTAATGCCCAGTTTTGTGCACAAAAACCTGCATTTTTCCACAACAAACATACACAGCAACATTAAACTCAACACAGCCAACAAATCTCACACACATAGAATACAACATTACATCATGTGACAATCATCACAAATAGAGGTTAGGTACATGAATGAATAAAAATAATCAATCATATTCATGTAGCCACTCGTCGTCATAATCGTCATCATCCTCCTCCTTATTGGCATCATCATTGTCTGGTACGTCGTCCAGATCTTCATACCCGATGTTATCGTCGTCTTCATCATCATCACTATCCTCTTCATCTTCGTCACCATCCTCGTCATTGTCAAAGTCTGTGTTAGGCTCAATGTGTGGTAGTTCGCCGTAGTCCATTGTCAACATATATATAGGAATGTAATTTGTGATCGAGTCTAGTGTAGGTTCTTGATAAGGTTCATCCACTTCAAGTCGTTTACTTTCATCCGTTGCAAGTGTACTAGCACTGTACGTACCTTTATGTGACACCACATTAACGACTCTCCAAGGTTCACCGGCTTTTGGGTCATCTAGGTAAAACACTTGTCTTGCCGTAGACGCCAGGATGAATGGTGAGTCCTCAAACACGCTAGTAGATGTGTCCAATGACAGAAGGCCGTAATCCCACTTCACTATATCAGTATCGTACCACCTACACTTGAACAAAATGACTGACATGCATTCTATATATAATAGTTCGACAACGGCTTCGAGAATCCCGTAGTACATGACGTCGTCCACCTCTACCATGACCCCGCAGTTCTGAGTTTTCAACCTCTGATCTCGCTTCCATGTGACATACTTCACTCCGTTCACAATACATTGTGAATAAATATTATGTGCATGAGGGAGTGATGCCAAAATGTCAAGTTCACGCTTATAAAGTCTAGATCCTTTAGATCCCAAACTTTCCATCTGTAAAACAATGTAAACAACAGTTAGTATCAACTCTAAGAAACTATAGCAACTATGACCTTAAACATCCACACGAAAATTATGGTATACGTACCCATGATCTAAAATATGGATGAAAGTGCTCAATGCGTCTTTCATCAGTGATATCTGGAGCGACTTTTAGTAATTGTTGTTGGTGCTTTTCGATGAATTTGGCTGCTTCTGTACAATGTTGCATCACACACCAATGAGCCGTCATGACCTCTTCCCTAGTGAATTGAGCACTTCTGACGAAACTTTTGGGAATGACATGTTCAGAAACTACAGAGATGTCGAAGAGGGGTACATTAGGGACATTTTCCTCTCCCGTGCCATCACCCATATAGAAACTGCAGTACGTCACACACTCATGTGCAATGTACTGCTCAACAATACATCCCTCTGGATAGCGTGTGTTTCTAACAGACTTCTTATAGTCCCCAAGTTGTCTGTGAAATAAAGAGGTTCAGAGTTGGAAACTGTAAGTAGACTACATAAGGTAATTAAAATGTATACAGAAAAGACTTGTCATACGCACCTTTCCATTGAAAACATCCATGTGAAATGTACTGGACCGGTGAGCAAAACTTGATCGGGGATGTGAATCATAAGATGAACCATGATGGTGAAGAAAGCAGGAGGGAAGATTCTTTCCAATTTACAAAGAATCATGACAATTTCTTCCTTCATGTCTTTGGCGTCCTGTTTCTTCAACTCTCTTGCACATAGTTTTTGAAACCATCTGGATAGCGCTATTAGCGGGTCAACGACATAATGTGGCAAATACTCTCTGATAACCACAGGAAGGAGACGCTGCAGTAGTACATGGCAGTCATGCGTCTTCAGTCCATAGAACTTCTTATCCTCCACATTGACCTTATTCTTCAAACTTCCTGCATAACCGCAATGAAACTGAGCTTCTTTAATCCATTCAAAGATCTCTGGCCTTTGCTCAGGAAGCACCGTATATTCTGCTTGAGAGACCTTCTCTTTTCTTGAGGAAGGCGAATATTTCAATTTCTTCCACAACTTCTCACGTACCCCCAATTTTTTCAGACCTTCACGGGCTTTGAGATCATCCTTTGTCTTTCCTTCAAGACCGAAAATTGTCCCACTTATGTTGTCGTACACATTCTTCTCAATGTGCATAACATCCAATGTGTACCTTTGTTTAGATTCGGTCCAGTACGGCAGCTCCCAGAATATACTTACGTGAATCCAACATAGTCTCTCCCCACTCGAATGTACCTTGAACTTCTGATGTAAACTATGTACCGGGTACTCATGAGACATGATTTGGGCATAAATCTCATCCCCAGACAACGACCGCGGTGGCTGCCTTTCCTCAACCTTCCCATTGAACTTATCTGCTGCATAACGCCATTTGTGGCATTCGCCTAACCACCGACGATGACCCTGGTATGCCATCCTCCCTGTCAAGTTATTTGCATCAACATCATCCAAACAGAGGGGACATGCTTTGTATCCTTTAGTCTGGATGCCTCCTAACATCCCTAATCCCGGAAAGTCACTGATAGTCCACATCACTACTGCTCTCATTCTGAATGTTCTCTGCTCATGAACATCATAAGTCTGAATTCCAGTACTCCACAACAGCTTTAGCTCATCGATCAATGGTCTCATAAAGACATTCAAACACTTTCCCGGAAACTTTGGACTAGATATTAGCATAACAAGCATGTTAAACTCCTTTTTCATTGCCATTGAAGGAGGCAAGTTGTAAGGCATCGCCACAATATGCCAACTGCTGTGAGAGAGAACCGTCTTTCCAAACGGATTAAACCCGTCAGTGGCTAGTCCGAGTCGCACATTCCTGATCTCGCGAGCAAAATCTGGAAATGACCTGTCGAACTCTTGCCATGCTTCCCCGTCTGCTGGGTGTTTAAGAACTTCTGGATCTGTCATCCTTTCCCCGTGCCACCGCATGTCCTTTGCTGTGTGAGGTGACATGTACAGACGTTGCAACCTCGGACTAAGAGGAAAGTATCGAACCACCTTCTTTGGAACCCTCGTACCGTCCTCTGTGGATCTCCATCTAGACTCCTCGCATATGTTACATTTGTCGAGGGCTGCGTCATCTTTGTAAAACAACATACAACCATGCTCGCATGCGTGGATGATCTGATAACCCAAACCCATGTCCTTCAGGATCTTCCTCATAGCCCGGTATGAATCTGGATACTTGTTTGGTTGTAGGAGGAGATCTTTGATGTACTGACAATTTTGATCAAAGCTTTTGTCTGACCATTTATTCTCTATTTTCATCTTCACTGCTTTCAGGATGGTGGTCAAAACAGTCTCCTTACTACCCTCGTACACCGGAGTCTGAGTTTCAGTTAAGAGTCTGTTATACTTCTCAAAAGCATCTTTAGCAATAGGGTCTAAATGATCAACATCATCAACAAAGGCATCCCCTAAACCACTGACATTCTGTTCTGTAGCCCACCTATCCATAAACGGGAAAGTGTCGTACATAATATTCATGGTTGGGTTCACGGAAAAATCATTGGCCACGTATGTACTAGAAGAAGCCCTCTCTGCAACAATCTGCTGTCTTCGGTCATACATAGTGGGAATGTCTGCACGCTCACTGTGCTCTTCCCATAGAGTATAACCACTCATAAAGCCGTTATCCCACAAATGATGAAACATGTCAGATAGTGGCAGAGGAACCCATTGTAACTGACTTTTTTTACACGGGCACTTGTGCAATTTCGGTTCGGTCTTGCAATTGGAGGCCGCAAAATTACAAAATTATGTTATCCCAGCAAGAAACCTTTTATCACCTCTACATAATCCCATCCAACTCTTATCCCCATGGTATGCCATCTAGAGAAGAATAATTTCACAAATAGTTGATTTGCATTAATAATTGCCAAATTTTGTCAAATACACTACAATAAAACTTTTCAACTATTCTATATAATGATACTATAATTTTAACTATGCACATATTATATCAAAAACCCAAATTCTCAACCAAATTCCTTAATAATTATAACACTAATTCACTAATCAACCACAAATAAACAAAAAGTCATCAATTTAAATTACACTATCCACTATATATATAAATATATATTTATATATATAAATATTTCAACATTTTCTTACTATAAGAGTCTAAATTTGAATGTAAACATATTATAATACAAATATGGTTAATCTAACACAAAATCTATACAAAATCTACAATAAAACTTTTCAAATATTCTATATAATGATACTATAATTTTAACTATGCATATATTATATCAAAAACCCAAATTCTCAACCAAATTCCTTAATAATTATAACACTAATTCACTAATCAACCACAAATAAACAAAAAGTCATCAATTTAAATTACACTATCCACTATATATATAAATATATATTTATATATATAAATATTTCAACATTTATGGTTAGTCTAAATTTGAATGTAAACATATTATAACACAAATATGGTTAATCTAACACAAAATCTATACAAAATCTATCACAAATTAAAGAACCCAATCATAAATTACACACAAATCCATCAAAATATGAAGATCAAACCCAAAATTTCAAAACCTACAATCAACATAGTAACACAAAAAATGGTATTAAAGATGAAAAGGAGAGATCACACTAACCTTCAAAGCAATTACAAGTGAAGACCCAACATTTACAACCCCAAAAGAGAAAAAATCACCATTTTTCATCAAACCCAGAAAAAACACAGCCCATTTTTTTTTTCAGACATTTTTCAACCACTTTTCGAAAAAGTGAGATCTAAAACATATATGTATTTAAAAGATATATGCGACGTAACAAGTATAACGGTCTCTCAAAAATTAAAGCGACGGGAATATTGCTACGGAGAAAGGGGCACGGCATTTTAAGTCGCTTAGAATGGTTAAAGGCGACTGGTAACATATCGGTCGCTTCTAATCCTGCACAGGTGTGACAGGTTATATTTCGGTCGCTCTTGATATTAATAAGCGACTTACCTGTTTCCCTTGCCATTTTCTCGTCGCTTGACGAGCGCCATGGCGTAGTGAAAGCCAAGCTGACGACTATATATATTACACCAATCACGTAAAAACCGACGAAGAGATGCCGAATAGGTCTCACATCCCTCAATTAACAGACCAGCGACGCTGGACAAGGTCATCATCGATCATCTTGATCGAGCCACCATCTTCGTGGCTGGCCGGAGTCCTACAAACACA
Source organism: Potentilla sterilis (assembly GCA_963682095.1). Lineage (NCBI taxonomy): Eukaryota > Viridiplantae > Streptophyta > Magnoliopsida > Rosales > Rosaceae > Potentilla > Potentilla sterilis. Next base: position 23,050,317 of record OY821756.1, read on the forward strand.
ACGTCGATATCAAGTGTCATCGCTTCCCGCTGGTCACTGTATTTGAAACCCTATTTGGTGTTACGGATCAAAATGATCATTAACAATGTTGTCGTCTAGAGAAGAGATGTTTGGATTCCATTTCCATTGAGCTATGTTGCATGGACACGGCAAAACCCGCCGAATCCGAGTGTCCGACACGGCCGGACACGACACGATACGGAAAAATACGGTGTCGGACACGCCATCTGGCGTATCGGAAAATATTGACTTCTTAGACACTTTGACCGATACACCACCTCATTTTAGACACGCCACGTCAGGAAAAAAAAAAAAAAACCCTAACCTCTCATCCTTTCTCCTCCTCAGCCGCTCGATACTTTCTTCGATTCTTCTTCTCCCTAAACGCACAGATCCAAGCCTCCTCCTCCTCCTCCTCCCTAAACGTCACAGACCTAAGCCTCCTCCTCCTCCTCCTCCGCCACCGGCCCTCCTCTTCTTTTGCTCGGCCCTCTTCTTCTGCTCGGCCCTCCTCAGAAGTCTTGATCGTCTCTATCGAGTCTTCCTCCGTCTTCCTTCGCCGAGTCACTGTGAGTCACTGTGAGTTACTGAATAAAACTTGATTGTTGAATATGATGAGTTCAAGTGCTACATCTACCGAACCTAGTGTTGAATCAACTGATTTAGCAATTCTTATAAATTATGGATTGAATTTACAACTTATAGTAATATTATCAATTTATTTTATGTATTAAAAATATATAAATTATTATTTATTTGCCGTGTCCAAGCCGTGTCGGAATGATCGATTTTTTAGATTTGCCGTGTCGCCGTGTCGAGTCGCCTTGTCCGTGTCCGTGTCCATGCAACATAGCCATTGAGCAATTTGGTGTACTTCGACTTCATCATGAAGCTAGGTGCATAATATCACGACACATTGTGATTCACTCTTGTATTAAAAATACGATTCTGCCTTATAATTCGATGAATCATGATCTTGTATAGATGCTTACAAATCGTGGCCGGCTTTGTTTACCTTATGATTAAAGACCAATCAATAAAACGCTTTCCAGGCCATGTTATTGGTCGCTTGCTGCAATCATTCAATTGAGCTGTTAATTAGCCGTTGCCATCCATTTTAACGTTGTCACACTCCCCCCTTTGAACCCCCACACGCCGTTCAAGGATCAAGCCCCCTCCTATAAATAGCTACAACTCGCTACCACAATACAGCAAGATTAAAGCAAAGCAACTCTCAAACCTGCTCAAACTCCTTCTTCACGTTACGTACTTAGCAGCCAGTTCTGTGTCAAAACCAGCAATGGCACAGATTAGCATTCCCAGGGCCTTCTTCTTCATACAGGTGGTGGTCTTAGTCCTTGCGGCCGCCACCGTCTTGGCGCAGGAGAGCGCTCTGACGCCGGCTCCCATGGATGCGGGAGCGGCTTACTCTTTGCCGGTCAATGGTGTGGTTATTGGAGCCTCCATTGCGGTCTCATTCTTCTCCTTGTTCAAGCAATACTTGAATTAGTTTCTCCTTTAGTTCATGTGACGGACTCCTAGTCCAAGCAACCTTTATTTGAGATTCCTGAAAATTTGTTATTTCTTGATGGTAACTTGGTATTGGATTGCCAAGAAAGTTTGTACCTACATGGATCTTTATTAATTCGGTCTTCCATGTACTATGATCTATGAAGAAAGTAATACATTTCTATCACCATTTTTTTTAATTTAAGAGTATTTTTTTTTTTATTATTATTATTATTATTATTATTATTATTGAAATAAATGACTGATTTTATTAGTGAAATTGTCGAATAGGACGCAAAACCTAAACCCCTAATTAGAATAAGCATCTAGAACAATACTCTTGTGAGAGAAAGTTGAAATATACACGTCAATGTAAAGTCAAATTTGCTACTTAGTGGCCAATTTATTAGTTAAAAAAATGGCGAAACTAAAACATATTAGAAACTTGATGAAGTGAAACGTTTTTTCATGTTGTCCAATATTTTTAAGTATATTGATGTTCATACAGAGCTTAATAAGTGATAACAAAAATGCAAACGCCAATTTCGGTTACTAGAAGTCTTGAGAAGGTACTGGCTTGCATCATATTCTCAAGTGTAGAAAGAATCCAATAAAAACACAACAATTCCTGAACTAGTATGAACAGCCGAATTCTGTTTTGCTTTTGGCATGTGTAAACAGAATAATTCTGCATCACATGAGATTTGGTAAGATCCTCCAGGCCAAACGACCAAATAATTATTGAAAAGCCAAACCAACAGAATTGCAATTTGCCAGCCACACGTCTGGCAGGGTTGATTTCAGTAAAAGTGGCTATCCGACTCCATGTCCAAGCTGTCGACGAACAATACATACATGACTCAAACATTGCCATTATTGACAATGATTTTATTTGTAAGAAAAATTTCAAGCACAATGTACTCGAAATAAGCTAAATCTCGGTGTAAGAACTATTAACTGAATCATGGTAATAACTATACTAATGTAGGGTAGAGGAACCCCAAAGAGTGGATCACACACTATATATAAACTACTTCTAAGTTCTAAATTCCATGCACAACATGTACATATTACACAGCTATATGCACACGCTGCCCTGTTGCAAATTCTTTTTCACATCTATAACAACTGTATATTCTATGGTATTTAAAATTAATGTCGATTTTATATATACTAGAGGTATTTAATTTACTGATGAGTTCCTGTCCTCAAGAAGCAGTGCCTTTAGACTCTTGAATGTCCAATTCATGTTCTGCAACCAACACACAGGAATCTGCTTCTAGAGATGAGACTGCGCTCTTCTGGTCCTTTGACAATGAATCCTTCGGAGAATTAAGCATTACAGTTGTGCATTGCACATCAGGAGCTATACCAACCTGGTCTATGTCATGAAGCGCTGGTGATAAATACTTTGCCACCGTGACAAATAATGCTGATCCATCATGCAACTCTGTGACACTCTGTGACATGGAGCATTAGGGAACAAACAACACCATAGCCGTTAGTTGAATAAAGTAAACAAGAGCAGTTGTGAAATTGTGGTCATCTAAGGCAAGTATACACAATACAGAAAGAGAAACAAGAGATATGCTGCTTAAAAGATATATGACACTATGACAGCTATCCATGAAGTTCATAACTTGGTACCTTGGTGGTGGATCTTTAAGCATAGGATTGAAATAAGTTGTGGTAATCTATATATTTGATTGAATAAATATGTAGATGATCTAATTGATTAGGATTGATTAGGATTCTCATTATGTGATATTGAAGGAAAGAATCAGAATTGATTAGGATTCTCATTATGTGATATTCTGTAATCTGTCAACTACCAAAGACAGTCCTAGAATTGTGGATCGGATTGCATGTAGAATGCTTATATATTGTACAGTACTGCTATGCAATAGACAAGAAGTAATTCTTCTCCTGTTATCAAACTTTATATGGTACCAGAGCATTCGTTCCTGGAGACCTAAAACCCAACACAAACACCACCTAACACCAGACACAAACACCATACCCCATGGCAATTGATGACGAACAAAAACTCCTTGATCATGGCAAGGGTACAACCTCTTCAAGGATTGCAGAACCATGGGAGAATTCCAATCACCCTTTATTTATTCACCATTCAGATCAACCTGGTTTGGTACTTGTACCACAACCTTTGATGGAAGACAATTATATATCATGGAGCCAATCCATGGACATGTCATTGGAAATCAAAAACAAGAAGGGATTCATAGATGGATCCGTTCAAAGATCAACCTGCAGAATTGAAGAACAACATCAGTGGAGTCGCTGCGATACCCTGGTCAAAACATGGCTGCTGGCATCAACATCGAAGGTAATCTCCAACAGCCTGATTCACTGCAAAACTGCGAAGGATATGTGGGATGAACTGAAGGAGCGCTACTCACACACGAACACTGTTCAATTGTTCAACATTGAGAATGCGATCCATGGCTGTGAGTGATAGGAGCACAATGTGCGATGATATTATATGTTTATGCCCTCATTTATGCTTTGTTTAACTCTTATTTGTCTAAGATAGAGTCATAATATAGTTAGTGTCATTTTTGGTAGAGTTTTGGTAAAATGTGCTTAATTGTCCGAAAAATGACTAAGTATGAGAAATCTGGAAAATAGCGCAAAATATGTCTTTTTCGTAATTTTGAGATGAGTAAACATATGATCTATCCTTGTCCGAATTCAATGAAATTTGGTGTGCCTAATATTCATATACTGAGGAATGTTGTGTTAAAATTTCAGATCAATCGGAGTTCGGGAAGTCACCCAAAAGATGGCTGCAAAACGGCAGTCCGAGCAAACCAATCCAGGGGCTTCCAGGATTTTCCTGGGACTTTGATCCAACTTCGAAAAATCATTCCCGACGATTCACAAGGAATTTGATCGAGATATTTTATGGGGAGATGGCTATATGTGTCTAGTTTATCTGAGACTTGGAATCACATAAATTGGAGCTCCGAGAAGGGAGATATGTCGGATTTACTGGAGCAAGGTCATTCCAGCCGAGTTGCTACCGGTCTTGTGTTCTTGCGGGTTTGGGGCATTTTTCCATGGACCAAGCTCACCAAATGGAGTTGTAAAGCCTACACAAGAAGTTTATGAAGATATGCAGCCCAATCCAAGGAAGAAAATCAGAAAAAGAAGTTTCCTAGAAGAACCAAGAAAGGAAGGAACCAAAACCTTGTTGCACAAGGATTGCCTTTGCCGATTTGGACTAGGTTTTCTACCTAGGGTTTCTGCCGAATTTGCCTCTATATATATCCATGTTTTCCTACAGAAAAATCATCTCATCTCAAGCATAAAATACTAGCCTAAAGCTCTACCAAGTCTATCAAGCACCAACACCTAAATACTTAGCGAAAACCCATCACCACCACCACTACCAAATTGCCGTACCCTTCACCTTGTCTTCTGCCGATTCTTGTTTTGGCCGAGCATTAAGGAGCAGCAGCCAAGCATCTTGTCACGTTTGAGGAGTCTTCAAAGGTTCTAAAAGTGTGATCCACTCACCCTATGGCTTTTGTATTTAGTTTTGTTTGGTTGTCTTGTAAGAACTTGTTTCGTTTCTTGGTTTTTGCTAAACTTTTGTATGAACCGATTTGTTGAAGTTTATGTAATTTGTTTGTGCAATTTTAACTTGTGTTTTTGTATGCATCGATAATTAGGGCAGTGGTATTTCACATGTTTAAACTTAAATTGGTTAGAACTAAGGTTAGGGCATTTAAACCGACACACTAGTTATGGTTAGCATGTAATTCTAAGTGCTAGGTTTCATGTGATAGAGTAACACGGATAAGTCATACGTTGGAGTATTTTGTTTTGTGTTGCTCACATAGGTCTAACAACCTTAGAACTTGCAAGTTAAATAAGATGATTGACAACCTTACTTATTTGCTTGTCTTCGATTTAGACTCATATGCTTAAATGTTAAAACGTGTAAAACCGGATTAGCATCACCTTAGAAGTCATACGTTGGAGTAGTTTCTAAGAAATTAAGAAGTCTAACAATTGGAAAACTGTTGGAGGCTCTAGTTGTGTCGAAACTAATTTAGGTCTTGAACATGTTAAATACTTGTCTCTTACCTTCTTGTGTGCAAATCTACTTGTTAAAGAGTCTTTTGTGTGAACTGTTTTGTGTGAGAGATGATGATCACATGTATATATTAGTTTTAGGATTTAATTTCCTGCATTTTATTTTCGCATCTAGTTTAGGGCAGCCCTATGGCTGCCGAACTTCATCTTCATCCCCCCATGATAAATTTGTATATATGTATATAAATGTGACAATTGTGTGCATATATGTTGTGAATATTTGTGTTAACATTCTCATGTTTCAGGTACCCTTAATCCCCGGCTAGAACGATCCCTACTTATTCTATACTACTAACGATTGTAGGGTTTTTGATTGCTTGAGTCGCTTCGGCGGTTCGATCAATTTTTGGCGCCGTAGCCGGGGATTATAAAATCTTGTTTTATGTGAATGTTAAAGTGTGTTAATATTTGTGATGTAAAGTTTGTTAATAATCTGTGTCTCTAACTTTAACGTATATTTATATATCCTAACTCTCTAACATGACGTTCTAACTCTTGTATTTTTTTCTTCTAACCTTGAAAAATTTGTTGAAATCATAGCTTGTACGAAATTGTATATTCTTGAATTTTAGTTTGTTGTTTTTGTTCGATTTTATGTGTTTTGTGTGTGTGCAGATCGAATTGAAAAGAAAAAGTGCAGTAAATATCAAGTTCTGTCCAAACAGAAATCGGGCAGTGCAGTCCGTCGACTTTGGATGGCTGCCGTTTTCAGCTCACAAAACCTGGGATGCTGAGCCATACACCGTTGGAAAGGTCTCTGAGTCTACTTTCTGTAGGATTTTACAGAAGTGGATTTGGAGCTACGAACCGTTCCCAGTTTCAATTTGAGTATAGCAAGGTCAATCTGGCGGAACAGAGAACTGCGCAGATGAATAGGTCCGATTAAAAGCCAAACAAAGCATACTTTCACTGGTCCGATTGAGGTGAATTTTATACCGATAGAAAGCTCTGTGTGTCCACTACAACATTTATTCGGAACACGTTTGCATTAGGATAGTGGAACACACCCAAAATCAGGCCTCAAGAGAAGCAGACACGTCTGCCGAGAGAAGCTTGCCTGCCAAGAAAATCCTACTGCCGAGAGGGGCTGCTGCCCCAACTGCGGAGCTGCACATGGCACGATGAATACACAAAACACATGGTGAAAAGTCTAAGCAATGGACTATAAACACAAAGCGCTAATTCGGAGGCAACCCAAGTCGATCAAAGAAAAGTGAAGGAGCCATCACCGAGAGTTTGAAATTTCTTAACCCTTCTCTTTTTCTTTGATTTGTGATGATATGTTGGTATATGTTAGACTATTGCATGCTTAGGAAATTCGTTGATATAGATTTGTGCTTACATTGAGGACAATGTAATTTTCTAAGTGTGGGGTGGGATAACGTATTCCATTTATGTTTTCGTGTGCTTAATTTAGAAGTAGGAAATCCAGAAAATTATAATGTAAAAATAGAGTGTTTAAATTGTTTGTTTCGAGTCTTAGGATGCCCCTAATATGTCAATGATGTTTTTTTCTCCTCTTTGCATACATAGATGATGGTTTTGCATACAATTAAAATTGTAAGTTTCATGGATTATGTGCATTGGTAGGAGCATGTAGGACTTGTTGATTAACGAAGCATGCATGTTTTAGCTAGTCTGTTTCCATAATAACCTATGTGAGCTTTAGAGCCAATTTTCTTTCTTCTTGAGCGATAAAAAGATAAAATTCAATAGATTCGTAGGAAGCATGAAACCTCATAATTCTTTGCATATTCGATGACTATGTGCCATAGCTTTTTAATGAACTCTAGTATGCTAGAACTTACCCTTGTTGATTTTCGAAACGTTTATATCATAAAATACTTTGATTTTGAATATGATTGAATAAAGATCATTTAGGTTTACCACCATTGCCAAATAAAGCATGAGCCCTATTTGTGCCCGTCGTGGGACACCTTAGTAAACCCCTTTGAGCCTACGTTGAGCCTTTTCTTTCATCACCCTTATTAAAATTCCTATGCTTAGAATAGTTATATCTTGACCCTTGTCCTCGCGAGACTTGGCAAAAGTTTGAAATCGAGTTGGAGGTTTGATGTAGAGTGATGTCATGAAACAAGTGTGGGGTAGACTTAGCTAAAAATTGTGAAAAATTGTATGTGAGCCGTGCCTATGAGAAAACAAAAGAAGAAAAATTGAAATCGGATGGAAAAAAAGAAAAAGAAAACTCAAGTCCGAAATAAAAGAAAAAGTGAAGGCACGGTTTCAAAAGAAAATTACTAAGTCTAGTCTTGAAAAGTGTTGTGAATTTGGAGTTTTGTTTATATGTGAAGGTCTACTATTGTTATATTTTGACCTTTGTTCATATTCACTATGTTTTGGGGAAGTAAAGAATGAAGTATGGGTCCAACAAGATGAAATTTGACCCCTGGTGAGAAGACATAAGGAGATTTGAGCTTTGCCAAGGCCATGGTGACGTTTTTGAGCCTCCTTATCCAAATATCGAATACCTCTTAGCCTAGCCCCATTACAACCCTTTTGATTGATCTTTTTCATGATTCTTAAGATGGTTAAATTTGATTGTGGAGATTATCTCAAGAGTAAGCATATGGTTTTGGTTCATTGGTGCATATAGTTATCATATGAGGTTTTTCCACAAAAATTCACAAAGTGCTTTTCGTTTCTTTGATATATGCAAGTCACTCTTTGTAATTCATTATCTTTCGCTTGCATATACTTATGAGTGAATAACCATGCTTCGAGAGAAAAGAAGAGAGTATGCCTTGTGAGGTGATTTGAATTAGCTTAACATGTTTACATGCTTACCGTTTTGCTCTTATATGTTCAAATTGATGTCACATGTTCATGAAGCTTGGAATTTTCGTGCTTAGCATTCTCATGCATTAACTTGAAACCTATGTGTACATACGAGCCTGAGACAAATTGTTAGGGGCAATAGTTTGTTTTGAGTCTTAGTTTTATTTAGTTTGCTAAGGGACTAGCAAAGGATAAGTGTGGGGTAGTTGATAGGAGCACAATGTGCGATGATATTATATGTTTATGCCCTCATTTATGCTTTGTTTAACTCTTATTTGTCTAAGATAGAGTCATAATATAGTTAGTGTCATTTTTGGTAGAGTTTTGGTAAAATGTGCTTAATTGTCCGAAAAATGACTAAGTATGAGAAATCTGGAAAATAGCGCAAAATATGTCTTTTTCGTAATTTTGAGATGAGTAAACATATGATCTATCTTTGTCCGAATTCAATGAAATTTGGTGTGCCTAATATTCATATACTGAGGAATGTTGTGTTAAAATTTCAGATCAATCGGAGTTCGGGAAGTCACCCAAAAGATGGCTGCAAAACGGCAGTCCGAGCAAACCAATCCAGGGGCTTCCAGGATTTTCCTGGGACTTTGATCCAACTTCGAAAAATCATTCCCGACGATTCACAAGGAATTTGATCGAGATATTTTATGGGGAGATGGCTATATGTGTCTAGTTTATCTGAGACTTGGAATCACATAAATTGGAGCTCCGAGAAGGGAGATATGTCGGATTTACTGGAGCAAGGTCATTCCAGCCGAGTTGCTACCGGTCTTGTGTTCTTGCGGGTTTGGGGCATTTTTCCATGGACCAAGCTCACCAAATGGAGTTGTCAAGCCTACACAAGAAGTTCATGAAAATATGCAGCCCAATCCAAGGAAGAAAATCAGAAAAAGAAGTTTCCTAGAAGAACCAAGAAAGGAAGGAACCAAAACCTTGTTGCACAAGGATTGCCTTTGCCGATTTGGACTAGGTTTTCTACCTAGGGTTTCTGCCGAATTTGCCTCTATATATATCCATGTTTTCCTACAGAAAAATCATCTCATCTCAAGCATAAAATACTAGCCTAAAGCTCTACCAAGTCTATCAAGCACCAACACCTAAATACTTAGCGAAAACCCATCACCACCACCACTACCAAATTGCCGTACCCTTCACCTTGTCTTCTGCCGATTCTTGTTTTGGCCGAGCATTAAGGAGCAGCAGCCAAGCATCTTGTCACGTTTGAGGAGTCTTCAAAGGTTCTAAAAGTGTGATCCACTCACCCTATGGCTTTTGTATTTAGTTTTGTTTGGTTGTCTTGTAAGAACTTGTTTCGTTTCTTGGTTTTTGCTAAACTTTTGTATGAACCGATTTGTTGAAGTTTATGTAATTTGTTTGTGCAATTTTAACTTGTGTTTTTGTATGCATCGATAATTAGGGCAGTGGTATTTCACATGTTTAAACTTAAATTGGTTAGAACTAAGGTTAGGGCATTTAAACCGACACACTAGTTATGGTTAGCATGTAATTCTAAGTGCTAGGTTTCATGTGATAGAGTAACACGGATAAGTCATACGTTGGAGTAGTTTGTTTTGTGTTGCTCACATAGGTCTAACAACCTTAGAACTTGCAAGTTAAATAAGATGATTGACAACCTTACTTATTTGCTTGTCTTCGATTTAGACTCATATGCTTAAATGTTAAAACGTGTAAAACCGGATTAGCATCACCTTAGAAGTCATACGTTGGAGTAGTTTCTAAGAAATTAAGAAGTTTAACAATTGGAAAACTGTTGGAGGCTCTAGTTGTGTCGAAACTAATTTAGGTCTTGAACATGTTAAATACTTGTCTCTTACCTTCTTGTGTGCAAATCTACTTGTTAAAGAGTCTTTTGTGTGAACTGTTTTGTGTGAGAGATGATGATCACATGTATATATTAGTTTTAGGATTTAATTTCCTGCATTTTATTTTCGCATCTAGTTTAGGGCAGCCCTATGGCTGCCGAACTTCATCTTCATCCCCCCATGATAAATTTGTATATATGTATATAAATGTGACAATTGTGTGCATATATGTTGTGAATATTTGTGTTAACATTCTCATGTTTCAGGTACCCTTAATCCCCGGCTAGAACGATCCCTACTTATTCTATACTACTAACGATTGTAGGGTTTTTGATTGCTTGAGTCGCTTCGGCGGTTCGATCAATTTTTGGCGCCGTTGCAGGGTACAGACTCAGTGACGTCCTTCTTCACCAAACTCAAGGGTCTCTGGGATGAAAGAGATTCAGTTTGTGACATTCCACCTTGTAGTTGTGATGCAGCCAAAGAAATCAAGGCATACATGGAGAATCAAAAGACCATGAAGTTCTTAATGGGGCTCAATGAGGATTACGCTGCAATCCGAAGCAACACGGTGGCAATAGATCCACTACCAAGTGTGAACAAAGCATATGCAATGGCCCTGCGCCATGAAAAACAAGCAAAGGCTTCAAGTGGAAGGACAATTAGTCAAACAGAAGCTGCTGCTTTTACTGTCAACAGAGGAGGCCAAGACTTCAATGTAGGAAAGTCTGAGATGAAATGTGAAAAGTGTGGCATGACTAATCACAGAACCAAGAATTGCAGGGCTCATCTCAAGTGCACTTATTGTGGAGGCAAGGGTCATACATATAACTATTGCAGACGGAGAAAGGCTGACTTGGAAAGAGAGCAGGGAACCTCAAAGGGGAACAACATTGTTTCCACGGATGACCAAAGCTTGAATGGGATACACTTCCCGTTTTCACAAGAAACCTGTAAGCAGTTTGTTGACGTATTGACTAAGAACAAGGTTGCTACAGCTAACCAAGTTGGTAACATTCCAAATTATGAAGAACTCTCAGGTAAAGCATTTAACCTTACACAGAGTATTAAAGAGATAGTCTGGATTTTGGATAGTGGTGCAAGCGATCACATTGTTTGTAGCCCTATTTTGCTCACCTCCCTAAAAGCTGTCCATAATCGTAGGGTTAAGCTTCCTGATGGAACTTTAACACATGTTACTCACATTGGAACAGTAGTTTTCTCTCCCACTTTTGTTCTTCATAATGTCCTTTGCGTCCCACTATTTTATCTAAACTTGATTTCAGTGAGCAAGCTAGCATATGATTCATTCTATATTACTATCTTTCTCAGACAAGTTTGTGTCATACAGGACCTACGATCGGGGAAGACGATTGGGACGGGAAGTGAGCGGGAGGGACTCTACTGCCTCAACCTTCAAGATAAGAAAGGAACATGCAATGTGGTGCGCACCAACACAGACCATCTATGGCATCAACGTCTTGGTCACCCTTCAACTAAAGCATCTTCATTATTTCCCTTCCTTGCTAATAAAGCTTGTGATGATCCAAGCACTTGTTCTATTTGTCCTTTGGCCAAACTCACCAGACAATCTTTTCCAATAAGCACTACTCGTAGTGAATTTTGTTTTGATTTAATTCATGTTGACATTTGGGGTGGTTATCATGTTCCAACTTTTTCTGGTGCACATTATTTCTTAACCATTGTCGATGATCACTCACGAAGTACATGGGTTTATCTGATGAAAAGAAAATCAGAGGCACGCACTTTACTCATTCACCTCATTCTCTTAGTCGAAAATCAGTTTGGTACAACCGTTAAGATTGTCAGAAGTGACAATGGCCCAGAATTTAAAATTCCACAATTTTACTCATCCAAGGGCATTGTCCACCAAACTAGTTGTGTCAACACACCACAACAAAATGGTGTGGCTGAGCGCAAACATCGACATTTGTTAAATGTAGCTCGAGCACTTCTTTTTCAAGCAAAACTATCCAAACCTTTTTGGGGGGATGCCATACTCACCGCTGCCTACTTGATTAATAGGACACCAACCCCAGTTCTTCAGGGAAAAACACCATTTGAAAAACTTTTTCACAAAGAACCAAATTACTCTCATTTAAAAGTTTTTGGTTGCCAATGTTTCGTGTCAACACACCCGAAACGTCCTAGCAAATTTGATCCTCGGTCCACAGAATGTATTTTTCTTGGCTATCCTCATGGTCAAAAAGGGTATAAAGTTTATAATTTAACCACCAAGACAACCCTAGTTTCAAGGGATGTGATTTTCTTTGAGGACGTCTTTCCTTTCCCAGAGTCTGACTCTCATCCATCATTAAATACTAATTTGTTTTCTTCTTTGACTCAATCTCCTCATTATGATCCTTTCCCAGAGTCTGACTCTCATCCATCATTAAATACTAATTTGTTTTCTTCTTTGACTCAATCTCCTCATTATGATCCTCAATCAATGTCCCACACTCACACAAATCCTACACCACCTTACCCAAATCCCATGACTTCCGCTGCACCTCAATCTTCTAATATTGATTCCAACACATCCACAGAACAAGTTTCTCCTCTAATCACGTCCTCTGACACAAACACCGATACCATCACCATTTCTAACAATAATCCTACCACGTCTTCTGACCCTACTCCATCACCCTCACCATCTCAGAAAACATCTCCTCCACAATTACGCAGGTCTTCTCGACCCACCAAGACACCGACTATATTGCAAGACTTTCATATTGAGGCGGCCCTTCCCTCACGCTCTGCACCGTCTTCTTCCTCGAACGCGGTCATCTCCCCAGGTACTGCCCATAGCCTTTCCCATGTTTTGTCATATGATAACCTCTCTTCACCCCATAGAGTCTTCACTGCTAGAATAACACTGGACAGAGAGCCTACTTCTTTTTCCCAAGCAGTTACAGACCCAAAATGGAGAACCGCTATGCAACAAGAGATTCAAGCCTTTCAAGCTAACAAAACATGGAGTTTAGTTCCACCTCCTGCTCACAAGCGACCCATTGGGTGTAAATGGGTATACAAGATCAAGTACAACCCCGATGGCACTGTTGAGCGTTACAAGGCCAGGTTAGTGGCCAAAGGTTTCAGCCAAGTTGAAGGGCTCGATTACAGGGAAACATTTGCACCGGTTGCTAAGCTTACAACAGTTAGAGTTTTACTCAGTCTTGCAGCTCAACAAAACTGCCATATTCACCAATTGGACGTAAACAATGCATTTCTCAATGGAGATTTGTACGAAGATGTATATGTGCAACTCCCTCCTAGCTTCGAACGAAAGGGGGAGAATATGGTTTGTAAGCTACACAAGTCGTTGTACGGATTGAAGCAAGCCTCAAGACAATGGTTTTTGAAGCTTTCCACAGCCCTTAAGTCTGTCGGGTTCAAGCAATCGTGGTCTGATTATTCATTATTCGTTCGAAACCATCAAGGTATCTTTACAGCTTTGTTGGTCTATGTTGATGATGTTATTTTAGCAGGAAACAATCTAGACGACATCACAGAGACTAAACGTTTCCTTTCGAGCCATTTCAAACTAAAGGATATGGGGCAGTTGCGTTACTTCCTTGGAATAGAAGTAGCTAGGTCCAAGAAGGGAATTGTTTTGTGCCAAAGGAAATACACATTGGAAATTCTTGAAGACACAGGGTTTCTTGGGGCCAAACCTTCACTGTTCCCAGTTGATCAGAATGTATCACTTACACAAGAAGATGGAAATTTACTTGAAGATGCATCTCAGTATCGAAGGTTGATTGGACGCCTCATTTACTTAACCATCACCAGGCCTGATCTTGTATATGCAGTCCACATTCTTAGTCAGTTCATGGACAAACCTAGGCAGCCTCATTTGGAAGCAGCACACAAGGTATTGAAATACCTTAAACAAACGCCTGGCCAGGGAATTTTCTTACCTTCCACAGGGTCTTTAGAGTTAAGAGCCTATTGTGATGCAGACTGGGCACGATGCAAAGACACTCGACGATCAACAACAGGCTATTGTATTTTCCTTGGACATGCTCCTATCTCCTGGAAGACAAAGAAACAGAGCACTGTCTCACGTTCGAGTGCGGAAGCTGAATACCGCTCCATGGCCACTACATGTTGCGAGATAACATGGTTGCAATACATTTTGAGAGACTTGAATGTTAGATTGCAGCCAGCTAAATTGTTCTGCGATAATCAAGCAGCAATACACATAGCTTCAAACCCTGTCTTCCATGAACGAACCAAACATATAGAAATAGATTGTCATGTTGTACGTGAAAAAGTACAGAGAGGATTGGTTCAGACAGAGCATATACGAACCAGGGAGCAACCAGCTGACATTTTCACGAAGCCATTGAGTTCGAATCAGTTCACTGTGTTGCTAAGCAAGTTGGGAGTGATCAATATACACTCCAACTTGAGGGGGAGTATTGAAGGAAAGAATCAGAATTGATTAGGATTCTCATTATGTGATATTCTGTAATCTGTCAACTACCAAAGACAGTCCTAGAATTGTGGATCGGATTGCATGTAGAATGCTTATATATTGTACAGTACTGCTATGCAATAGACAAGAAGTAATTCTTCTCCTGTTATCAAACTTTATAATCTATATATTTGATTGAATAAATATGTAGATGATCTAATTGGGTGAACAGAAAGAATTCTTGCTTTTTAAGAATTAACTACCTGAATTTTTCCTTTCCCAAAGGTTCTGTGACCCACAAGAGTAGCACGACGATTGTCATGCAGTGCCCCTGCCAAGATCTCACTTGCACTTGCACTGCCCTCATTGACCTGTTTTAGACAGTAGAAGAGTGAAATCGATTAGAAATCATTCCAAATATGAAATTTAGAGGCTGAAAGATAATTTTTTGTTTTACTTGCCATTGCAGCAAACATTTGTATCTTGCTGAATTCAGTAGTATATATGCATTTGACATGATGTTGACAGTGTTTATCAACTCTTTAATATGTTTATGTCTATTTAAATTGTCAAAATTCAAAACTCACAAGCACAACAAGTGGATCATGCGTAATAGCATGCCCATCTACCATATTAATCGGTAACAAGTTCCCTTCCCGATCAATAGTGTTCACTAGAGTTTCATCCCCATCTAGCCAGATTTGGGCAAAATCCAGTCCGGCTTTCACCAGTCCCCCCTGAAAAGTTTTATTGAAGCAGAAATAAACAAACTGGGAATATTCATAAATGAAGGCCGGGAAACGAACGATTAGAAGTGTCACTTATTTACATGAAAATATAAGTTACCGGATTGTTTCTCAAATCGAGTATGTATGAATGCACACCCTGACTCTTCATTTCCTTTATAGCATTTTCCATATCGGCTGCAGCAGTCTGTTGGACTGCATATGCAGAATTACTCTAGTCAGATTTTTTCTAGCCAATATATGACAATAACATCATAGTTTTAGTAAATCTAATTAAAAAGAAATGCAATATAACTTTTTACAATTCCAAGATAAACGTGACTGTGATAATATGACCTGAGAGAAGGCCGCCAGCTTCACGTAGCCTGTCTTTGTTAGGTGTCCATCTGGGGTTCTATGAGGGATGGTTGCAGTCGAAATTGGGGAAAGCTTAATGAACTCCCGAGGTAATTTCACCTTCAATCAGATGTGTCAGTTTTCAGATAAGTATACTGAAGCACTGTGAAATTATATGCATGCTTTGCTTGATACCGCTGAGTTTAAAGAAGTAAAGCTGTCTGGTCACAAAGCAACCAAATGCATTCCGTAATGAATATAGACAACAGAAATGCCGGTATAATGAATGATTTGAGTACCTCTCTTGTACTAGCATCACTTCCCATATTATTGCCCTGAACAACAGAATGTGAAAAATTAGTTAGCTGAAACAATCTAGAATTTCTGGTCGAACTCTACAGGATTAGTCTATAGATCACAAATTTTTGCTGCAACTTGAAAATAATAGGAATTGAAGATTACACTGTGAAATTTGACTGTAACAGTTGTTCCAACTTGGCCTCTAAGTTTCTGTACTGCTGCTTCAGTGTCAACACCATTTAGCTTCTCTCCTGAAGTGATATACACAGTATTTGAAATCTATATGACAAGTTATTATAATGTAATGCAGAACAGAAACTAATTTAAAATTAGGCCATGGGGAAACAGAATTGTGCAACACATTGTCATAATTAAGGAACATCCTACAATGCAAGACAACAATTTAGTGAGTTTGAAGAAGCAGAACAACGTAGCAGGGAGTCCGTAGAAAGAGCTTTTAAGAAATGGAACCTATTTAAATTCAAGTTTCTGGGACTATTTAGTTTTATGAATCAATGTTACTTTTCAGAGAGCTCATGCCACAAGGTTTTGGTTTGTATGGAATTTAAATTTTGAACAACTAAAAAATGTAATGATGCTACAAATATCAAAAGTGAATTGCGGATCCTTTTTCAGCCTTATTAAGGAACCAAAAGAAAAAAAATACCTGATCTGTGGCTTACCATTAATTTCAACCAATTCATCTCCCTGATGAATACCAGCACGAGCAGCTGGGCCGCCATCTACACAAGACATAACAACCTGCAATTTCCAATCAAAATTATTTACATAAGCGTGTGCTTACTGTACATTTCTTTCTCATACTCGTAATACTGCTCAATGCAAGTGACAATGCTTAGTACTAGAACTTTTACCTCCGTGAGCATAGATATGAAAATGAAAATAACGAAAACAAACAAAGGTCATTATTGATCTCACTAACCAGATGGCCTGTTCTTGGTTCGGTACCTATGTAAAGGCCCACTCCCTGTAGATTTCCATTGCTTCCAATGCGAAAACTTTGATATTCCTGCAAGCAAACAATAAAATGATCTTGGAATTCATGGAAGTATCGCAAGTTAACTCTGTGGATTGAAATTGTACTGTAATTGGAAGCTTTTTCAGCATGAGATTGACAAAGAAGAGAGAATCAAACTGATTGTGATACCTTTGGACTAATAATTCTCGTAAAGGGATCACCAAGAGTAGAAAGCATTCCACTGATCTTCATATAAGCTGCATCCACTGACCTAAGGGGAAACATTTCGACCATTGTTTGCTGCAGCTTAAGATCCCAATCTGCAGTAGAAAAATCCAAGTCTTCAACACCAAAGAACCCCAAATAGGGTGGAAAAAGAAAGAAAGAACTATCGAAATATTCAAGTTATTGATTTCTTGAAAAGTACCTAAATAATTAATGCCGAGATCATGACCATGTAGAATGGAGTGTAAATATTCAAATGCAACATTTAATTTGTTTCGCAAGGTCATTGAAAACAAAAAAAAAGATACAGTAGCCAATACCTTGATGATTAAATGTTGGGTCTACAAATGTTTCTCTAATTAAACCCCAAGCCTCCACAAGAGTTCTTTGTACTGAGTTCACCTGATAAAAAACCAAAATAAGTCAGTAAACTAGCAATCTAGCATCATATTTGTGATCCAGTTAAAACCAAGTTGGGACTAAATAACACAACTTGTATTAAACCATTATCAATAGTCAAAAGTACTAAATTCAAAACAGAACATTCATCTAAAGCCAGAAACAAATTACCAAAAACAAAAAAGGAATAGGAGAAGAGAGGAGTTAAATCTATATACTACTCATTTTGTGTTCGTTTGATCCTGGCAGTGGTAAGACTGTAAGATATATGAACAAATCTTATTACTATCTGAAGGGGATCAGATAAGTGTGACAAATGAAAAACCTCATTTCAACTCAACAACTATATTCAAAACTATAATTAAAACATCCTATATCCACAATTATATGAAAAAATTCTAACTCGTACTTAACCATTTGACATCTGGATTTTTCCATAGTGACGTATAAGTCTGCTTGTTTGGTTGTTTTGTAACTTTGTTCATGCTCTTTACACTTTATAGAAGTGTTGATTTAAACCAGACAGCTAAGAAATAGTTAATTACAAGAAACACATACATAAGACTCAATTAAATAGAAATGAAGTAGATGAATCACCTCAGTAGTGCGTGAAACCGGAAAGGCAACAGTCAACGACTCTGCCATCGCCGGAGAATCAAAACAGAGCGAGAAACTGGCAGCAGCGGCCACAGAAAACGCAAGAAATCCTTTTCCGATGGACCCAATGAGTTTCTGACTAGAGTTTTCATGAGCTTCAGCCTTGGCAGCACTGACTCTCCATTTCCGGCTCACACTGCGATCCGAGCATGGAAACCTATGGGACGGCAGTAAAAGTGAGGTGGGTTTCGGAAATCTGGGCGAAATAGGTGAGAAAGGTGTTGGTTTGAGATCCATGTTTGAACAAAGAGGCTCCATTGTTGTTGAATGAGGACCAAAAATGGAGAAGAGAGAAAAGTGAGGAAGAAGTTGAACATTGTTGACTACAGTTATACGTTAATAGTTTGTTGGGATTCTAGAGGTGGGGTCCATATGAATCTTTCTTTCCTTCTGCTGCTTCTGTGGCTTTAGATTCATTTACCGTAGAGCCTCAGTGTTGGCTACACGTGTATATGGTAAGAGGCAGAAGTTCGACTTTGGAATTTTCCCTTTGGATTTTCTACTCTCGTCTCTAACAATCTCTTTCACTCCATTGCCAAAGAAAATTAGAGGAAAAAAAAAAAAAAAAAAAATCATCCCTCTCACTTGAAAATACATCGAGTGAGGTTCGGTTTTCGTATAGAATTCTCTTATTAGAAAATTCTAGTCATATAAGGCATAGGATGGAGACCTATCGATAATTGAACTTGTTCATAGGTGCACATTTAGTTTTAGACTTAACTAATAAAAAAAAAAGAATAAAAAAAAGAGGGTCAGTTGTAGTCTTACTTAAGGATTAAAATCTCTGCGAAATATTTAATATATCCATCGATATCCCCGATATATCTCTTGATATCTTTTTTTTTTTTCAATTGATATCTCTAATTTTCAAGATATATATGATGTATCTCGGATATTTTAAAGAAATATCAATAAAATTAGGGTTGATGATAAAAACGTCAGATTTACTCTATCTAATGATAAAAAAGTTGGTAACTGTTTGGTAATGATAATTAAGTCACTTAATTAATACTCATAAAGTGTTGCCCACAAAGTTGTAAATAATTAGAACGTGTGCCACTGCTGTATAACAGTTCGATTTCGTTTCTCCCAAACTACCTAATTTCACTCACTCACTCTCTCTTCACTGTCGTCTGCGCCCTTCAGTCCTTCTGCCATCTCCTCCGACTCCACTAGATCCGCCAAACCCCTCGGTCAAGGTCTCCGATCTCCGCTCCCTAATTGATAGCTAATGAATTTTCAATTTCGCCTTTTGATTTGACAAATCACTCTCTCAAATAATATGTTGTTATCGTGGTTGATTTGGTTTTTGTGCTCTAATGCATGAATCCTTTTAGTTATTGAAACTAAAATTTACTGCTAGGTTGAATGAAGTTGTTCATAGATGCATATTGATTGAAATATATAGATATAATTCCGATGAAATAAATGAGTGACTTGGATTGAAATTTCATTGTGTGTTGCAGTCTCTCTATTTGATCTTATTGATGGGAATATAGTGGTCAAGTTAATGGGTGTTGTAACCTGATTGAACAATTATATAGTAACAGTTAGATTTTATTAGTGTTTTCTATGTAACTGTTAATGTAGCTACTATGTAACTAGAATTGGGGTCAAGATTTGATTCTCATTCAAAGAAGAAGTGGGCGTGGTACGGGTGGGTTTTATTTATTTTTATGTTTCTGTAACTACCACTACCAGCTTTGACAGAATAGCCAACGAAATTTTTTTCGTCGGCTTTTCCAAATTTTCGTCGGCTATTCCTTCTACCGACGAAAATTTCGTCGGCTATAATTCGTCGGTAAAAGTAATGGCCGACGAAAAAAATGACATCGTCGGCCATTCCAACCTTGGCCGACCAATTATGACCGACGAAAATGATTTCGTCGACCAAAGCTTGGTCAAATTTCCGACGAAATTCGTCGGCTATTTTCGAGTATGGCTGACAATTTCGTCGGAATATATTAATATTTTAAAGTTATAGCCGACGAAATTTAGTTTCGTCGGCTATTTATTCTGAAGTATAGCCGAAGATTTGGGCTATGTCGTCAGCTATTTCGTCAGAATATATTAATATTTTAAAGTTATAGCCGACGAAATAATGTCAATTTCGTCGGCTATAACTGCATTTTGGGCAAAAAAAAATACCGGATCGGAGGAGGGGAAGGAGGAGGAGGAGGAGGAGAAGGAGGAGGCCGGAGGAGGGGGGGGGAAGGAGGAGAGAAAAAAGGCGGGAGGAAGCGATTTAAAAGATTTAGAACGAGAATAGCCGACGATTTAATATATTTCGTCGGCTATACTTAGAGAATAGCCGACGATTTAATATATTTCGTCGGCTATACTTTGGAAAATCAACAACCGTTGGATCTGAGCCATCCAACGGCGGAAAATAAAAAGGCGCGGATCGCAAGAGTTTAGCCGACGAAATATAATTTTCGTCGGCTAAACTTAGAGAACAGCCGACGATTTACAATATTTCGTCGGCTATTCTATGAAAACATATTAAACTGCCGTTTTGAGGCCCTAAACGAACTCGAAAGCCCGAAAAAGCCCACACGTCGCGGCAAATTAATGAGTTTGATTCCTGGCGTCGTTCCCTTTCCGGAATGGTATCACAATCGTCATTCGGACGTCAAATCTGCAGTAAACCGGATTTTGACTTGCAACGGTCAATCTGCACACAGATTCTGTCGGAATCTTGTCATTTTTCAACCGTAGACGTATTTCATTATTTCGGTCATATCTTATTTGACGACATATTTGCATTTGAAAAGTGTACGTATAGTAACTATTTGAAACTATACATTCACTTAAACACTTAGTAAACAAGTTAAGGAACATTAGTGCATATGTTCCGATTTTGAATCTAAAAGTTTGGAAAATCTATTCCAACCGTCAGATATCACCGTTAAGATTAAATACATGTATGAAAAAAAATCCAACTACATCTGACAACGTTAAAGGCTCGATCGGGACGGTCAACCGGGTGAGTCAACCCTTTAAACGCTTAGAAATGGTAATTGGCCTATCTAAATGACGTTTTTTTCCCTGACCTTCAACAGATAATAGTTTCAAATCGATGAGACGCAACTAATCGTATAAAAATTTTCCGACGAAATAATGCTGAACGTCAGGCTACCTATAGGAAAACGGAAGTAAAAAACAGTTAACCGCAACATTCGGGACACAGATTTTGTCAGAATCTTGTCATTTTTCAACCGTAGAGGTATTTCATTATTTCGGTCATATCTTATTTGACGACATATTTGCATTTGAAGGCTGAAGCAATGGTTTGTCGATAGTGATAGAAAATGGAAGGTGGTCTTTTTTTGGTTTTTTTTTTTTATCATAGCCGACGAAATCAAACATAGTACTCGTCGGCTATACTTTCAGAGAATAGGCGACGAAATTTTTAAATCGTCGGCCATTCTAGGGGGTATAGGCGACGAAATATTTTTTTTAGCGACGAAAGAAAAAATCGTCGGCCATTCAATGGGAATAGCCGACGATTATTTTTTTTAGGGACGAAAAAAAAAATCGTCGGCCATTCTAGGGGAATAGCCGACGATTTTTTTCTTTTTAGTGACGAAAACAATTTTCGTCGGCCATTATTGAGAATAGCCGACGAAAATTGGTTTCGTCGGCCGTTTTTTTTTTTTCGTCGGCAAAAACCTTTTTTCTGATAGTGTACTATGTAACTAGAATTGGGGTCATGGTTTAGTTCCCAGTGTTTACGTCGCAGTCCACAAGCTGTTGTTTAGAGAGTGACACCAGCTACCTAATATTGATTTTGTAAAGGCCTTCCACAGCTGCAACTGCAGAGAATGCCTAATAGCTACCTGTACATATAATATGCTACATATTGTATATCCTCCCCAATGGCTTTTTCTCAATAGAGTTATAGTGAGTCTAAGATGAAAGGTGATACAATGCAAACTAAACAGGAAAGTATTATCTAGCTAGTGCCGGAGTCGCAAAAACAAAAGATAAAAGTAGTTAGCACAGGATACTAGACAGCGAGCTCAGTTTTATACTACATCGGCCTTGATCCCTGACCGGAGTTACGCTGCTATTCTTTCCCCAATCCACTATAGTCGGCAAGTCCTCCTTCCCCTCATTCCTGAACTTTGTCTTTGGATTTTTACCAGTTTGAAGACCCAAGTGGGTGGCTGTAAACCTTTGGTTTGTCATGTCTGCAAATATGTTGGCAGTAAGTTTGTAAGACAGGTTATGAGAGTTTATTAGATCAACAAACTCAACGTTGGATCTGTAAATTCGGAAACGATATTCTCACTCGTCTCTAGTCTTGTATCTCCGGTCACATTTTGCCAGCCACCTTTCGTACCTCTCCTTCATGGATTTCTGATCATACCATATCGGCTTCTGCTTTTCACAACATGCTGGAGATGATAATATATACAACATCCAAACCATAAACAAACATAAAGCTAGCAGACCTTAACATTATAGAGGTCTCCATTGTTCACTTTGGAATGTAGGTGCAGAATGGGATCTTCTTCCTAATATGTTTCTAAAGTCAAACTCAAGTCTTATATAGATTTCGAGTTTCTATTCTCCAGGGTAACATTTGTTTGTTCATGTCTTTGGTGCTTGTGAATTTGTTAAGGCAAGCTTTGTTTTATTTGGCATGTGAATTTTGAATTGTTTTCTCTATGATTTGATGTGATTTGGTGAGATTTGGTGCGTTGCTTCAGCTTGTTTATAAAACCATTCATATTTTAGCATGGCTTATACAGTGTGGAAGGTTTGTATACGAATTATGGTGTTGTGGAACTGAAATGCGTTATTATGTATGTGTTGAGAGGGTTCTTTGATTATGCAATAACAATGCCGAATTCCACCCAAAAATAGGAGAAATTCGTGTGTGATTCAAACTGCATGAAAATCAAAAGAGCTTGACAGCATGAGCGTGGTGCGTGAGCTAGAAACGCCTGCGGTGAAGAGAATTTGGGTTTTTCTCGGTTTCTGGATTTCTGGATTTCTAGAAAGATTGAAATAGGCTTTTGGGGGTTTCTGTTTAGAAGGCATGAAGGTTTGAATGCTTGAAGGGAGAGGTTCTATGTGTTGTTGGGTAATGGCTGGATGATGCCTTGATGATACGTGATGATCATCTGATCCCAGGGTTGGACTATAAGGTTCAACAAAACCCTTGGTTATCTGGATAAAATGTGTATCCCTCAAATCATACAAGATTTCAGCCATAAAATCTGGGGAAGGATTACTTAGATGAGAGGCGATGTATTGGGATTCGGGAGAAAGCAAATCCCTTGTAGGAGTCAACAAGTTTTGCTGCAGAGAAGGTTGCAGTGCCATAAATTATGGGATGAGAATTCTTGAAAGTTGTAGTCTCATGGTTTGAGGGAGAAGGGATGCTACTTGATCGGTTTAGAGGTTTCTCTTAGCAAGATGATCGGTGATTCTAGAGGATTTTGATGAGAATTGTGTATGTAACTGTTGCAGGGAAAATGTAGAGTTGCTGGGGAGGAGAACACGCAATCCGGAACAGAAAAGAGGGAGCTGGAGAGAGAAAAGAATGGTTTGGGCTTGAAGGAAAAAGAAGGGCTTTTAGGCTTAAAGAGAGAGAAAGGTTGCCCCAATCTCATATTCTCATGCATGTTTACTATTTTATTAATCGATCTAACTCGTTGGGCATGGATTTTGGGCTCAAGACTAAAATCACCGACGATATTAAATCGACGAATGAGCATGTGCGTTTCCGTAACCTTCCACACCACACTCACATCTGCAAGCCCAAATAATGCGTGGATGTGGCTTGGGTCCACATCTAGGGCGTGTTTGCTTGGCGTATCTGCTTGGCGTATCTATATTCGAGTAATGAACATAAAATCCTTTTAAAACTATAAGATTTTATATAATTACGTGAATATACATGGTGTTTGTCGCGTGACAGCATAATAATCAATTACATGATTTTTCGTGTATCAACAGTGTGATAGTTCTTTATTCAGTGTGAAGTTGTGTCATTTTTGTTGAGAAACTGTGTTGGAAATAAGTAAATGTTAATATAATTATCGTTGTAACTATGTTTGCGTTAGTAACATTTCTATCTAGAGGTTAAGGAATGAATAGGATCTGTGTGTGTAGCCGGGGGGTGGGAATCCCATACGACACTTAATAGTGGTCATAATATTGTGGATTACTGCCGGAGTATTCGTCGGGGTGGCTACTATCTTGGATCTTATATTTATATTTTGGAAGTTATGATTATGATTTTTTCGCGTTTGCTTATTCTATCTATTGTTGATCTCTTTGGTATAGTTCTCTTCAGTAGGTAATGATACTTTTGAGAATTAATAATTGTTTGTGGATTCTTCATTCTTTGCCTATCTATTAGCTTGTTGTTATGTTTGTTTGTGATTAGCAATTGTTGTGGTTTTTTATTGTTCTCTTTAGCTCGACATATAATTTAGTGTACCTATCATGCAACTATTATTTGCTATTATTGTATTATTCAGGAAAACAATGGCAGAAATAAAAAGTAATACCATTGAATCTGATGATGACATTGACCATTAAAACCGAACCAAAATGAAGCATGATTTCAGAACAAGAAAATTTCCAAGACTAATGGAAACAAAGCAGAAAGTTGCTGATATGAGCAACATGTAATGTAGCTGGCTGATATTGTAACTAGAAATGTAACTGGCATGTAACCGTCCATGTAACTTTGACAGTACAGTCACATAGTCAGGTACTTGAGCTACCGTTCTTACAAGTATATGGATTTTCAACGCTAATATTTTTCTTTTTTAACAAAAATGTGTAGAAAAAAATAAACAAGAGCTAAAAGAAAAGTTGGAGAATCCAATAATGATAGAGAAGAGTCTCAAAATCAACATAAGAAGAAAAAGGGATCCGAGAAATGAATAAATGAATAGAGTGAGGAGAAGCAAGAAGAGGTAATGGAATAAAAAGCATACAATACAGATGTCGTCTGCCAAAATTTTCAGCATTGAAACATGAAATAAATGAAGAGATAGTTGAGAAATTGAAGAACGAGCCTTTTTGTAAGTTATTTGAAGCCCTCTATAAAGGAAAAGTAAGAAGTAAGGTGATTGGGAAAGTAGACAAGCAAATGTGGCTCATTTTGGAATCATTTGACCCTAAAGAGGAGTTATTTTTTTTCGATGGAACAAAAGTACAGATCTACAAATACTATTAGTTCTGAAATTCTTGGATTGCCTAAGACAGGAGATCAGGTAGCAACTGCTGAACTAAACCAAGAGACCGAAGATGTGCTGATTGAGTTATTTAGTGAGAGAACAAACAAAGTCAAAGACAAAGACATGGATCATAAAGACATGGTGCAAAGTACTATTGAGAAACTAGAGGATCAGAAGCCGGAAAATGAAGAATGTAGAAAGAAAAAGATTAATAATCTGGTCAGACTTGTTATTCTAGAAATATGCATTGAATTCTTTTTTCCCAAAGTTTCTGGTTTTATTTCATCGAATTTGTTAGAGCTATTTAGGGGGATTATGCAAAATATACATGGGTTGTTGAAGTTGGAGCCTTTTTAAGAAAGATTATCTTAAAACAGAAAAACAAACATGTGACAACCAAAACCATCAACTCCAGAGGCTGTGTTTTACTGATTCTAGTAATTTCCTCGATTTTATAGACTTGGTTAAGTTTGGATCAAAGAATTGTAAGTATGCATGTAATTGCTTTATTTGGATCCATTCTTTAAGCTCTGCTTGTGCAGTGTAACCATTTATGTAACTTCCATATTTGGATGCATTTTTTAGACTCTGGTTGTGTGCTTATGCAATTATAACTATGCATGGAACTGCCACATATTGACTACTAACAAATGTTTTCAATTTTCTTTCTAGTATTGGCTATACGAGAAGACAAAATTTGTGGCGCCGATTGAGGGAAGAGAACATGAAGAACTCTTGATGAGGAAATTGGACCTTAAAGCATTGGTAAAACATTGATGGACTATGCTTTCAAAGCATACACAGTACATGTTCTTTTACTTTCTATCAAGTAACTATAAACTGTAACTAGTATTGTAATTGTGTTATCATCAAGTAGCTATCATTGTGATTGTTGTAACTAGCACTATAAATCTGTCAAGCATTAATAACTAGCATTGTAACTAGTGTGGTAACTATGCATGTAATTAACTATCTTTATTATCAAGTAATTATAAATGTAGTTATTGTAACTGTGTTAGCATTAAGTAACTATCAATGTGACTAGCATTATGATAGTTGGCATTAAACAACTAGCACTGTAAATGTGTTGGGCATTAAATAACTATATAGCATTGTAACTAGGATTAACATGTTTCTGACTACATAACTAGTGCGCTAAATATGCATGTAACTATCTAAGCAAAAGTTAAGTAGTTGTTTGGTAACTACAATTTATGCATACTAACTGCTCGCTGCAATTTATTTCAGAAATTGTTTGCCAATGAAATACTAGATCCAGAAGACAACGATGATGAAAGTGAATAGGCAAATTCCGAATCAAAGCTTATTAAGGAGTTGAGTGACAAGGATAGAGAGCAGCTAAAAAAAATGATACAAGAAATGGTTCTGGCCAACCAACACTTGCAGAAAGAGTGGAGGGCAAACAAGAAAAAGATTGAAGAGTTGGTTGAGGAAAATCAGAAGTTGTGCCTGGGAAACATGATTTTGAATTTGATGAGATTGAGAATGTGCAACATGGAAGTTCAAGAAGAGATGAACAAAAGAAGATTTGGAGAGATAAATTAAAAAGATGAATGAAGAAATCAAGAAGTTACACAAAATTATCGATGCACTGTCCAACTCTGACAACTCACAAGAAAGTGAAGAGATTGGAGCGCAAAAAGATGAGGATGCAAAGCAAAATGGTAATTTCTCATCTAAGAAGTACCAAAGGAGGAAACATAAACAAATTGAAGAGATGGTTTAGATTATGTGGATTTTTTTTTATATATTTTTTTTATCAAGAAATGTATTTTAGTATTTTTACTTCAATTGGTGAAAAAACGTATGCGTGTTCTTATTGGTTTGTTTAGAAAAATTTGTGGGTTGCTATTTTATTAACTTTTTAAATCAAGTATAAAGTATTAAATCTACTTTAAATCAAGTATTATATGTAACTATATTTTGACTATATAAGTAACTATTTGTGTTATGTGACTTTATATGTAACTTTATATGTAACAGACAGTTATACAGGTGATTGTTTTAAAAAATAAGCTGAGGAAAAGATAGAACAAGATGGACAACATAAAGTACAAGAAGCGTACTCGATGGATGAAGATTCAAAAAGAGAAGTGTTTGAACATTGTGAAAAACATCGAGCGCGATCACTCGATACATGATGAAAAGATTGAACAAATGGACAGAAAAAGGCAAAGGAAGAGGGAAATCTCAAGACTTTTTGTTGTTGTTGTTGTTGTTGTTGTTGTTGTTGTTGTCATTAAGTATTATATTTCCTTTAAATTAAGTATTATATGTAACTGTATCTTGACTGTATATGTAACTATTGATGTTATGTGACTGTATATGTGATATGTAATGTCAATTGTACATGTGATTGTATTCGAAAAGTAACTGAGGAAAAGGTTGCAAAATGGACAAAAAAAGGCACAAAGAGGAGGGTAATCTCAAGACTTTTTGTTTGTTGTTGGGGTCATCTTTCCAATTTTGTAGCTGAAATTGTAAATGTCCATAACTAGAGTTGTAACTATCAGTGTAACTAGAGTTGTAACTATCAGTGTAACTAGAGTTGTAACTCTATCAATAACTATCAGTGTTCTTTAATTTGCAGGTTACTCGATGGATGAAGATCTAGAAAGAGAGATGTTGAAGGTTGTGGAAGACATTGAGCCCGATCACTCAAAGGATGAGGAAAAGATTGAACAAGATGGACAGAAAAATGCAGAGGAGGAGGGTAATCGCAAGATTTTTTGTTTGTTTTTTGGGTCATTTTTCCAATTTTCTAGCTGAGATTGTGAATGTCCATAACTAGAGTTGTAACTGTCAGTGTAACTAGAGTTGTAACCCTATCAATAAGCGTCAGTGTTTCTTAATTTGCAGATTACTCAATGGATGTAGATCTAGAAAGAGAGATGTTGAAGCTTGTGGAAGACATTGAGCGGGATCAGATACAAAAGGCGGCGCAATGAAAAACTGAGAATGGTGCGTAATTCACTAACTCTACTATGCTAAGTTATGTAATAATTGTTAAAGAGCCATATTTATGAAAAAAAAAGAGAGGATATGTAGGTGTTGGTGTATAACTATTTATGTAACTCGCAGTGTAGCTGATAGGACCCGCCCCGTATTTCAACCTGAAATCCAGATTAAACTATGCGGGGACCACCTTAAGACTAATTTTATCGATAAATTGATAAGTCAATCTTAAGATGGACGACCCTAAAACATGCATCAAATAAAAACACTTCTAATTCAACTTCCAACCTCAACTCCTGTAGCCGTCTGCTCTCCAAATCACAACAACCGCCACAGATAAACAAAAAATCAAATTCATCTAATATTCAAAAGGCTCACAGGTAATCAAAGCAATCTAATACACTGAACTGGAAATACAAAATAAAAAGTAAAGGATCAACAGATCTTACCAAGCGGAAGCAAAGACGATGATGACTATATATGCCTCGACTTCGAGTAATCTTGACCTCAAATAAACTAGTCTGCAAACTGGGCGATTTAAAACAAAGGGCTGAGGAGAAAGTAAATTAAAAACGTTAGAGTGAGTGGATAAAAGAAAATAATTTTACTATAATACTTTAAATAAAAGTATCATATTACTTTCCCAATGTTTTAGAAATAAAAACCCCAATGCATGCATTTTAATAAAACGTCCCACGTTTTAAGAAAAACATATTTAAAAATCAGCCCTGCTGATATGTCAAATAAATAAATAATATTTTTGTTTATATATATGTATTCAAAACGAAATACTTTTGAAAATCAATTAATAACATTTTACGACCAATCCCATTAGTCATATAAAAACACAGTCCCGCTGGTTTGAAGATTTATTAAATAACAGAAAGTCTCATAAGAGAAAATATTCCCGAAAACTAAATAATATAAAATCAAGACCAATCCCATTGGTCATATAATAGAGAGTAAGCCTCTAAGGCTAAGGGTCGAGCCTCCCAGACTCCGTAGCGTCCCACGCTAAACCTGTACACGTCGACCACCGAGCGTGAATCTGACCTATATGGTCAAGCCGTCACCTCGCATGGGATCAGGTGACTAAGTTAGCTAGCATCAATGATATGGTGAAAATCCGAAAACAAAACCGAAAACACGCTTCCCCTTATATATTATAATCAGTACGATCTCCGACCGCACATATTTGACTTACAATAAGCATAAATAGTATAATAGGCTCAAACGATATACATATAAATCCGACATATCCAACATGCCGTAAAATAATATCGAAAAAGATATACATAACATCGACATGTCTCACATGTCGTGTGAAATCACAAATAATGAAATCATAAAATCCCCAGAAATCTCATTTCTGGTCTATTAACTATAAATACATTTAAAATGTTCAAGTATAATTTATCAAATCATATCATTTCCGGGTAAAATTATGTACTACTTAAAATAGTAGTAAATATAACCCAAATTCATACTTTAAATATCAATATCATAAATTTATATGAATTATCATGCTTTAGAAATCATTTATTTAAAATCAACTGTAATTTGTGAAAATATTTATGCATGCATTTATTTAAAATAAAATCCACTCACAGTATTGCCGAGCGCGCCACTATTCCGAACTCTCATCACATCGAGTAACCTATCAACCTGTATTAGAGACCTATTTAAAAGATATTTGAAAACTCGGAATTCGATTATAAAGTTAAATTTACAACGTCCTCACTCGTCCGAATAACCCCATTTAAATTCTTGTTATCGGTATTGAAATTATGTCTCAAATACCGAAACAATTTACGTCCAAAATTACTCAGGACACCTATCCCGAGTCCGATAACTTCTTTTATTGGTTATTTTGTCGTAACCAGCTTTTTATCCTTTTTACGGAAAGTCCACGGTAGAATTCTTGGGTCAAACAGTAATTTTGAAAGTCAACAGTAAATGGTCAAAGTCTGAATTATTATTTACCATTTATCTTTACTGTTTGCCTTTTACTTTTACTATTTACCATTTACCATTTACTGACTTACTGTTTACTATTTACTTTTTACTGTTTACTTTTCACCTTTTATCTTTCTTCTACCTCTCGCTGCCGGCAGCAGTAGCGCCGTCGCCGGCAGCTCCGCCACAGGAGGCCAGAACACCTTTAATCAATTCAAAATTTTCCCCATAGCGTCGTCACTACCTCAGGGACTCATCCCCGTCGTCCTCGCCACCAAAAACCCTCGCAACCGCCGCGAACGGCAGCACCATCCCTTCAATTCAAGATTTCTCTAAAATTCAACCAACCAAACCCCAAACTACACTAATTCGACTCCTTTCAACATCCTAGACACAAATTCAACCTCTAATTTCAACAAAAGCATCAATTCCACAACATCAAGCCCATAGCGTCGTCACTACCTCAGGGACTCATCCCCGTCGTCCTCGCCACCAAAAACCCTCGCAACCGCCGCGAACGGCAGCACCATCCCTTCAATTCAAGATTTCTCTAAAATTCAACCAACCAAACCCCAAACTACACTAATTCGACTCCTTTCAACATCCTAGACACGAATTCAACCTCTAATTGCAACAAAAACATCAATTCCACAACCTCCACCGAATTCATAAAAAACCCTAGAATTTCAAATATAAATTTCTCCTTACCTGGGTCAATTGAATCAATTCCTTTCATAGACTTGTTGCACAAGTCGAGTCCTTCAATTCCCCCCAAGAATCGGGCAGAACCAAGGCCGGAGGAGGAAGTTTCCTTCGATTGGGGGCTTTCGGTCTCGGGCATCGCATGGCCAAACGGCGGCGAACCACGCTGTGCCGCTGCCACAGATGCGAAGAGGACGTGACCGGTGCGGCAGTCCAGTTTGGCCGGACGGTGGAGATGGGTGGAGGGCGGTGCAGCTTCGAGCTGGTTGGGGGAGAGGAAAGAGAGAAAGAAGAAGAAGAAAAGAGAAAAAAAAAATGGGGGATTTCCTTTTTGGGAAATATGGGGGATTTCGTGTCTAGGATGTTGAAAGGAGTCGAATTAGTGTAGTTTGGGGTTTGGTTGGTTGAATTTTAGAGAAATCTTGAATTGAAGGGATGGTGCTGCCGTTCGCGGCGGTTGCGAGGGTTTTTGGTGGCGAAGACGATGGGGATGAGTCCCTGAGGTAGTGACGACGCTATGGGGAAAATTTTGAATTGATTAAATGTGTTCTGGCCTTCTGTGGCGGAGCTACCGGCGACGGCGCTACTGCTGCCGGCAGCGAGAGGTAGAAGAAAGATAAAAGGTGAAAAGTAAAACAGTAAAACGGTAAAAAGTAAATAGTAAACAGTAAGTCAGTAAATGGTAAATGGTAAATGGTAAATAGTAAAAGTAAAAGGCAAACAGTAAAGATAAATGGTAAATAATAATTCAGACTTTGACCATTTACTGTTGACTTTCAAAATAACTCGAAGCACTTACTAAGTCAATAGGGAAACCTCTTTCCCGTAAGGCTATACTATAAGTCATCAATGAAACGTCGCGAATAATTTACCTGGCATTGTCTCTCAAAACCAGTACGAAAATGAATATCTATGACTCATATTAGCGTTCTCGAGATTCACTTCACTTAACAATGTCGCTTGATTTATTTGCATCCTCTGATCAAGTCACACCAATTAATTCTTCTCCAAAGTTGCATTCAATATCGCTAAGACCTTGGCGTCGAACTCTCTACATCTACAATCGCACGAATCTATGATGTAATCATTCACAACTTTTGCACTTGTCAAGTAAGGAACAAAGCTGATATCTTTGTTTAACACGTGTTTTGTGACTAACAAAATAGTCAACGACAATATTCGCCATCCGCTAGATAATTAAATGCTCGATAACCAATAACATGTCGCTACAACGGTAGCAGATAGAATTCTGCTAGAAAATTGAAATGAAATAGCTTTCTTTTCTGTTAGGAAACATATTTACCAAAAAAATCAAATACTTTCTTGGAAATCAGATAACATTCAAATATCCTTGAAATACACTTCCCTTTAAAACGAAAACGGAGATGCAGAAAAATAATCAGGTTGATGGTAAAATATATTTAAATCCATTTTCTCGATATGAAACTAGACATTAAGGAGTAAATAAGAGCATGTGACAATGGTCTTTAAATAAAAAGAACACAATTAGCAGGAAACCATTCAAGAATTCCAACACTTAATTCTGATTGGAAGCAAGACCAAAACGAAAACTGTAAAACATTTTAACTCACCAATATGTTACCAAACAATTGGACAGAAAGCCTGGAAAAAGGAAGATTTATTAAACATTAAATTTTGGTTAAGCAAGCTTAGATATGGAAACAAAGTAAAAGAAAGCTGGGACTTAAACTTTGTTGATAAAAAAAACACATACATGAAGAAATAATACTCGCCATAATCCAGAAAAATAGAGGGAATGCCACATAAGAGCTTTTACATTGTCTAAAACTTTTAAAATTCAACAAGTAATATACATACTAGTACAAATCTTTAACTTTGTTCTCAGTAAAATCCATAGATGAAAAGAAATCGATCAACTTAATTGTGACCCAAAAACTTAGTAGGAAAAAAAAATCAGAGATCCCAATAATTAAGATTTATTACAGCAACAAAAATTTAATAAAAGAAATTTAAACCAATCTGATCTCTTTTGAATGCTCCAGACTTTCCTAAATGACATAAGCAAATGAACTTGGTCATTTAAATAGTGAACCGAAATCGATGTAAACATAAAAGTCATTTTCCACAACCAAGTTAAATGTTTGTAAGAGAAGGAAAATAATGGTTATGGCTACATGTTCGTACTTCAAAGAATATGCCACAAGACTAAAGTACTATGAACTTTAACATAAAGAACTTCATAGGTGAATGAGAATATTCTTTTCTGATATAGAATTAAAAGAATTGTAGTAAAGATGGGAAAAGAATGAAAACAACGATTGAAACATGTTTAAATATATCCATAAAGAAGGTTGGATCTTGTGATTCAACTCATCATATCAAGAATGATTACTTAAAAAAAATTAACTTTGATTAAATGGAAAGTGGCTACTGTATACATTATTCTCAGAACATAAGTTCTATAATAAAATTGATAGACCAAAACGATTAATAAAAACGTGGCCTCTCTTTATGAATTACCTACACCAAATAAATTTTTCAGATGTTCAAGAGGAAACAACTTTATTAACAAGACTTGATACATGAATTACATATAAACATTGCAGATGACAAGAATGAAATCAGAAACAGACTCAAATATAGCCATCTGTAAAATCAAAAAACACCACTTTGAAACTGGGATAGACATAGATCAGATTTTCAATAAAATATTTTGGTAAAGACTAAAGAATCATTGCTGCAATTAGACCTTAATAGAAAGGAATTTGTGAAGGGAAAGAACGTGGTTGCTAGAGCAAATTCAATAAGGGTATTCAAACATAATTTTAATACCAAAATCAAAACATCCAAAACATAGATAATTGCTGTCAAACAATAATTTAACAAAATAGCAAACGAATTATTTCAACAAGAAAAGATCATTCACAGATCCAATTGAATCAAAGATGTAAAGAAAATTTTCTTTTCCCTACCTCAAACCTTAGAAATCAATAGTCTATCGTCTCAAAACAAATCTTGCAAAAATCCCTTAAACACATGCACCCAATCAACCAAAGTAATTTCAACCACAAGACTGAAACTTTAAGCAGATGAACAAATTCTGAACTCTAAAGCACAAGACTCGCACAATAACCTCTTGAGGTTAAGCACATTTGGATGGATGAACAAAAGTCAATTTGTCAAGAACAAAGAACAAGAGAAAAGGGAAGGATGAGGATGGATGATGAATAGATGTCGGGTTTTGTTCGAGAGAAATGTTTTCTGGAAGTCACTGTTGGATTTCACTCCAACCACCATAGATGGAGAGACCGCGTCGATAAGAATCCGTAGTCACTCATGGATTCAGAATCGGAATTACGAATCAAAACTCATGATCCGCGGAAGTTTCGTAGTAAATCTTCGATAAGAACATAAAGGAGCGAAAGAAGTGGCTGATCTAATATAAATATAAATATTTATATAATGACCAGTCGGAGAAAGCCACTTGTCAAATTCTGTGCAACTACCAGAATCTTCTTATTTGAATTACCAAACTAACCATAAAATGGTTAGATAGATCCCCGGCATCGCCATTTCAGACATCAACTCTCACTGCTCACACGGTAAAGCCACGTCGTCAAGCCCAAAACCGGTCACGCTTTCGCTACACCACACAGAGATAACAGCGTGGATAAGTGACCAAAGTCTCAATTTGTAGCCCTATAAGAAAAAGGCACCATCCCAACTCAAGAGAAATATGGCTAAAACATCCAAGTTCTCAACTTATAACTTAATGCTAAAACGGCAGATAAGCGTCAACACATAACTAAATAGGTATAACCCACATACCTATTACATACACAAGGACAACGTCCTAAGAGGTCGATGTACTCGAGGCATAGTCTAAAAAATACAACTCGATACCTGGGATATATTTTACATACTTAATAATGACATTAGCACCAAAGAACATAAAATAACAGAATAGAATAGTACTCTACAGAGTACATAACAAGATACCAAAGAATCTGGCTCACACACTTAATGGACACACTAGCATCGAAGAGTGTGATAGTAATCCGCCGCGGTCGGACCATCACTCAAAGAATACTAGGCGTCATCAAGTAAAAATGACAACCTGACACAAGAAAATGAAAGGGCCTAAAGCTCTGATACCAAACTGACAGGACCCGCCCTGGATTTCACCCTGAAACCCAAATTAGACTCTGTGGGGACCACCTTAATACTAATTTTATCGATAAATCGATAAGTCAATCTTAAGATGGACGATCCTAAAACCTGCATCAAATAAAAACACTTCTAATTTAACTTCCAACCTCAACGTCTGCAGCCATCTGCTCCCCAAATCACAACAACCGCCACAGATAAACACAAAATCAAATATATCTAATATTCAAAAGGCTCACAAGTAATCTGAGTAATCTAATACACTGAACTGGAAATACAAAATAAAAAGTAAAGGATCAACAGGTCCTACCAAGCGGAAGCAAAGATGATGATGACTATGCCTCGACTCCGAGTAATCTTGACCTCAAATAAACTAGTATGCAAACTGGGTGATTTAAAACGAAAGGCCTAGGGGAAAGTAAATTAAAAACGTTAGAGTGAGTGGATAAAAGAAAATAATTTTACCATAATACTTTAAATAAAAATATCATATTACTTTCCCAATGTTTTAGAAATAAAAACGCCAATGCATGCATTTTAATAAAACGTCCCACGTTTTAAGAAAAACATAGTTAAAAAACATATTTAACAAAAAGTCTCATAAGAGAAAATATTCCCGAAAATCAAATAATATAAAATCATGACCAACCCCATTGGTCATATAATAGGGGAAGGTTAGCACCATTTAACAGTAAGCCTCCAAGGCTAAGAGTCGAGCCTCCCAGACTCCACAACGTCCCACGCTAAACCTGTACACGTCGACCACCGAGCATGAATCTGACATATATGGTCAAGTCATCATCTCACATGGGATCAGGTGACTAAGCTAGCTAGCATCAATGATATGGTGAAAATTTGAAAACAAAACCGAAAACACGCTTCCCTTTATATATTATAATCAGTACGGTTCCCGACCGCACATATGAGGTTTATAATAATCATAAATAGTACAATAGCCTCAAAAGATATACATATAAATCCGACATATCCAACATGCTGTAAAATAATATCGAAAAAAGATATATATAATATCGACATGTCTCACATGTCGTGAAATCACAAATAACAAAATCATAAAATCTCCGGAAATCTCATTTCCGGTCTTTTAACTATAAATACATTTAAAATGATCAAGTATAATTTATCAAATCATATAATTTTTAGAAATCTCATTTCCGGGTAAAATTATGTACTACTTAAAATAGTAGTAAATATAACCCAAATTCATACTTTAAATATCAATATCATAAAATTATATGAATTATCATGCTTCAGAAATCATTTATTTAAAATCAACTGTAATTTATTAAAATATTTATGCATGCATTTATTTAAAATAAAATCCACTCACAGTACGGCCGAGCGCGCCGCTATTCCGAGCTCTCGCCATATCAAGTATCCTATCGACCTGTAACAGAGACGTATTTAAAAGATATTTCAAAACTCGGAATTCGATTATAAAGTTAAATTTACAACGTCCTCACTCGTCCGAATAACCTCATTTAAATTCTTCCTATCGGTATTGAAATTACGTCTCAAATACCGAAACAATTTACGTCCAAAATTACTCAGGACACCCATCCCGAGTCCGATAACTTCTTTTACTAGTTACGAGGAGGAAGTTTTGTTCGATTGGGGTCTTTCAGTCTCGGGCATCGCATGGCCAAACGGCAGCGAACCACGCCGTGCCGCTGCCACAGATGCGAAGAAGAGGCCGAGCCGGTTCGAATATCACTGGTGCGGCAGTCCAATTCGGCCGGACGGCGGAGATGGGTGGAGCGCGGTGCAGCTCGAGCTGGTTAGGGGAGAGGAAAGAGAGAAAGAAGAAGAAGAAAAGAAAAGTGGAAAGAAAAGAGAAAAAAAACGTGCCATATGTCCACGAATTCGTTTCAACGTCTTCTATTTCGTCGAGAAATAAAATTCTCCGTCAAGTCAACTTATTTAAAAGTCAACTTTTAGAACTTTCAAATAGTAAAAACAATTCCTTGAATGTAAAAATAAAAGATAAAAATCTTAGGAGGTAACTCGAAGTTCGGGTCGTATCAGTAACTACCATTTAACTGACCAGATTATGTCTATTTAATATGTAACAATTTTAGTAACTGCCGGTGTTCCTTACTCTGCAGATTACACGACGACAGAAAACATAGATACAGTAATTTTTAGAGGTTGTCAAAAGTATTGAACAAGATGCCGGCACATGGAAAAGGTGATTGTTTGATATTAATATTTTTAATATAGTATTGTATTTTGTGTTAATTAATTTGTTTTATCTTAGTGACTTTGTTGTAACTAACTTGTACAATTAGTGTGACTGTTGGTGTAACTGGATTGTTTTCCCCTACTATGCAGATGACCCAATGCAATCACAAGTACGATCCCCACCTCACTCAATCCCCAAAGAAGCGAGATGGTCACCGAAAACACCGGTGACCGAAATGCCAAGATTTGATATCATGCGAAACATATCATCTCTCATTAGGCATCTCTCATTGGACTGTAGAGTCGATGGGGTTGACTCATACTCATATATAGCACAGATTAAGAGCAGAAAGAGGGTGAAGACAAGAGATACAAAAACAATATACTAGTGGGGAGAGGTGATGAAAGTTAGAGAGAAGAGAGCAAATGATAGAGAAGAACTCAGAAAGAAGATGAAATAGGAAATAGAGAAGCAAAAGGAAAAAGTGAAGCGAAAAGGAGGCAAGCTATTAGTGAAGAGAACTATGAATTCACTGAAAAAAGAGATATAATAGAAATTATCAGTGACAGTGAAGTTGAAATCCCTAAGCCTACACACATAGAAATTAAGAACTAGATGAGTTATAGAGTTTTTCATCTCATGGATGACAGCGCAAAAAGGGAAATTGACAAGATAATGGAACACTAGACCAGATGGGTACAAAATTGAAGTCCTAGTTTAATTTTTTTTAACTCACAATGAAACTGTCCTTTCTAATATTATTATAATTGTCTCTGTAGTGAATTCGTTTGGAAATGGATGATGTTTGGGTAGGAAGATTCAAAACATCACAATAGTTGTTACAGACTACACTCTCTAAAGCAGAAACACCCATATCCTCATATAAAACATCGACATCAACAAAGTCTGAGTTGCAATGTGTCATAAGTCTAAAATGCATTTTCATATCAACTTCATTTTCCAATTGATATATCAGAACATCAGGATAGATAGTAAATTGAAGCTTGAAGATCATTCTATTCAAATTTGGATAGCGATCTCTCATGCGCTTGCAAAAATCTAAAAACGAGCAATTACCCGAGAAAGAAACCGCTGCTCCTTTACCATAACACGCAAGCTTTGCAGTGTAGATACACTCCATTGAACCTGTAAAAACAAAACGTGAAGATATATCTATAAAGTGTAACTATCAGATAAATATTTGTAACTACCATTGTGACTATCCATCAAGAAATATTTGTAGTTTGGTCTTGTTCAAGTTAATCCAAAGATATACAAGAAAACTCTCGCAACACAAAGTACAATAGCCCAATGACACTAAATGTATAAAACCACACTCGGATTTTACTTGAATCAAATTCAAAAATGAGGAGGTGCCAAACTATATAGGACCAAAAAGAAATTATAGATATGGTTACTGATCGCACAAAGCATTTTCATATATGGTAAGGGATTCAATATGTTTGCAAAACTAAACACTTCACGTTCAAACTAACTGAACCATAAGCAGGTCATTAATACAGATATAATAATTCTAGAGCAGTTCATGAATCCACTCTAGAACAAAGCTACACGTACAATCCTCCACTCCATTCACAATCTTATCCTTCTTCCTCACAACAGAATCATTATATAGAGTCAAAAATCCACATAGGCATTTTCACAAACACACACAGAGAGAGAGAGAGAGAGAGAGAGAGAGAGAGAGAGAGAGAGAGAGAGAGAGAGAGAGAGAGGCGGCGTGATTGCCTCCTTCGCGGAATCGCGCAGCGGCGAAGTCGAATCTTTGGCGTGTCTGCTGAGTTTCGGGATCCTTAAGTTCCGTTAGTGGTGTTGACATCTATCCTCGTGGAATGGCATTGCATTCCCAGTATTGTGTATGGGCATTGTTACTATCATCATGCAGATCCTGACTCGGTTCTCTCAGGCAGAGCGTTCGACCCCCGGCAAAGTGGTTCCCACAAATAATAATAACGGTGGAGAGAGAGAGAGAGAGGTAAAAGCGGTGATCGTTGGGAAAGACAGAGCAGACGAAGAGGCCTTTGTCGAAGGCGGAGCACTCGTAGTTCTGAAGCTAGAGGAAGAGGCAGCGGGTGGGAGAGGGGAGGGAGTCGAGATCGTCGAAGGTGACGAAGACTAGTTCAGACGGTGCCGGAGACTGGTTCAGATGGCGTCGGAGTCTCCGTCATCGAATTTAAAATAGGAGAGAAGGAAATAACATTTGAGCTAAGAAATGTGGGATATTAAACCGAAACCAGTTAAAAGAGAGAAGAGTGTGGCTGTTATAATCAAGGGTAAAACAGTCATAAAATAATATAACATTTGACCATTTTATCATTTTATATAACATAATTAGACCATTTTATCATTTTTATAAAAAGAGATGACCTTTTTATCATGTGGAAAAATGGGTACCCTATTATCATTAGTGAGTAGAAATGGTACATTTTTATCATTTGCCTTAAAAATTAACAATATAAATAATTGGGGGCCTCAAAGGATATCTAGATGAAGACTATGGGGATTTGAGAAATACTGAGTAAGAAATAATACCAATGGAAATCAAGTATATCAATATATGGAGAAAACATGGGTGACCCAATCTCTTTTTAGATGTAGATGAAGTTGATGGTTGTAATATTTACAAATAAATTTTATAATTTAAATAGTTTAAAATTAAATAGTATTTTACAGAATATTTCTGATATATCCGATATGTCCTTTTTTCAAAGTTCCGATAGATACCGATACCGATACTGATACTTGAATCCTTTGGATGCAATTATGGGAATTAAATAAATATAAACAAATCATTCAAATGTTAGTCCACGTACAATGGATATAGAAGACAGAGGTAGAAAACTTAACCCCTAACGCTCATTGATCAATCAAAACTTAGTTTAGATTTGTG
This sequence comes from Potentilla sterilis, assembly GCA_963682095.1. Lineage (NCBI taxonomy): Eukaryota > Viridiplantae > Streptophyta > Magnoliopsida > Rosales > Rosaceae > Potentilla > Potentilla sterilis. The sequence continues at coordinate 23,090,764 of OY821756.1, forward strand.
CTACAGTAAAATCTGGTTAAAATAATATTCGATCAATCAAGACTTGGGGATAACGTGCTAAATTAAGATTTCGCCAAATTTATAAACTAGTATAAATTTGAGGGTTTACATAGTTCCCATTAAGTATATAAATTAATAATTCTTACTGTACATAATTATTTTTACATTTATGAAAACTTATTGACTTATGATTAATAATTATTTATTTATTTATGACGACTTATTTCTGTGCAAATGTATAATGTTTTATGTATTACGTCTGTTATTATCGATTTTTTATGCATTTTGAGATGAAAAATTACTATTAATTTTGTGCTGCGTAACTATGACTTTGTTTATTTATTAATTTTTTTATTGATTTAATGTTGTTTGATTAATTAATACCTCGCTACATTAATAAATTTCGTCAGTCAAAGGCTATTAAATTATGAGGTTCAACTGTACTTTTACTTTGATCACGTTAGTTTCAAGTAAATTGGTGTTGTCTATCATACCTGATTATATATGGTACACTTATTTTATAATTGACTGAACCAAATTTACAATTTAATTGAATCAAATTTACAACATTAACAGCAAAACTTATCACATTCGGTTGACACATCATATTCAGAACTAAAAATTTGTTCATAGTTTTATAAATATGTCATAGGTGGAGTAATTATTTCTAAGAAATCTGCAATTACTAACATAAATGACTATATAGCACAACAACAACAGATTTATTGTTGTTTAAGGAAGGTTAATTCCGTAACTTCTATGATGTGTCTTGATCTAATTAGACTAGATATATAGAATCTTTAGTAGCTAGGGAATCCCAGATTTACATGGATACTTGATGTAATGCCTATATAAAGAGCTCTTTATCAATCAATAAAACTACGCTTTACTTATCCTTTGTTTCTCTTACAACACGTTATCAAGCACGTTGCTCTTAACTTATTGTATAATAGCCCTCAGAAAAGAAAAAAACCCTGATTTTGAAAAAAAAAAAAATTGATTTTTTTTTTCAACCTTTCCCTAGTGCCAATCCAATTTTCTGCCTACATTCTCTATATTGGCAGCCCCAGCCCTACCGATTGTCCTGCACGGCAGCCCAGCCCTATCGATAGCCTCGCTCGATAGCCCTGCTTGGCAGCCCCTAGTCCCTTCCAAAAGAAATCTCGGCAGCCCCAGCCCTGCCGAAAGCCCCATCAGCAGCCTCCTACGCAACCTTTCACTCGGCAGCTTCCTCTCTGCCGCGCAGCTCGCACGCCCCTACAGCTAGCATGCACGCCCGCGGCTCGCAAACCCCTACAGCCAGCCTGCATGCCCGCGCCATCAGCAGCACGCAAGCTCGCACCCTACACAACTTGCAAGCCTGCGCCTCGCTTCCGCTCGGCAGCCACTTGTCTTTTTTTTTTGTGTGCCATCCAGCACACATATCCTCCGACGCTCAAGATTGCTAGGAAGCCAATAAAACGTTCTTCAAGGCCTTCATCGTTTCTTCGACGAAACCAAGAAGAATTGAAGAAAACAAGATTCCCCAAATCTTAAGTTTCTTTCGATCAAGAATCAATCAACGAGGTACAATTTACTGAACATTCCCGCCTTCCGAATTTCAATTTCTTTTTTCCGGGATCTTCCCTTGTCCCTGCTACATCATCCCGATTCTTTCGCTTCTCAGGACGGTATACGGGGGGTTGATTGTCCCGGTACCAAACGTTTTTAGGGTAACTGTTGTAACGACCCGAACCTTAAAATACCCCCTAAAAGTTTTAATTTATTTTAACATTTTGAAGGGTTCTGAAGGTTGACTTTTTCTAAATTGACCCAGTGGAGAATTTTATTTCTCGATGGGACAGAGGACGGTAAAACGAGTTCATAGACACGTAACGAGTTTAATTTGGAATTTGTATGAAAAAGTTATGACGCAAAAATCGAAGGGGAGGAAATTTCTAGAAACGAGCAGAATTTTCTTGAAACGGGGGGAATATTCTGCCATGGAGAGAATATTCTTTCTATTCTATTTTTCTTTCTTTTCTTCTTTTTCTTTTTCACTCTCTCTCTCTCTCCCCGATCGGTCGGCCCGAGCCTCCTCCCCTCCACCGATTTCCGCCGTCCGGCCGAACTGGACCGCCGCACCAGTCACGTTCAGTCCTGCTCGGCCTCCTTTCTTTATCTGTGGCGGCGACGTGGCCTCAATCGCAACCGTTCGGCGGGACTTTTCGGGAGACAGTCGACCCGGAATCACCACCTCCGGCCACCGATCGGCCTGATTCCAAGGGGGAAAAGAGAGACCTCGGCGTGTACGTCAATTCCAATGGAAGGAACCGATCCAATTCAGCCCAGGTAAGGAGAATTTGGAATTTGAAATTCTAGGGTTTTTTGTGAATTTGGTGGAGGTTGGGTGTTTGATGTTTTTGGTGGATTTGGAGGTTGAATTTGTGTTTAGGGTGTTGTAAGGAGTTGTTTAGGTGTTGTTTGGTGTTCGATTGGTTGAATTTTGGCGATTTTTGGAATGTTGGGAAGTCCGGCCACCGTGTCGGCAGCCCTAGGTGGCGGCTGCAATGGTTTTTGGCGGCGGAAATGGCGGTGATATATTCTTGAGGTGGTGGTGATCGTTTTAGGTGGATTTGGGTTTGAAATTGAGGTGTTTTGGGCCATTGTGGTAGCGCTGCAGGCGGCGTGGCGGCGGGGTGCTACGGCTGCCGGCGACGGAGGAAGAAGAAGGGTAAAAAGTAAAAAAGTAAAACGGTAAAATGTAAATCAGTAATTATAAACGGTAATTCAGTAAATAGTTTATAGTAAAAAGTAAAAAGGGTTAAATAGTAAAGTAAATAGTAAGTCTGACTTTGACAGTTGACTTTTAAATTTTACTGTTAACTTTCTAAAAGAGGTCAAAGGGGTTTGAAAATGGGGTTTTACGTCATATTTAGCGACAAAATATTTGGTCGGATTTTGCTCTCAGTGGGTGGGTGGTTGCGGTTTGGGAGCAAAGGATTTTTAGTTGATTTAAGGGTTTATTTCAAATCAGTTTCGGATTTTTCCGAGGGAATTTCTGGGACAGGTTCTTACAACTGTGACGTTACCGTCCACCGTTATGCTTGTAACTGTGATGTTACTGTGAACCACAACGTCTCTCTTTTTTCAAAAGAGAACAAAAGGAAAGATATCAATAGTGACTTGAAGCCACGAATTGCATCAATTTATGTGACCAAATTACATCTTGGCACTGTTCTAAGAATAGTCAAACTTGCTTAGTATTCGCTTTGTTCGATACTAACGTCTCCCTATTTGTGTTTTGTAGATACCTTCATCGGAAAGAGATTCACGACCACCATATTCCCTCCAGATGATGAAAATCTGCAAGCTTATCCTAAACAAAAGACTCAAGCCCTGATGTTTCTCAAGCGTCACATCCATCCAATGCTCAAGAAGCAATATCTAAGAATAACAGATCCTAAAGAGCTATGGACCATTCTCAAGGATCGCTTCGACAATGTGCATGATGCACAACTTCTTGACTTATTGTCAGATTGGGAGCAAATCCGCTTATTGGATTTTGAGAGAATCTAGGAATATCATTACAGTATACTCAACCTACAGTCTGATCTGAGCTTTTGTGGTGTCGAGAAAATTGACAATGGTATGATGGAAGAGACGTTCACAACGTTTCCAGAATTCGAGTCCATGTTGTCGCATCAATACCGCGATCTTCTTGAAAAGGGCACCATCAACACATTCAGTAACCTGATGAATGTGCTCTAACGAAAAGAGAAGTACCAAGAGTTGATCGTTACTACCAATAAAAGGCCTACAGGTCCAAATTTTTTTTTCCGAAACTCACCAATCCCGTGGTAAGGCTCTCAAACAAAGGAATCAACCTCGTGAACATCAAGCACCGCCACCACATGTGCCAAAGGTAACAAGCGTCGGCCGAGGAGGATGAGGAGTCGCCGGCCCTAGCCGGAACCTCACTTGGATGAGGGACGGTGGTGCCACCGCTGCTCTCCATGGAAAAACTGTCCCGGTTTTGGCTCTAAGCGTGGTGGCCACGCATCCAATCAAGTTTTAGCTCCTTGCTTCAAATGTGGCTCCATGAATCAATTTAGTGCAATTGTAAAGCTAGTAGGGATGTCTAAGCCGCCTACAAGAAACACAGCAGTATATGACTCAAGAAGCCAACTATGGAGACTTTAAGGAAGAAGATGATGAGGAAGATACTCAACTCACTATCGATGACTTCCAACCTACCAAGAAACGTAGGACAAAAGAGTATGATACTTCAGATTATGAATAAGCTTTTAGGCTTAAGATTCATGTTCAAGTTTGAGTACATTGTTATTTTTGACTTGTTTTTAGTTATAGTTCACGACTTTGTTTGATAAGTCGTAGTTTTAGAACATTCTCGATGTACTTTTTAAAGTTGTCATCAATAATATTTCTCTTATTCAATGAATGAAATGAGATCTATACATCCCCTTATGAAAACATTTCATGGTTCAAAGAGTCAAATTTTCAATGGTATAATCACTTTGATTTCACCACGAAATTGCTAATGTTAACTCATATCGAAACAAAATCACAAAATAAAAAGAGAAAATTGCGCAAATCGCGACAAGACAGCCCTCGACAAGGGCTTCGGCTGCCCCTTGGCAGCATGCCCTCAGCCTTGACAGACTAGCATACCCTCGACAGTCGAGGCTCTACAGCCTCGCAGCCCTGTTGCCTACACGCACCCATGTGCAGTTGGCCGACACCTATGCTGTTGATCCGACACTAAAAAAAACCAAAAAAATTGCCACTACATCGTCTTGTCTTCGGACTTGATATGCTTCGTTCATAGCTCAACCTTAGCATCAGATTGCCCTACCCACGACCGGCATTAGCCTTGGTCCTTTTTTCATGACTATGTGAAAAACAAAAATTTTGATGTTTCTATGGTGCCAGCTCAAATTTCTATAATGTAGAGCTGTAAATACTTACATCAATGGCCCTTAAGACACCTCGTGTTGTGATGATATATTGCCCCCCACACCCTCAAAGAGATCGAGTTCTGATTATATTCATGAGTATCCACCATATCTTATATAGACGTTTGACTCGATTTATAAAGATGTTTGTTAGACTGTGCAACAACTCACACCATTTTACGGAATCCACAATTGTTTACGGATTTTATACCACACGGATCGTCGTTATCTACGATGACAGGAGCATGACTGATTGTAAAAGGTCGAGGTCCTGCTCAATTCCTCTTGCCTAACGGCACCGAAATTAGAGTATCTGACGTTCTGTATGTGTCGAAGGTGCACCGAACCTTGCTCATTGTCAAGGATGTGCGTGACAACGATTATCACCTTAACACTTATGTGCAAGATGGAACTGAATATTTGTTGATAACCTCCACTCAAAATCTACGTACTCGCATTGTGGAGAAGTGTAAGCGTGTTCAAAATAAAATATATTTCACAACCATTCGAGCCATTGCATCCAATGTGGTTATTTTATGCAATACTGATGCTTACAAACTTTAACATGATAGACTCGGCCATTCGGGTCGCAATATGATGATTTGTATTCTGAAATGCTCCCATGGTACACTGTTTTTCAAATCATATAAACGAAAAAGAGATCAGCACTATGAATAACATACTGCCGACACCGTGCCTAGGCACCTCACCCATGGCTCGGCCTCGGCATAGATGTTGGCACCCTCTCGACTCTAAGGGGAGGACAGGCCGACCCCTTCTTCTCATGCCTTCATGGTGATGTCCAAAGCTCATCGCTCAGTTTGCAAAGCTTGTTCACTAGCAAAACTTCAAGCAAGACTATCTTTTGCTATTGACAAGAAACAGAATATTCGATTCCTAAAACAAATCTAGGTTGGTATTTGTGGACCTATAACACCAGAGTGCAGACCATTTAGATATTTTATGGTTCCCGTTGATGCATCGACGCACTGATCACACATCGCATTATTGTCTACGAGGAATGCTACATTTCCTGAACTCCTAGCTCATATTATAAAGCTTTGAGCTCACCACCCCGACAATCTGATTAAGACAATCAGGCTGGATAATGCTGGAGAGTTTACGTCCAAGTGTTTTGACGACTATTGCACATAAGTTGGGATTAAAGTTGAACATCATGTGCCTCACGTTCGTTCTCAGAACGGTCTTGCAGAAGTAGCCATCAAGAGACTTTAGCTTGTTGCTCGGTCACTCGTCATGTCCACTAACTTACCGGTTTCGGCATGGGAATATGCAATACTACATGCATCTATGCTTATTTGTCTACGACCCATAGATAGCCAACCATTTAGTGCGTACCGCGTACCAGCTGGTATCTTGTTACGAGCCTGACATTTCAAATTTGCGTACTTTTAATAAAACATTCTTCCAGCCGTTAGGGGGAGATGGGAACGCATCAGTCCTAAAGGAATGCCAGGAATTAACGTGGTTCTCTCCCACTATGTCTCGTTACGATCCCTGCACATCTAAGTGTGAGACGGAAGTACAATGCATATTGGAACTACAAAAGGTTGTGGATTCGATGCCCGACTCATTTATCGATATCACGAAAGTTACAAGATCAACCATACCTGCTGCAAATGTACCTGCTAGGCTCAACGTCCCTCGACATGGACGACCACCATGCGCCGGCGATCTCAAGACCTGTGCCATGGGTGCCTTCGGCAACCTAGGCTCGGCCTCCTCAAGTGGAGAGCCGGCGTCGACTTTAAATCCCCTAAGAAAGAGGGGGAGACCATTCGGTTCCAAGGACACTGTACTTAGAAAGAAGACATGTGTTCCGGCATAAAGTGATTCACTCATCATCGATACTGTGACGCCGCCACACGAGAGTATCTCTGACTATACTTATGTCTAAGAATCAACTCTGAATCATCTGGGGATGCCTCAAACTCACAGTTGATGTTGGAGAACAAAGAAATCTCACTAAACTTCTTAGGCATGCACAATCTTATAGAAAGGTCTTCTATGTATATCGATGATGTATCTGCCTACGTCATTGCTCAAGAAATCATTAACGATGACGAGATGGAACCATGCGCTGTTGGTGAGTGCCAATGAATGGCTGATTGGCCGAAGTGGGAAGAAGCAATCTAGGCTGAACTAGACTCTCTAAAGAAAAGGCAAGTATTCGGACCGGTTGTGCCTACACCGCTAAAAGTGAAACCAGTTGGACATAAATGGGTCTTTGTCAGAAAGCGTAATAAGAATGGTGAAGTCCATTGATATAAAGCTCGACTCATGGTGCAAGGTTTTTCTCAACGACTTGGAATTGATTATGAAGAGACGTATTCTCCAGTCATGGACATTATTACATTCCGCTATCTAATCAGTTTAGTAGTCTCAGAGAGACTCAGTATGCAGCTTATGGATGTTGTTAGAGCGTATCTTTATGGGGATCTAGATACCAACATGTATATGAAAGTACATGAAGGACTTTCGTTACCCAAATCAAGTAAGCAGAAACCACAAAGTGCTTTTGCTTTCAAGCTCAAACGTTCCCTATATGGACTTAAGCAGTCCGATAGAATGTGGTATAACCGCTTGAGCGACTACTTGGTTGGGAGGGGATACAAGAATGATGAGTTACGCCCTTATGTGTTCATAAAGAGAACAAGTTCAGGATTTGCCATAGTCGCCCTCTACGTTGATGATATGAACATCATTGGAACCCTAGATGAGATTAACGAGACCGCGAGCTACTTGAAATCTGAATTCGAGATAAAAGATCTGGGAATGACTCGGTTTTGCCTAGGCTTAGAACTAGAGCACCGAAGTGGTGGAATCTTCGTACACCAATTTGCATATGTCTGAAAGATGCTCAGGCGATTTAACATGGACAAAGTTATGCATTCTATATGCACTCTCATGGTCGTTAGAAGTCCGAATATCAACAAAGATTTGTTTCATCCTAAAGAAGATGACGAAGAGGTCTTGGGAGCTGAATATATGTATCTTAGTGCAATTGGAGCTTCGTTGTACTTAGCTCAGTGTACTAGGCCAGACATCACATTCTCAGTGAGGTTATTAGCTAGATTTAGCTCTGCGTCAACACAACGTCATTGGACCGGGATTAAGACTATCTTCTGATACTTGAAAGGAACCAGTGACATGGGCTTGTTCTATTGATCCACTCATCAGGATTAGACCATAGGCCGAACTCTTGTATCTCACGACGGAAACCGTGGTTCAGATCACCACGGGACAACCATCTGAACCGGCCCTAGTTCGGCTTCTCGCCGCAACGCTGCTGCTGCTGACTCCATTCTTGATCACGAGAATGCCAAAGTGTGGTCACGATATGGTTTTGGTAATACCTCCTCCTAACAAGATACACCGAATGATGTAATGGTCGGATTCGCTAATGTGGGATATTTGTCTGATCCACACAAAGGACGTTCCCAAACTGGTTATGTTTTTACCATAGGGAATACAGAGATTTCTTGAAAATCAACTAAGCAAACCCTTCTTGCTATTTCATCGAACCATGCTAAGTTCATTGCACTACATGAAGTAGTCAAAGAATGTGTTTGGCTTCATTCTGTTATATCTCACATTCAAGAGTCTAGTGGACTTGAGTCTACTATGATGAGACCAACTTGCATATATGAAGATAATGCAACATACATTGGGCAAATAAAGTTGGGATACATAAAGGGTGATAATATTAAGCACATTTCGCTTATGTTCTTCTACATTCAGCAACAATAAGAGACTTTGAATATCCAAGTGAAGCAAGTCAGCTCAGAAGATAATATCGCTGATATTTTCACCAAATCTCTACCCAAATCTACATTTGTAAAGCATGTGAAGCATGTGAATCGCATTGGTATGTGTCGCTTATCCGAACTCAAAGACTGATTTATTCATGAGGGGAAGTTCTCATGTAGACTTTAGGGGGAGTCTACTTACGCATGTCTTACGTACTTGTAGTTGGTGCGTAGTGCTCTTTTTCCTTCTACCATGCTTTTAATTTTGCCCAAGAGGTTTTTGTTTTGCTGGCAAGGTTTTAGTGAGGCTACACCTTGAGCACCGTTAGGTACGCAACACAAGGGGGAGTGTTTAAGGAAGGTTAATTCTGTAACTTCCGTGATGTGTCTTTACCTAATTAGACTATATATCTAGAATCTTTGGTATATAGGAAATCTCAAATTTATAGGAATATTTGATATAATGTCTATATAAATGCATGTTTATCAATTAATATAACTACGTTTTGCTTATCCTTTTTTTCTCCTACAACAATTGTCAAATTATAAATGAGTATATCACATACATATATATAATTAGGTACCGTAAAAATTTTCGTAATTGAAAGTGGTACTAATCATTCAAATAAAATATTGCCTTACCATCCAAATTGTACACCTTCATTATGAGGTTAGAGCTCCTTGTAAGCTTGGGGTTGTGATTGCATTTGTACATATCACATTTCCTTTAGTTTAACGGCGCCCTATGTAGTGAAATGAATCCACTTCTTTTGGGTTTCAACATTTCTTAAATAATTTATATATTATTATTCTTTTTTTTCTTTTCTTTTTTAAAATGGACGATGGTACGTATTCTCAAAAGTTTTGTAGTACTACCAGAAAAAAGGTTTTTCCCGACGAAATAAAAAAAAACGGCCGACGACTAAAAATTTTCGTCGGTAATTCCATAGAATAGCCGACGATTTTATTTTTCGTCGGTAGAAAAACAAAATCGTCGGCCATAGTTTGGGAATAGCCGACGATCCTTTTTTTTCGTTGGTATAAACAAAAATCGTCGGCTATATTCAGATTTCAGTCGACGATTTGGGTTTTCGTCGGCCTTTCTCTGAAACATTAGCCGACGAAAACTTTTAAAATTTTGGCCGACGAAATTGTCATTTTCGTCGGCTATAAGTCTATATATTTTCAGATCTAGACAGCAGCTGCTCATTTAAAAAAAAACGAAAAAAACGGGAGAAAGAGTGAAAAATCTGTGGGTATTGCTGAAATCCGTCCTCTCTCACATTGTGGAGCTATATATAGGTACGTATATGTGTATATATGTTGATTTTGAGTTTTAGTTGAGTTGATTTTGAGTTTTAGTGATTTTGATTTAGTAAGTGATTTTTTGTTTTGTTGTTGTTTTAGTGTTAGAATGTATATATATATGTTGATTTTGAGTTGTAGTTGAGTTGATTTTAAGTTAGAGTTTAATTATGTGTTTTAATTTGATGTTATTTTAGTTAGTGTTAAAATATATATATATATATATATATATATATATATATATGTGTGTGTGTGTGTGTGTGTGTGTGTGTGTGTGTGTGGAGTTTAATTATATATATATATATATATATATATATATATGTTAATTAATGGTTCTTGATAGTGTAATTAACTTAAATAATGGTTGATATATAGTGTAACTTAAATAATGGTTGTTAATGGTATATATATATGAGTTGATGTTGATAATAATATATATTGTAATGTAATTAATTATTAAGGATTTATATATATATATATATATGTATGTCTTAATTAATTTCTTATTAATTAAAGTTATATATATATATATATATATATATATATATATTATTTTCAGGCTATATATGGATCCGGATAAGAGTTGGATTTCGCTTCCAAGGCATGACCGACGATACACTACAGGAGTTGTGAATTTTTTGCAGTTCGTCGAGGAAAATGCAAACGGGAATGAATACCATTATTGCCCGTGCAATAAATGTAGGTGTCGCAGTGATATGTGTCGATTTCCGATTAGGACAGTATGAGAGCACCTAAAGAGTAATGGGTTTTGGCCGAAGTACACACGTTGGATATATCACGGTGAGCCATCATTAGATGTATCGCATGATCATGGGCAGTTTTTTGAGGCGGACAGTAGTAGTACATCCAACGATCCAACAATGGCATTCGTCAACGACGTGTTTCCTTTTGAAAGCGATGTACTTGGGGAACAATATATGCATGACCCGGTGCAGCCCTTCCCACAAGTTGTCAACACTGCTGCCTTTGACAAGTACAACAAACTGATTGCATTGCAACAGACCCCTGTGTCTTCAAGTTCTGAGAAGACAGTTCTTGAAAGTGTGATGGAGGTAATGAGGATTAAAGTCGAGACAAAATCGACTATCAGGCAAGTGGATGAATATCTACAGTACACTTCTTCATTGTTGGAGGAGGGTCATCGTAATCCTACCAATCACCGTAAGGTCCGAAGTATCCTCAAAGATCTAGGGTTTTCCTACATTAAGATCCATGCATGCGCATTTGACTGCGTTCTCTTCTGGGGTAAAGATGCAGAAGGGAATGACCTTGCTAGCCTTGACGCATGTCCGATATGTCATTCTGACCGATATAAGTTGACGGGAACAGGCGATAGGAAACCTGTGAAAGTGCTTTGGTATTTTCCGTTGAGAGATAGTCTTGAGCGGTTGTATATGTCAGAAACCACCGCAAAAGCTATGAGATGGCACGGTAAGTTGGACTTAGGAGACACATATATCATGACACACATCTCTGACGGAGCAGCTTGGAAGCATATAAACAATGAGTTTCCTCATTTTACGTCAGATGTCAGAAACATCTCGATGTGTATATGAGACCATTGATTGAAGAGCTTAAGGGATTGTGGGACGTTGGTCATCCCACTTTTGACAAGTACAAGGAAGAGACGTTCCAGATGCATGTCATGGTTATTGGTACCATCAGTGATTTTCCTGCTTATGGGATGTTGTCGGGCAGCGTTGTTAGGGGATACAAGGCTTGTCCAGAGTGCCTCAGCGATTATGGGAGCACCCCTCATTGCAACAAGATATGCAGAATGGGTCATCGTGTGTTCCTTCCGGCGGATCACCACTGGCGTTACGAGTCCGCCGCATTTGATGGAACCGAAGAAAAGTTACGAGTCCGGCGGATCTCCACTGGCGTTACGGGTTGAAAAGTTATGACAATCATATCCTCCTACAACGTCTCTTCCCTGTTTTCATTCGACCGTTCCTTCCCCGTCACGTTGTGGAGCCGTTAGTAGCGTTGGCAAGATTTTTCCAGAAGGTATGCACACGGGAAGTGAGAAAATCTGACCTCCGGGAAATGCAACAAGACATCGTTCATATCATGTGTAAATTTGAGATGATATTTCCTCCAAATTTTTTCGACATCATGCCTCACCTCATGATCCATCTTCCTCGGCAGTTGTTGCTTACCGGTCCTGTGCACTTCACTTGGATGTATCTGATGGAAATGTACGTATTTTACACCTTATGTTAATTTCCTCATCAATATATGTGATTTAGTTTTAATGTATTATCATAACATTTTAAAAACTTGATTTATAGGCAACTTGGACAATACGGTGATATTGTCCAAAACAGATCCGTACCTGAAGGATGTATAGCTGAAGCCTATATTGCGCACGAGTGCGTCACCTACATGAAGCTGTATTTAGGAGCGTTATAGGAAAGCATACTGGAAGATGTACCTTCACAGTTCAATCTTTCCATACTCTCCGACGATGTTGTACTCGGTGGAAAAATGCCAGTTTCCTATAAGTTGAAAGATTATGAGGTAGCCATTGCACATTGGTGGGTACTAATTAACTGTTTAGAAGTTCAGTTTTGGAAGAACATGCATCTAAACTGTGAACAAGTAGGAGGTGATCTTGATTACCACAACCGGACATTCGCAGAGTATTTCGGCCGCTGGGTACGTAACTTTAACATTATTCTATACGTATTTATATATTATTGTGTATAATTATTCATATTTATAGTTGATTCTGATGGTTGCAGATGGACCTTATTAAAAATGATAATCACCACAAATTGGTCGCACGAAATCAGACTTCTAGCGATGAAGCCGGTCTATTCAAAAGTTTATGCGATGTGCAAGGTGAATGGTGTGTTATTTCGATGTGAAGAGAGAGACATCAGACTGAAAACATAAAATTCAGGGGTTATGGCACATGGTGGGGATGATGGAGTTGACTATTACGGTGTTCTCCATTCAGTTGTGTAACTGCATTATGGAGAAGGCATGAAAGTGCACCTTTTCAAGTGTAGATGGTTTGACACACGGCCGCAAAGCATGAAAACCGATCAATACGGCATAACTTCTGTGAACACTAGTACATCATGGTATGAGGATGACCCGTTCATTTTAGCCACATGGGTAAAACAAGTGTTTTATCTTGATGATCTCGCCAAGGGTGACCCGTGGAAAGTAGTCAACACTATCCACCATCGCAACATTTACCGGGCGTCTACACTTGGAGTGGTTGAAGAGAACGAGGAAGGTGGCACCGCGTATCAAGAGCCCAACTCAAACGGTATTCTTGACTCCTCTTTTATTCGCCTAGACACGCCGGTGCGAATTCGACGTGAAGAGTCACTGCTTGTTGATGTTGATCCAAATGAAGAAACTAACGAGGACACTAGTGGTGAGGAAAGACATAGATTACCCCTATCGAGCAATTCAGAAACCGAAGAAGACTCATCCGATGATTCCGATTACAATCCGACGGATTAAGTAATTTAGATGATGTAATCATTTCATTTGTAATCCACTAATTTCTAAAGACAACTCCGATTCTTAAAAAAAACTAAGAAAAACCTGCATGTACCAAGATATGTTTACGACCAAGCTGTTAAAGATAACAGCTGCTTTGTGACGACTTTCCCTACTCTCTAAAAATTTCAAAAGTGGGAGGTACTGACTGAAAACCAATAATTTCTCACCAGATGACTCACATAACCTAAGCATATTCATAAAGAATTTTGCCTTGATTCCTTCATTCAAGTCTATCGTCACGACCAACTCATCCATTTTTTCATTTGAGTCAGAGGGTTTCCAGTCCATCGAGACAGAGTACAGTTTTCGGTGCAGATAAACAGCACTGCCAACTGAACTTTGCTTGAACTTCCTTGCCAACTGTTTTTTTTTTTTCATATAATAGCCGACGAAAATTTGTTATTTCGTCGACTATACTCATAATAGCCGACGAAAAATTCATTATTTCGTCGGCTATAACTATATTGAAAAATACATATTTTATTTTAGACAGAAAACGACAAAAGAATAGCCAACGAGTACGAGTCTCTCGTCGGCTATGATTTAAAAAAAAAACAAAACAAAAAATGACCATATTCTATTTTCTATCACTAACGATAAACCATTGCTTCATCCTTCAAATGCAAAAATGTTGTGAAATAAGATATGACCGAAATAATGAAATACGTCTACATTTGAAAAATGACAAGATTCCGATAAAATTTGAGTGTCGAAAGATGCGGTCAAAGGTTTTATTCCTTCGTTTCCCTAATGGTAGCGTTACCTTTGGTAAATATTTTGAGGAAAATTTTTATACGATTAGTTGCATCTCATCGATTTGAAACTATTATCTGTTGAAGGTCAGGCCAAAAAACGTTATTTAGACAGTCCAATTACCATTTCTAAGCGTTTAGAGGTTTGACTTACCCGGTTGACCGTTCCGATCGAGCCTTTAACGTTATCAGCTGAAGTTGGATTTTTTTCCATACATGTCTTTAATCTTAAACGGTGATATCTGACGGTTGGAATAGATTTTCTAAACATTTAGATTCAAAATCAGAACATATACACTAATGTTCTTTAACTTGTTTACTAAGTGTTTAAGTGAATGTATAGTTTCAAATAGTTACTATACGTAGACTCTTCAAATGCAAAAATATTGTGAAATAAGATATGACCGAAATAATGAAATACGTCTACGGTTGAAAAATGACAAGATTCCCATAAAATCTGTGTGCCGAATGTTGCGGTTAACTGTTTTTTACTTTCGTTTTCCTATGGGTAGCCTGACTTTCGTTAAATCAATTTTGTAAAATTTTTATATGATTAATTGCGTCTCATTGATTTAAAACTATTATCTGTTGAAGGTGAGGTCAGAAACCGTCGTTTAACTAGACTAATTTCCGTTTTTAAGCGTTCAGATGTTTGACTTAGTGGTTTGACCTATAGTTTAGCCGACGAAAATTATATGTCGTCGGCTAAACTCTTGCGATCCGCTCCTTTTTATTGTCCACCGTTGGATGGCTCAGATCCAACGGCTGTTGATTTTCCAAAGTATAGTCGACGATGTTCATATAATAGCCGACGATATTCAAAGAATAGCCGACGAAATCTTTTAAATCGTCGGCTATTCTCAAAGTTTAGCCGACGAAAATTATATTTCGTCGGCTAAACTCTTGCGATCCGCGCCTTTTTATTGTCCGTCGTTGGATGGCTCAGATCAGACGGTTATTGATCTTCCAAAGTATAGCCGACGATGTTCATAGAATAGCCGACGATATTTAAAGAATAGCCGACGAAATCTTTTAAATCGTCAGTTATTCAAAGAATAGCCGACGAAATATTCTAAATCGTCGGCTATTCTCAAAGAATAGCCGACGAAATCTTCTAAATCGTCGGCTATTCTTTCTGCTATAAAAGCTGAAAGTCACTTTCTCTCCGATTTTTTTCTCTTCTCCTCCCCAAAAACTCCTCCTCCGCTCCTCAAATCGGCCGCTCTCCTCCTCCAATCCGCCGCTCTCCTCCACCTCCTCCTCAAATCGGCGCCGGAGTCCGCTCTCCTCCTCCTCCATCCGGCCTCCTCCTCCTCCTTCCCCTCCTCCTCCGGCCGGCCTCCTCCTCCTCCAAAAGAAAATCATCCCGTAAGTTTTTTTGTTTTTTTTTTCAATTTATTTTAATTGTATAATTTAGGTATATAATTTAGATATTTAAGTGTGTGTTAAATTGTTATATATATTGGTTATATGTATAAATTGTTAGATTAATTATATATATAAATTTGTAGATTAATTATATAAATTGTTATATATTTGTTAATATTGGTTATATGTTAATGTATATTTTAATTGTTATATATAAATTTTTAAATTAATTATATATATAAATTGGTAGCCTAATTATATAAATGGTTATATTTATGTTAATGGTTAGTATTATTTAAAATTAGTTAAAATTTAAATATTAATTTGTTAGTATGTTTTAAAATATATTAGTATTATTGGTTATTATATTAATTAGAATTTGTTATTTAATATAATATAATTTAATATTAATTAATGTATTAATGCCTCGAGCTCCAGATGGTCGATGCATTTAGACAGTTATTCGGAGGCCGTCGTTCCAGATCTAGGGGTTCTGGAAGTTCTGGCGAATCCGGAGACTCCGACAGGACCCTTAGCCAGCCTGAGAGGACCACCAGCCAGCCTTAGAGGATCGATTCATCCCAGCCGCGGAGGAGTGTGAGCAACCGGCACCAGACCCTTTTATCGGCGGGGCGGCCGTCGAGCAGTTCACGTCCCCCTCTCCGGCCAGATCCTCGGAGATGTAGTACGCAGCTATTTCAGGACGACATAGCTCCAGACGTTCATCAGGTCCGTATGCCTGAGGTTCATCGGGAGCCGATGACGAGTCCTGCGCCGTCTGCTGCTGACTCTACTGAGGGGTCTACTCTCCCTAATCAGCTGTACCTGCCATACAACATTCCTGCCATACCTGAGGTCGACGAGCGTGGTGTGCCCATATGGCCTGCTAGGCCTCAGTACGTGAGTGTTGCGGTGGCATACCATTATGAGCCATTTGAGAGACCTGAGCTCCTGATTTCGGCGAGATTAAAAACAAAGCCGACAGAAGGGTCATCGAGTTCAGGTAACATTTGATTTTTATTAATTAAATATTTTATTAAAATTAACGCACTAATATTTAATTTAATTAACCAATCGTCGTTTATGTGATAGGAACCGCTGGTAGCAGTTCAAGCAGGAATACGAGAGGTGTCATATGTTTTGATACGCTCAGGAAAAGTGTTGAGACCAGCGAGAGGATCCAGATCAACGAAGCCCCTAATGAGGATGTTAAGGGGAAAAAACGCCGCGATTACGCGGGTTGCGTGGGAGCACTAATTAGGGATAGAGTCCCTATGTTGTGGACACGGTGGGCTGATGTGCCGGAAGAGATCAAGAGGGAGGTCAACAACGCGGTGTCGGTGAGTAATTTAAAAAACTTAATTTCTTTATCGTAATATTTAATAATTTTCGGTATTGTTATAATTTTAAAACTAATAAAATATTATCTTTCAGGCATACTTCGAGATTGCCGAACACAAGCAGGCTTGGGCGTACGCGATGCAGAACTCGAGGTACGTTGGGAATTCCTCATCTTATAATTTGAAATATTTTATGATATTAATAATATTTCTAATGCACTTTTGTTTTTTCCGTAGGTTCAAAGAGTGGAAGAACGAGCTCCGTACCCACTTTACCTAATACGACAAACATGGTCGTATGGGTACTCCAAGAGAGTTCATGTTCAGGGAGTACGAGTGACGTTGGTTGAAGACAGTAGACTTCAACAACCCAGTTATGCAGGTAAATACTAAACTTAACTATAAATGTTTATTTTGTTAATATTTTAATTATTAGTTTAATTATTTTATAATTATTACACTAATATTTTTTTATGCATTTTTCTAATATTTTATTATTTGTTTGAAGGGACGGTCTCGGCAGAACTCTGTGAACCGCCTCCGTAACACAACCCCCCATAATGGTGGTTCTAGGCCATTTTCACAATATCAGGAGGAGGCGCTTAGAGATCATCCTAACTGCAACCCGTACGTAGAGACATTCAAGAAGGCTTATCCATTAGCGACAGAAGAGCTTGTGAGTCGTTGATTACGATTTAAAAATTTTAATTATTAATTTTACTTAATTATATATTTGTTCGAATATTAATTTTTTTTTTCCCGTTCAATTAGGAGAGGGTGAACCGGGCCGAAGAAGAAGTGTTGCAGGCAGTAGTTCAGGAGACACAACCGAACATTTCAGAGGAAGATCTGCAAGAAGCCCTGAGCCAGGTCTACCGATCGAATGTCCAAACTGCAGCGAGGATATTCGACGCAGCCTTCCCAAACCGGTCAAAAGACTACTACTGTCGGAGTTTGGGAATTTCTGGAATAGGGGTCCTGAAGACCACTAAGGGAGCTCAAAAGAAGAGAGGCGGGGACACCCAACAGATGAGGGGGGAAATGCAGAGATTGGCAGAAGAAAATGCACGATTGGCAGCCCTGTTCCAGAGATCACAGGAGCAACAACGCAGAACACAGGAGCAACAACGCAGAACACAGCAGTATCAGATGGAAATGGAGCGTTGGCATGCTGAATGCGAGAGAATTCGGCGACAGAACTACGCCGGCCAACAAAACTGGTGGTATGCTATGTTCGCGGCACAACAACAAGGCCTTGAACCCCTGCCCCCGTTTGAGCCGTTAGATGAACCTCGAATGCCGAGAGCTCCCGAGTTCATTCAGCAGGATGACGAGCATGATGGACAACAGGATGGTGGCCAGGATGACGGGCTTGCTGGGGATGACGTGGTGGACTTTAGTGCTTTAGGTGATGATTAGGGTTATATTTTATGTATATTAGAACAAATTAAATAAGTCATTTAGACGTGTTTCTTGTTGGTGTAAATGCATGGATTGTCATTGTGAATTGCAGGTTGCTTGGAATGGTAATTTAGAAATTAATTTAATTTTTTTTCCCCAAACTGTAAGAATAGCCGACAATATTGGCATTATTTCGTCGGCTATAAGTGCTATAGCCGACGATTTTTACCAAATTTCGTCTGCTATAACTTTTATAACCGACGGAAATCACATTATTTCGTCGGCTATAACTAATTAATGCCTCTTAAAATATTAATATATTCCGACGAAATAACCGACGAAATAGATGAAATCGTCGGCTATATTTCAGAACAAATAGCCGATGAAACAGAAGATATCGTCGGCTATAGTTTACGATATCGTCGGCCATACTCGAAAATATCCGACGAATTTCGTCGGATATTTTGCCAAGGTTTGGTCGACAAAATGAATTTTCGTCGGTGATAATTTTGGAATGGCCAACGATTTCGTTATTTTCGTCGGCCATTCGTTTTACCGACTCCCTTTTACCGACGAATTATAGCCGACGAAATTTTCGTCGGTAGAAGGAATAACCGACGAAAATTTGACATAGTAGACGAAATTTTTTTCGTCGGCTATTCTGTCCGATCTGGTAGTGTAGGTCCAAAGACTAATCGGTGGGGGATTTTGTCAGAAAGTTTCATCCCCCTGACCACATAGAATAAATTAAAATCTAACTCTAATTAGCGTTGGCGAGATTTGAATGTGAGTATATATGGGGAGTTAACGCCAAGAAGCTTATCAAATCGACTACATTTCGTGGTTATAATTTATATATATTATTAATTATAATATTATTTATACTTGATGGTGATTATTTAGGTAATTGTGAACAAAATATTTCACCTAACTCATTTGACAAATTAAGTAATATTGGAGCCTTACAAACGTGGTATCAAACATGTATTTGATGTAAAGTTGTATTCTGGTATTGATTTAATTAATGAAACTCCATCCCTAAACAAATAAAAAATTTAAATTATTGAGGATGCGGTTTTTTTTAAGAAAAGAGTCGGGCTTTCTATTTCTAGATATATTTGCATATTCACAACTCTCTCTCTCTCTCTCCCTCTCTCTCTCTCTCAATGATAGATCTTTTTTTTTTTTTTTTTTGACAAGGCTCTCAATGATAGATCTTGATGACCGTATTGTGTTTCATACATCAATTGCATGCATATGTTTGAAAAATAAATAAAACAAAATTAATGAGTTTCAGAAATAAACATTTATACTTGATTGCTTCTCTCGAAAATTACATGTTGCTTTTGCTTGTTAGCTAGAGCATATAGTACAATTATTGAATTAAGGTATTCACCTAACAGAGAACTTTAGAGTTTCGACATCTTTATTGGTTTCAACTTTAGAGTTATCCAAACATGTCATATGAGGGACAAAAATTTGAGAAAGATATTAGTTGGGGCTAAAGCTGTTGATTAGTCTTCTCTTCTATTAATTGTAGAGAAAGGTATGGTTTTGATTGGATTTCCCAAAGTTAAATCAGGGAAAGAGTATGGGAAAGGAGGAGATAAACAAGACCTTCACCAAAGCAAAAGAGAGAAAGGCAATCCACTCACTGAAAGAATGAAAAGGAAGACAAAAAACAATTAGGTGCTGTAATCTGTCCACCATTTTCTTAAAAGACAATGCTGATCGATCTTCGTTAATTCCCAACTATTTTAGGTGTGCTAGAGAAACAAAAGGGTTAGATCTTTGAATCATGAAGAAATGACCTCTGAATTGGAGGGCAGGCCCAGACCCTACTATCTTTCCCTTCCTTCTTTTTTTTTTTTCCTTTTATGTTTTGTATTATGGTGGCTTAAATAAATATACCCCCAGGAGATAAATATCTTGCAAACGGGTGACTTAAAGGCTTAGACATGCCTAATGAAAGCGCCTAATGAACCTGTGATTTTGAAAACATGTTGATACCAAACAAAAGGGTGCTTTGAAATCAAATTGAAGAATGTACTCATGAATTTGCTTTGTTGGGAAGTATAACAGAATTGGAGATTGAATGAATGAATATTTACACTTCACATGCACAAATTAAAGCTGCAAAATGCCCCAACAGAATATTGACACAGAGGAAGTTTTAGTTGATAGAGAACTATTCTATTATTGAGAAGTATGGGCTGGTGCCGGAATTTCATGAAAGTCATAAAGAGAATGCCTGCAGATCAACTATAATTTGTCCCTTGCTAGGCATATACTGCTATGCAATATAGGGAAATAATCAATATATTTAGGGAATGGAAGAGTTATGCAATCATAAGGTTTTTTATATAGGAAACCAATATATGTATACTATTATTAAAAGAATTTGTTCTTAATAACTGAACATTTAACCGAGGTACTGAACCCTCTTTTTTTTTTTTATAAAGAAAAATGACATTTGATACAAATTGGGTGTCTCTTTGCCCAAACCAATAACTACTCTAACATATTGTCTAATTGAACACAAAGTAACCACACTCATTACCCATTTGTCTAAAACCTAATAAATTAGAACATACTCTCATCCTTTGTCACATGCATAGAGAGAGCAAATGGAAGAGAGAAACTTCGTCGGACTCCGGTTACTAATCGCCAGACTCCGGTCACTGATCGCCGGATTCTGATCATCGGTTGCTAGAATCCAGTCACCGATGGCCTGACTCCGATGGCCGGAATTTGAACGCCGGTTTTTTTGTTCTTTTCAAATCTGATCACCCCAATAAGCCTCAGTAATAAATTATTGACCTCAGTAACCCCTAATATTAAATAACTTACTTTCAGCGACTCTAATTACTGACTTCTAGTAACCACTGATAATAATTTACTTATCTCTAGTAACTCCGATAATAAATTACTGATCCACAGTAATTAACCCCTAGTAAACCCTCTAAAATAAATTATTGACCATCAGTGACTGCTAATATTGACCTCTAGTTGTAATATCCTGATTTTTGAAGTTGGTCGAATTCTATTTTTCTTTTGAGAAATAGAAAGTAGAGGTCGTCACGAGTTCGTGAGTTCCTAAACTATTTTTAGAGATTTTCCAAAGTTTAATCGAAATTCTACTGGTATGGTGACGTGGCGAGCTTGGATTAGATGTACTCTAACACGTGGCATCTGATTAGGATTAGCTGATGATGATGCCATATTTTTGGCTCGTCATCTGCCTCTTGTCAAATGGAGATAAAGACTTTGTGTTTATGTGACATGTGGTGGAAGCTTGTAGGTGGAAAAGTTAGATTTTGAGATTTGTCACATTTTCATTGGTTGTCATGTCATATATATAGGCTAACCCGAAGCTCTCTCTCTCTCTTCATTTTTCTGCCGATTCACTCTCTCTCTCATCTTTCTCTCTCTACAATATCATTATTTTATTAGATTTGCGACGAAACTTCCGCGGATCATAACTTTTTATCCGTAACTCCGATTCTGAATCCGCGAGTGGTTACGGATTCGTATCGACGATATCTTTCTATCCATGGTGGTTTGAGTTAGATCCAGCAATGATTTATAGAAGGCACTTTCTAGGTTGCTTGATTTACGATATGGCTGTCGATTCGGTTCTTCGAGGTGAGTGGTTTATGTAATATGTTTTAAATATTCTTATACGCTTTTAAAATAGTCAAAAACCATGATTTTGATCTATTTGTGAAATATGCGGAGTTTATATATATTATGATGTTTGATTCATTGTTTGACATTGTTTGTTATTAATATTGGTGATATATGTTTTTTTATATTTAAATTTCTTGATTGGTTGTTACGTATCTACAATGTTGGAAAACATGTATTTTTGCTTTGAATTATATTACTTGATCATGCATTTCATGATGGGAAAATAGTGAGATTGGAAGTTGAAGGGAACATGAGTGTTTGGGAAATGAGTTTATTATTGATACAAACCTTTCGTGTAGTTGAGTTAACTTATGGGGACATCCAGTAACTATGATCAGCCGGCATGTGCCCGAGTTTGGGGAAAATACCACGCCAGAAGTCGATAAAATGATTTATTTCGGGTTTCGGGGCTGGGGACCATGAGTATAACAAGAAGACTAACGAAAGAAGAAAAATATACGTTTGAGGACAGTGGAAAGTGTGAAGAAGAGCATTATATGCATGCATTGTTATTATGTTATATGATTTGGATTGCTTGTGTTGTTTATTTATTGTTGTTAATTATATTGTGGTCGACGTGAAATATATTATATACGTATTTTGTAGCGTGCGTAAAATGACATGACACTGCTGGCATTTACATACGACACTCACTGAGCGCGTGGTTTTGCTCACCCTCCCATTTACTTGTTGTTTTGCAGAGAAGTATTTAGTGTTTGTCGAGTCGAAGTGTCGGACGAGCCTAGGGGGAAGAGTCTAGAATGAAGTGTTGTTTATTTTTTTTATTTATATTCCATTTTGTAATATTTTAACTCACACATCGGGATTGGCGCCGAGTGCCCTAAACCCCACTGACGCCGGGACCGGGGAGTGACACTAGTAATGCACAATTGTAATTTACTGACATTCAGTAAATCCTGATAATAAATTACTGACCGACAGTGATTTTAATTACTGACCACCAATGACTCCAAATTATAAATTATTAACTCCTAGTAATTAAATATGTTATTAACCCATAACTAATAAATTGATTGCCTTGCACCAATGAAAATATGTTTAAGAAAATCACAAATAAAATGACGAATCACCTATAAAAGGAACCAAGATAACTGTGAAGGGGGATTACTGCCCTATTATATGGATATCATACATTCCAAAGTATAGACCACAATACACAATGATGCCAACACAAGAAATGTTGAAACCACGGTAAAGGCCAGCAATACCATCTTATGCTAGTCTTTTTGTAGACATCAACCAGGCCATTGAATTGTCTCCCACCACCTCCTATAATTTCTTAATAGCCTTGGCATCATTTGCCTTGCAATACGAGGATAATTCAACAAACAAAAAATAAAGAAGAGGCACTAGCAGCACCACCAAATGCCAAGTTTCCTGCAAACCATTTCCAGTAGCTATTCCTGTCCTTTTTGAAGTTGAAAAGCTTCTTGAAGTAATCTTTAAATACAAAATTTAAGGCCTGAATTGGGAAGTAACGGATGACATTAGTTGTGTTCCATCTCCACAGGGACACCATTCCCTCATCTTTAATTGTTCGGCTAAAACAATCTTCAATTCCCTTGTATAAGATTAAAACAATCTTCAAGAGCCTGTCAGCCTTGAGCATCTCATCCTGGTTTTGAATCAACAGCTTTACACGCTCAATTGGAGCAGCAACAGTCTTGGAAACGGCCGTTGAAACTCCACCCATTAAAAAATCAATGGCGAAGCCCGCCACCGTTGCATTCCAGGTCTAGGGTTTAGACCAGGTCAGCGTCGCTTCGGCAGATCGACGGTGTCAGTCGGTGTCATCCACTCATCAAGGCAGGTTGGTGTCGTCCAGATCAGCGTCATCGGTCGATGTCGTCGAAGCAAATCAGCATCGTTATCGTCGAGGTAGATCGGCGTCGTCTCTCAAATGGACGGAGAGAGAGAGAGAGAGAGAGAGAGAGAGAGAGTAGAGAGAGAAGAGAAAAAGTGTAGGTGTAATTACATCCAGGATAAATCAGTATTTTCTATTGGAATCATTGTCCTGGGCAATAACAATTGGTTTGGCCAATTTTTCCCCTGTGTTTCTGACTAAATGGTAATTTTTCTTTTTTATAAATTTGATATTTCACATTAAAAAAAAATTAATGCCAAAATAACCATTACATCCACCAGCAATTACCTAAAGGATAGATTAAATTTTGGAAAAAAAAAGGTTGTAATTGAGGGGTCGATGGTTTCCACGTTTTTGGCGTTGCGTTGTTGCCTAACTTTTCATACTTGTGCTGGTAGTGTGGCTACGACAATCAGACTGATCTTTAAGGTGGCAACGGTGCGACTTCAAGGGGCCGGTTCCAGGCGCAGCAGCGCTAGAGTCCGGTAGCAGGTCGATGATGACGGACGCTGGAGATGGTGGTGATGCACAGGCTGCTTTGTTTGGGATAGGCCTTTCTTGGTTACTACTAGATTTAGGTGGATTAGGGCTTTTAGGGGCTTTCTAGAGAGAACTTCTACACCCGGCACTTTTGTTGATTTTGGGGGTTTTATGTTCTTGGACCCAAATGACCTTCCCCACGTTTTCTTTTGTCGATACTTCTATTTAGTGCTACGTTCCGGTCGGTCTGGGCCCAAAAAAAACAAAATCGAACCTGAACCCGATACTTTTAGACTGGGCTGGATCGGGTTTTTAAAGTGTAAACCCAGTGATTTCGGGTTCAATTCGGGTCGGGCCGGATTTCCTGGTTTTCGGGTCTATTCTGAAAGAAACTTTCTGACTTGAAATTTGAAAAATTCCTGCAACTTCTCAAAATCTGTCACAAGTTCTCAACAATACATTGAATACAACAAGCAAATAAGCCAACAACTGAACTTAAACTCTCAAAGACTCAAAGTCTCAATGGAAATAGCCAAATAGGCAAATACAGTCAAACTGTCCAACAACAATGCAAATGACAAACTCAATGCAAATTGCAAATAGCCAAATACAGTCCAACAACAATGCAAACGCAGCCTTATCATACTGAAATTATTCAATGCAAATGGCAAATACAGTCCAACAACAAATCAACAAGTGAAACAACAACAACAAAGTTCAATAGGCCATGGCCAACATCCAAGCATCATATATAAACACATAATCTCCACATGCATATGATGCATATCAGCATATGCTGCTCCCAACTCCCAAGTCCCAAGTCCCAGCAGTCCAGCACCTCACCAGCAACTCACCAAGTCTAAAAATGCAACAAATGAGATTTTAAGTAAATGAAGTTTTTTAAAAACACAGTAAAGCAAATAACATATAGCAGCATTTACAAAATAAGAAACTGACCTTGAAATCTCTATTCATTTTATTGTCTTCTTTGAAGATCCAACACTCTCAGCAGCAGTCTTCATTTTCTTTTTTGCCTGATCTGCTCCTTTGAGTTTCTTCCCTTTCTTGACTTGTTTCTATTTGGTTTTCTCGTGTTGACTATCAACTGTGTCCTTTAGAGCATCTACGAATGATAAAAAAAATCACAAAGTAAATTAATTTATTAAAAAAATTGAAAGATAGAAAGGCATTAAACATTTGAACTCATAAATCTATATACCTCTTTCAGCTTGTTCATAGAACATGATGTCTTCAATGGTTAGAAGATATTCTAAGTCCTGAATACTCTCGATCATCCTTCAACCTTTTGGAAGCAAATTAATGCTTCAACTGTCCTTGGAGACAATGAGCTCCTGAATGGATCCCTCTTCGATGTGTTGAAGCAGCTTTCACTAGCCACTGTACTCACTTGAATGGCAAGCACATCCTTGGCAACCAGTTGAAGATTTGGGTACTTCGAACCATTTAGCTTCCACCATTCCAGAAGCTTCCAATCTTCATCTTCTGGAGGGTCTTCAATAGGATCCAACAAGTATCGGTCCACCTCATGTGAGACAATTGTTTGAGAGGAATCTTCTAGTGCTCATAACCAATTAGAGCATTGTTGCCCTCTTCCCACTAAGCCTTGAAGAAGTTTTTGATCCACAACTGCTACTCTTAGAAGTAGTTGAAGATTTATCTGCATCATTGTCACTTGATTTTCCCTTTTTAGTGCCCATTGAGGTTGCATACAAGCCTGTGAGCTTGAAGACCAAGTTCCTCAACTCATCAGACTTCTGCTTGACTCTAGTACTGTCATAGTGCAGCTTAGTTTCAAATATATGCTGAAAGTAGCGCAGCTTATAGCGAGGGTCAAGAACCAAAGCTACCAAAAGCAATTGATTAATGTCATCAATGCTTCCAAAATATTTCTGAAACTTAGCCTTTATCTTATTTTCCATCTCTAACAAGATCTTCTGTGTTTGGCTCCCAGCTTCAAAGTGTCTCTGATTGAACAAGTCCTCAATCTCTTGCTGAATAATCACGATATCATGGAATGCTTTCTGAGCTGTGGGAGTATTAGTTGCAGAAGCTCGAAGGGTCACATCATAAAATTGCTGCATCAAGTATTAAACTAAAAATATTAGGCAGCAAGTATTAGGCAGTAAGTTAGAGAAAAGGACAGTTTGTTGGTTGTACAAAACTACAAATGCTTGGACAATTTGTTGGTTGTACAAATTTTAGTGATTCAAAGACCATTATTTTAGACATATTCTAGATAAGCAGTTTAATCATGTGCACAGAGGTAATAACCAAAAAAAAAAAATTTAATAGATAGAGTTAGAAAACAGGGTCGGCCCTGGGTATAGGCCCAGTAGGCACAGGCCTAGAGCCCCAAATTTGAGAGGCCCCAAATTTTTTTTTTTTTTTTTTTTTTGCTGTATTGAAAAAAAAAATTGAATTGTTATAAAAAGAGCTTGATGAGTTTTTGTTCGAATCTTGAAGATTTGTTGAAACATGGTGATATTTCAGACATAGATGGGAGTGATTTGTTTTCAGAGTTAGATCACTTGAGAGAAGTTTTGCCACAAGAAACAGCAAGAGTAGTTGAAGTACTGGAATATTTGAAAGATTACAGTGTTTGTTATCCAAATGCTTGGGTTGTCTACAGAATTCTCTTAACAATTCCTGTCATTGTTGCCTCCGCTGAAAGGACATTCTCAAAGTTGAAGTTGATCAAGTCTTACCTTCGTTCAACCATGTCACAAGAAAGATTAAATGGTTTGGCTTTGTTATCGATTGAAAAAGATCTCGTTGACAAGCTCGACTATGAAAGGCTAATTAGTACTTTTGCTTCAAAAAATACAAGAAAAGTAGTTTTTTAAAAGCATCAATCTGATGACTTTTGTATTACATTAGTGATTATGATCATCTTATTCATGTGGTTGAACATCAAAGCATATATAAATTGAAAAAGATTTTGAACATAGGCCCCATTTTTTTTTTCGCCTAAGACCCCCAAAAAGTCAGGGCCGGCCCTGTTAGAAAATACCTGAAGGAAGTTGACAAACATAGTAGCTCTCTCCCAATCACTTGGATTTGGTGGCCCTACTCATTTTTCTCTAACTTTTCGCTTGTTTTGAGCATTTGTTTCTGCTATGTCTGCCTCATCATCAGTAAATTCATCTTCCTCATTGTTGACAGTAGCCGCAGAGGGGCTACAGCAAGCCCACAGACCCGCGGCAAGTACACCAGGGCCCGGCCCAGGACTCAGGATCGGAGCACCAGCACCAGGCCTCGGGGCCCAGCGGTCTATCCTGCCTCCAAGGGTCCTGGGACCAGGAGCGCCTGCCTGCCAAAGAGGGCACCAGAATATCCAAACAGAAGGGAACCAGTCCCACATCGAAGGGCAAGGCCAGCCCTCGCCCTCACCCTCAACCACCTATATATGGGCCTCGACTACCACCATAAATAGGTAACTTGTCTCCCTCCCTGCTTACATACGTGCCCAGGTTATATATATTCCAACTATACTAACTTAGGCATCGGAGAGGTGAAGGCCGGCCCGCCCGGTATTCCCCTTAGTAAGCAGGATTGCAGGAGATCGAGTTGGATTCATCAAGTATCTACCGAGACCCCCGGGTTTAGGCAGAAACAATTGGCGCCGTCTGTGGGAACTCTGAACAAGAAGCCGTGCAAGCAACACCGCTGGCTGAGATTGTGGGAATGAGTCAAGAGAAAGGAACTACTGAGGAAGGGCGTATTGCAGCTGTGCAAACGCTCGCCTCCACCCCTGTCGTCACGCGGGAGATGCGTGGCGAGCAGGGCAGCGATTTGGGAAGGAGCCGTGGAGGGCCCTCTGGTGATCCAGAGCCCCGCCACGAGAGCTCGCACGGGAAAGACCCGATAGAGGACGAAGGCAGCCCAGTGCTTCGTGGCCTATCCCTGACGTTCTCGGATGATCCGAGTGATCAGTCTGAGAGCCAGGATCAAGACCCCACGTACAGCCCCGACCATGACGGCTTGGCGGGAAAGGTACGGGCAATGGCCGCGGAAGTTAGTCGTCTCAGAGAGGAGAACGACCGGGACCGAGCCAAGTCCCAGGCCCGATACGAAGAGATAGAGGCAGTAAACACCGCCCTGGTAGCCGCCCTAGAGAGGGGGCAGCAGCGCAGTGCTGCCATGGCCGAGGCACAAGCCGCACCCCTGCTATTCCAACCCCGGCGGCTAGAGGCTGGACAATCTTCGGGCGCCCGATCCAGCGAGCCTATGCGGGAGAAGTCACGAGCCGGCGAGGACCTGCCGAAGAGCACGCCCGCCTCCCACCAGCCGCACACTTCGTCCGTGGGTGACGTGGATACTCCAACCGCCCGGGCGCTGCAACTGCTAGCCAGCACCGTGTCGGATCTGAAGGCCCAGATGGAGGCAAACGAGAGGAGAGCGGCCCGGCCATTGGAAGGCGCCCGGTTCAACGAGCGCATGGGCCCCTTTTCACACCGAGTCATAGAGTCGGGGAGATCTGGCAACCAGAAGTCCCTCAAGCTCACCTATTCCGGGTCCGGTTGCCCGTATCAGCATCTGGACAGCTTCCGATCCCAGACCTGCGCCAAGGGTTACTCCGATGCAATCTGTTGCAACATCTTCCAGGAGACCCTGTCCGGAGAAGCGCTCAGTTGGTTCTACGAGCTTCCTGCGAATTCAATCGAGGCATTCGAACAGCTGGCTGACCGGTTCGTAGGCCGCTTCATCCTCCGAGTCGAGGGAGCGCGGACATCCACCGTCCTCTTCAACTGCATCCAAGCCCCCGGGGAAGAGTTGAGAACCTTTGTCAACCGGTGGCAGACGGCCACGGCCGGAGTTCGGAACTTGGACAAAGGCATCGCCGAGATGGCATTCAAGCAGGGGCTTCGGGCAGGGAAGTTTTCCTACGCCGTCAGGGTAGAACTCCCTCAGGGCTACGACGAGTTGATGGCTATGGCCATCCGGCATGCCCAGGCTGATCATGAGACCTACGGGAACCACCTGCTGAAGAGGAAGCGGGATGAGCAGTCTTTGGACCATCCCCGGGTAGAGGATCCCCCGCGCAGTCACGAGAGCAAACCCGGCCAGCGAGCCGAGCACGGGAGTCGCCGACCCGGCCGGAACAACAACAACAACGGCAAGACCTGGCCGCAGCGACAGCAGAGACCCTTCTCTGACAGGCCCCAGCCTCGGACCGAGAACAAGCCTGCACCGTACCACCAAGAGCGCCCCCTGGCAATTATGCCAGCACCCCCGGCTAATCAAGAAGTCTTCTCCACTCTCACCGCATCATATGAGGACATCCTGCTGGAGAATGCGGACGTCATTGCCCCACCGCCCCAGAGAAGGTACCCCAAGGGGAAGCTCACGACGGCGCAGACAGGCAAGTACTGCTCGTACCACGATGAGGCAACTCATCGGACGAACCAGTGCTTCGCCCTCAAGACTGCAGTGCAGGGCTTGATTGACAGCGGCCAGCTCCAGAGATATGTAGGGGAGAGAGGAGCAGGCCCCGACCGGGAGGGTAACCCGGCCTGGTAAACCCGCTGGGTCCAGGCGGCTAGTTTGGCATATCGCCGGTTCAACCGATTGTAAAGATCAAATATATGCAAACTACTTTTGAAAACTCTGGCCCCGCAAGCTCAGATATATATATTCATAGTTAAAGTATCCAAAAAGTAAACCGCTCCGGAGAGTTTCTTTTACAAGCAAAAGCGAGAAAAACATCCTATGGAGCCGCATCTCCAGCGGTGGCTTCGTCGTCGACCTCAGCTCCGGCAGGTTCGGCACTGTTGGTAAAAGAATCCAAGTGCGAGCGATGTTCTGCTCCTGACTGTTTCTCCACCGCCAGCTGCTGGATGACCGGCTCCACAGGAGCATTTCCTTCGGCAGAGGTACCAGGCATCAGGGAAGTATTTAACCACCCCTTCGCCGCCCATTCCGTGTAGGCATCCGAGATGCCTTCCTCCCGGGCCTTCTCCAGGCAGTCCAGGAACCGATTGCTCTCCTCGTATTGAAGAACGAACCGGTCGAACTGTCCCGGATCATCTCCGCCAGCAGCAGCAGCGGCGGCACGCGCCTGGAGCTCGTCTATCTTGGCCTCCAGCTCGGCCCTCTCAGCGTCAGCCCGCTCCCGCTCCCTCTCCATGCTCCGGTTCTGCTCCTCCAGCTCCCGGGCCTTTTCCTCCATCTTCCTGGCCTTTTCCTCCATCTTCTTGGCTCTCTCCTCCGCCCTGGCCTTCTCCCGATCCGAGCGGGACTTCTCCACCTCCAGAAGCTTCTGAGACCTGGATAGCGCAGCTATCTGCCTCTTCAGCACCGGGAGCTCCTCACTTGCATCCGACTGGTACAGGTGGTAGAGCAGCTGCAGGACAGTAAAGGCAGTCAAGTGGCAAAGAAAGAAGGCGGGATATAAGCAATACGGTGGTACCATGCGGTACTTACCCGGAGGATGGATTCCTTGCATTTTGGCCGGTTGCCACCCGCCAGCACGCCATCAACCCCGGGCCTGTCCAGGCCGAAGTTGGCCAGGTCCGCCATCATCTGCCGAACGAGAGTATTGTCCGGACTTCCCATACCCACCTCCGCAGGCGCAGGACTGCTCTGGCGGGCCGCTCCGGCTCCCTCCCCAGCATGGGATGTTACGCTGCTGGTTGTCCTGACCCGCTTCGCCAGGACCTCCCGGGATGATCCGCCAGTTAGCGTCACCAGCAAAGGGGACGGACCCTCCGGCCCTTTCCGCTTCTCTCCCCGCCCTTCGGGAGCGGCGGCACGTGCGCTTGCACGAGGAACAAAAGCAGCGATACCCAGGCTCGCCGCACGGTTGGGGACCCTGTTTTCTCCCCCAGGAACCCGCACCGGTCCCCCGGTGCTCTTGCCCTTCCCTGGCACCGCTGCTGCCACAGAGTGATGGGTCTTCACTCGCTCCGGCACGTAGGACGATTCGTCCAGATCCCGGGCTTGGGGCTCCGCATGCAACGTAACCCGCCCGTCCGCTTCCACCGAGGACCGGGCCACGCTCGCACCTTTCTCCGTAAGATGCTTCAGGAGATCTTCCCCGTCCATCGAAAGAGTGTTTTCGGGCTTGATCACCGCCCGGGTTGACGCACCTGCAGGACAAAGAGAAACGTTAAAATTGTTGAGCAAAACCTAGCACAAGTCCCACCGCTAGGGTTTGTTACCCACCGGGATCCCGCCCAAGCCCACAGTGTTCCAGCACTTCTCGCCGGATGAAGTTGTACGAACTTCGCTCCAGGTGGTCCCAGCAGCCGAGAATAGTCAAGACCCTCTCCTGCTCCAACTCGGACAGCTGGAACGACTGGTCGCCTATGGGCTGGAAGGCGCCAGGCACCCGGTACCTCCTCCTCTTCACCTGCCAAGCCCCGCCAGCCATCACCACCTTCTTTCTCCAGCTGTTGTCTACCCATGAAGGCATAGTGGTGATAACCGCTTGATTGTTGCGGGAGTTGAAGGATAAGCAGCCTTTGGACCCCGTTTTCCTCGAGTAGGACAACCTATACAGCGCCCGGAATTCATTGATCGTAGGCATACTCATTCCGGACAAGTCGTATAGGCAGCCTAGGCTTAGTAGCCGCCTCCATTGAAGACCGGGCAGCTGCGCGGGCGACGCTGGCAGGGCACTCAGAATATACTGCACAAAGTCAGGCAGCGGTAGCGACATCCCGTGCCGGAACTGGTCCGGATGCACGGCAACCCAACCCTCCTCCGGGTTACAGGCCGACTCTCCAGGGTTCAGTGGACGCAAAAAGATATCGTCCGGGATACCCCACGTTTCCCGAAACACAGCGATCTCCGCGGGAGTCAGGCTCTCCTCCGGTTCGTCACACACCACGGCAGTTCTTCCCCTGCCAAGCGTGTAGCTTTCAGCGTGCGCACCGGCCATTCGCACCCCGTGCGGTATCTCAGCTTCCGAGGAATCTGACCCGGAATCCGAGGACGTGGACGAGGCACCGCTCCCGGAGCGGTCCGCGGCTTCTTGCTCCGGGGCTTCAGAATCGAGCCAGTCCTGCATCCTCTCCACATCATCCACCACAGGACCTCTTGCGGCAGATTCAGAAGCCTCCTCCGAACTCGAAGTGTACATCTTAATCTAGGGGCAGAAAAGCAAAACCCTAACGCTCGTCAGCAACAGACTACAACACCACCTTCAAACGGCCTCCCCCCCAAAAAGTTTGCCGCTGAGCAACCCAGTCAGCGACACAGATCCCCCCCCCCCCCCCCCCCCCCCCCCGCCGCAAAACAACAAATCAACAAAAAACCAAGACACACCGGGGCAAAGAACACAACTTACCGATTAGTATGCTCAGCCGAGGACAATCCGCCCAGCGAAAGCAACGAGCAATGGTAAAAGGAGGCTTGGGAGCGCTTCAAACAACGGATCTCTTGGGGCAAGGAACTTAGGGTTTTCTTCTCGCCGGACCACCTCCCTTTTTTTCTCTCGGTCTCTTAAAAACGTACAAGAAGCAAAGGTAGAAAGAAGAGCAGAAGAGACCTATTTATAGAGGAGACCGGTGCCCTAGGCATTTAGGAATCCCTCCAAAAAACACAATCAGAACAAATCAAACGCCTGCGAATCCAGGCCCTCCATCACAAAACCGTCCCCTGACGGCACGTGTCCCAGCATTGGTAAAACTGCCCACGCCATCATAACTGACGGGACTGATGGACTCCCTCCTTAAATGCATGTCAGCCACCTGTCCCACACGCTGGCGACAGGAAGGTAGGAGCAGGAGCCAGGGAGTCACGCTCCCCTACGCTTCCCCAGATTCCACGGTTGCACGCCATCATCATTGCAATTCAAACCGCTTAGGAAGACCTCTCACCAGTTATGCTGATCCAACCGCTTCAAGAGCATCTATCCGGGTTTGAGCAGGACCTCGCACCGATATGGCATGTTACCCGCGCGAGTCCCGCCCGGTACCATGGTAGTCCGCGGTTATGATTATTCAACCGGCTCCATGGCATCTTCCCCCGCATTTACACCAACGACCTCGTTTCGATATGGCAGAACGCCCGGGCGAGGCCCACCTCATCGATTCCGTCATATCCCACCAGGTTGAGAGTACTTTCCGGAAACATAAACATCCGGACCCATGGCTTTTTCACAGGGGGACTCGTTTCGATAGGCATGTCACCCATCGAGTCCGCCCGCCTCCATGGCAAACGCATGGGCTTTACAAACCGGGCGAGTCTACATCTAACACATGTACCCTTGTCCAGCAGGATAAAAACCCTGCGTCGCATTGAACCGCGATACTGTCCAGCAGGATAAAAACCCTGCATCGCACTGAACTGCGATACCTTTGGGAACACATGGGGGAGACTCGTTATCTCTACACCATCCCACCGGGCAGATTGTATCTCTAACACAGAACAAGTCTCCCCGCAGGCTAACAAACCTGCACATCTACCTCATCGCTTATTTAAACACAAAGCTGAGAAGAACTAGCAAATGTTTGCACCGCTCCGTTCTAGTTTGGCAGAACAACCGGTTCTGGCCCAGTTTGCACCGCTCCGTTCTAGTTTGGCAGAACGCCCGGTTCTGGCCCAGTTGGCACCGCTCCGTTCTGGTTTGGCAGAACAACCGGTTCTGGCCCAGTTTGCACCGCTCCGTTCTGATTTGGCAGGATGCCCAGTTCGGGACCAGTGAGCTTCGAAGGGCAGCAGACCCAATCAGAATTCCGTGCATTAATCTCTTGCATGGCGGATTTCAACGCCTCATCACCATCATTCCATGCATTAATCTCTCGCATGGCGGATTTCAACGCCTCATCACCATCATTCCATGCATTAATCTCTCGCATGGCGGATTTCAACGCCTCATCATCATCATTCCATGCACCATCTATCGCATGGCATCATCTCATACACTCTTCGGGTTTCCACCCCGTTCCATGCTCTAACACTCGAGCACAATCCTGTTTTACATTACCCAACATGCTTATAAATTATTTCTTGCCATCAGTAACAGGTACTCACCTCGGTCACGCCCAATCTTTAACGCGGACTTGGGGGACTGGGGACCTGTAGGTTGGTAACCCCGCGGGTCTGCGGGACAAGAGCAAGACAGATAAGTCCCCATTCAAGATTGCACTTGACCGGGAACTTGGGGGACTTGTTGACAGTAGCCGCAGAGGGGCTACAGCAAGCCCACAGACCCGCGGCAAGTACACCAGGGCCCGGCCCAGGACTCAGGATCGGAGCACCAGCACCAGGCCTCGGGGCCCAGCGGTCTATCCTGCCTCCAAGGGTCCTGGGACCAGGGGCGCCTGCCTGCCAAAGAGGGCACCAGAATATCCAAACAGAAGGGAACCAGTCCCACATCGAAGGGCAAGGCCAGCCCTCACCCTCAACCACCTATATATGGGCCTCGACTACCACCATAAATAGGTAACTTGTCTCCCTCCCTGCTTACATATGTGCCCAGGTTATATATATTCCAACTATACTAACTTAGGCATCGGAGAGGTGAAGGCCGGCCCGCCCGGTATTCCCCTTAGTAAGCAGGATTGCAGGAGATCGAGTTGGATTCATCAAGTATCTACCGAGACCCCCGGGTTTAGGCAGAAACACTCATCAAAATAACTTCTATACTTTGAATCCTCTTCTTCAATCATATGATCAAAAGCTTTTCGAAGCTGAAGAGCTGTATCCAACATAAGGAAGGTGGAATTCCAACGTGTTGGCACATTCAATATGCAGACCTTCTTACTGTCCAACTTAAGGATCTCTACACACTGCCTAAATATATCAAGCCTAGCTGGAGAACTCCTAACATAACGGACTGCATTTCTAATCGAAGCCACAGATTTATCCATCATCTTTAAGCCACTTTTCACAATAAGGTTAAGAATGTGCGGAAAACACCTCACATGTATCCACATACCACCTAAAACAGGTGGTTTATCCCAAGCCATCATTTTTTCACGAATGAACTCGATGGCTACCTTATTAGCTGATGCATTGTCCACTGAAATAATTAAAACCCTCTCTATATCCCAATCAAGCAAGCATGCTTCCAAAAGCTTCCATATGGTGTTCCCTTGATGATTAGGAATTACACAAAAGTTAAGGATCCTTTTGTGTAAATTTCAACCACAATCTATGAAATGTGTCGTAACTACCATGTAGTTAATATTTTGAACTGATGTCCATGTATATGTGGTTATATTCACACAGTGACTAGCAAGCTCTTACCTAAGTTTTCTTTTTTCATCAGCATACATCTCCCAAAATGTTTTGACAACCAAGCCTCTACCAGGAACCTTGAACCTAGGACATGCAACTTTACTAAATCTCTTAAACCCTGGTTTCTCTGTTGAGTTAAATGCCATCTCATCTATTACTATCATCTCAACACATGATTTTAGGATGTTATCCTCATCAAATGTTGTCATTGCTAAGGTAGGTTCACTCAATTTTCCACCAGCAACAAACACTTTCTGGTGTTGTTCTAAATATGCCCTACCCGGATATCTCTTACACACATTCTCAATATGTCTTTTCAAACTACTTGTAACATTATCATAAGTATTGCAAGCAAGGTTTTTTGAGCAGTACTTACATTTGGCACGTACGCATCTCATTACGAACCCAGACCTTCTTCCCATCTTTGTACTTATACACCGGCCGCTCAAACTTCTTGTAATACTCCCATACCATTTAACGCTTTCTTGACCCTGATGAAGACGCAGCAGACGAACTCTTCCTCGATCTCTTTTGGGGTTTTGGTGGCCAGGATGTCATGGTGGATGGAGATGGAGTTGTTGTTGCAGGGATGAGGGCATTTTTAGCTGCAGCCTCCACTGGCTCCACATCAGGACCAGAATCAGCCTCCGAATCCGAGTTCGAATTGGGTCCGAAGCTTCCTGATTCTGTTTCGACTGTGTTTCCCAAAGACGAATCTATGGGAGTGATGGGACTAGGTTTTGATTGAGAGATTGGATTCGAGATTGAGAGATTGGATTCGGAGATTGAGAGATTGAGAGAGAGAGACTAAGAGGGAGTGAGGGAGGCGTCGAAGATGCGGGGGGGGCTGACCAGTTTAATGAGAGGGGAATAATTGAAAAAAAAAACTAATAAATCATGGTTTCGGGTTTTCAGGTCTAGTCAGTCTTTCACTTTTAGAACCCAGACCGATCCGGGAGTATTACAATCGGTCTGGATTAGCCCGACCCAGAAATTTCAGTGTTGAAACCCGGCTCGATCGGGTCGGTTTCTGGCCAAACCGGTCTGGATTTTCCGATTTCGGTCTTAAAATCACAGCCCTACTTCTCTTTCCGCATCTCACCCTCCTTTGGGACTAGTATACCACCTAGAGTTCCCACAAGACCAAAAGATTTGGCAGTAGATTCATAGAGAATTGAAAGGAATTCTCTACCACTCTCTACCATAATTGAAAGGTCTATGAATCTACTGCCAAATCTTTTGGTCTTCTGGGAACTCTAGGTGGTGTACTAGTCCCAAAGGAGGGTGAGATGCAGAAAATAGAAGTATCGACAAAAGAAAACATGGGAAAGGCCATTTGGGTCTAAAAACAGAAAACCCACAAAATCAACAAAAGTGTCGGGTGTAGAAGTTCTCTCTAGAAAGCCCCCAAAAGCCCTAATCCACCTAAATCTAGCAGTAACCAAGAGAGGCATATCCCAAACAAAGCAGCTCGTGCATCACCACCATCTCCAGCCTCCGTCATCATCGACCTGCTACCATAGAATCGATAGAAAATTGAAATGAATTCTCTACCATAATTGAAAGGTCTATGAATGTACTGCCAAATCTTATGGTCTTATGAGAGTTTAAGCTGACGACAACCCTTCAAACTCGACATCAATCTGAGCTGTCTACGGCACCGCCTTTATGATCGCTACATATGGCACTACAATTGGCATACGGTGTGTGTACTCTACGCTATCTACATCTTGAGAAGTTGTACCCATTGCGTAGGTACATCTCAATCAAGGGGAGAGAATCTTCTTTGTGACCTATGAAGCGTGTTGTGGGACACATAATAGAGCGTTTGATTAGCGAACTTACAATACATGAGGAATATAATTGCAATCAACACGACAAATTAAAGGGCTATAGACTCCCAAGGTAATGGGCTTGAGACTTTATACTCCAAGTAAATGTAATTAGTCATGTATGCCAAGGAGAATGGTAGATAATTCTTTTGCATTACCTCCAATTATTGCGGCTCAATACGCACCTAGGAGAAGCATATGGGTTTGTCTAGTGGTTTGTAGATCCACTACCAGAAAAGGGGCTATAGCCGACGACGCTATCTCGTCGGCCGTTTTCACTAAATCGTCGGCTATAGTCATAGCCGACGAAGTATCGTCGGCTATTATCTCGTCGGGAATGCTCCGTCGGCTATAGTATAGCCGACGACACTCAGGGTAAGTCGTCGGCTTATAAAACACGCGGTATAGCCGACGAATAAAGCGTCGTCGGCTATACTTCGAACATTGCCGACGACAGGATCGTCGGCTTCAACAATTACGTAATTGCCCCTAACCCGGAAGTATAGCCGACGACACTATCGTCGGCTATACGTCCGGCATAGCCGACGACACTATCGTCGGCTATACGTCCGGCATAGCCGACGAATTAATCTTCGGCCATAACATCGCCGGTACCAGGAACGGCTTTTTTTTGCCGGAAGCCGGGAGGGTATAGCCGACGAAATATGGCCCATTTCGTCGGCTATAACCCCTAAATATTTAAAAAAATTTAAAAATTTAACTCGGGCCCAATTTCACTTCGTCTTCGGTTTGGCTGCAGAAAATCCACAAACAAACATCCAAATATCCAACAAATATCCACATCAATACATCTCTAATATCCTACCTACTGTACAAATTAACCCCCTAACTAGTCATCTACTCATCATCACCCCCTAAACGCGTAGCGTCGTCGACCGGATCGTTCGAGTTCCGGTGGCTATGGCTACCCTGATCGCCTGGCGGCGTACTCCGATGCGGGGGGGGAGTGGGGACGACGAACTGGGGCATCTGTGGCGGAGGCGGGAGCTGGAGTCCAGCCTGCTGGGCCTCCCAAGATAGCTGCATCCATCGGTACATCTCCGCCACAGATGCGTCTCTGGCCTGCTGCGCCGAAGCCTCCGCGGCCCTCGCCAACTCCGCCTGAGTCCTCTGCAGCTGCGTCTGCAAGTCTCCTCTCGTCGAAGCCGCACGCTGCGTGCTGGGATTGGCCGGCGTGTACTTGAGAACCCCATCTCCCGCCGCGCCTAGGCCTCTCTGGTAGAAGTAGTTGTTGCCCGTCCCTACCGCCGCGTGCATGATCTGAGAGGCCAAGCGCGGCTCAAGGGTGTTGATCGTGGAGGCAAACTCCGCGATCGCCTCGTCGGACGCCCCTTCCCCCAGGGTGTCTCGCGCGATCCCGAAGGTGATCGCGTCGGTCTCCGCATCTATTTCCGCCTAATTGACAAGAAAATATAATAAACGAATTAATAAAAAAAATATATAAATTAATTTAATGAAACACTTTTATTGAAGATGGGCGAATACTTACCACTTGGTCGGGACTCCCCGGATACATCTGCGCATGAATCCACGACAACGGCCTCAGCGGTCGGTCCCTCCTCGCAATCTCTGCCCACTGCCTCCAGGAGCGGGCGCCGCCGTGGTGGGGGTGCTCGTTCCTCTTGCGGTTGTCGCTGTTCGTCTTCGAGATTTTCTGTATTATAAGAACGAACATATAAACGCAAATATAAATTAGTAACTAAATTAAAATATTAGGAACTAACCAAAATAAAATTATTAACTAATTTAGTTACTAACTAATTTAATTTAATTAGTAACTACTTAACTAACTAATTTAATTTAGTAACTAACTAACTTACTAACTACCTAATTTAATTTAATTTAATTTAATTTAGTAACGAACTAACTAACTATGTAACTAACTAACTAACTTAATTTAATAACTAATAACTAACTAACTAATTAATTTAATTAAGTAACTACATAATTTAATTATTAAATAACATTAAAAAGTTATATACTATGAGGCTAAATTTTCTTACCGAGACCCTGTCGCTCCCGAAGTAGGCTACCAGCCATAGCCACTCATACTCCCTGTACCGGAACTCGTGGGGGGTTGCACCTCGCCCCAAGCGCTGCTCCACATGGTACGTCCTGTAGTGCGTCGACAGCTCGTTCTTCCACTCGGAGTACCTATATTAACAAAACACAACTGTTAGATATATTCGTACACTGCCAGTAAATATATTTATACAAAAAAAAGCGAAACACATAACCTGTTCTTCAGCTGCTCGTCTCTCCACCAGTCCAAGGTAGGATGGACTCTAAACCATTGCTGCAATATTATAAATTAATTAGAAAATATTTTTATATAGTTATAAGGACTGAATTCATAAATGTTTATTTTCTATAATAAAAATACGATTTAACTCACCGACAGTGCATTGTACACTCGCGCCTTGATGTCATCGGGCACAGAGCCCCAGTCGGGCCACAACAGTGGGACCCTGTCCCGCACGAGCATGCCCGTCGCGTTGATATACTTGGTGGTGGTGTCTCTCCTCTCAATCGGGCGTCCATCCTCACCGGGACCGGGCAGGATCTCTCTGATCCCACCGGCGAGCTCCCTCTCCAGGGTCGACATGTTCGCTGGCCCTCTGGTCCGTCTCGTCCCCGCGGGTTTATTGACGAGGACGTCTGTTTCATAATTAAAATGAATACATAGTTAAATAATTATTTAAACTAACTAATTAAATAATTAATTAAACAATCTAAATAATTAATTAAACTAACCAATTACCTGCGTCGTTGTACTGCTTGTCCTTCTCACGAACACACCACAGGCCGCGGTAGTCCTCTGAGTCAAAAGGCCTGTGGACGTAGGCCTCCTCCCAGAGAATCTCGTGGGGCCGGTCGTGCCTCCAAATCTGCCTCCCCCTGGCGTCGTACTCAGGGATGGCAGGGAGGAACTGGACCATGTACATCCCCGATGGCGGAGACATACGGGGCGTGGACCCTGAGGGGCTTGCTCCCCCTGACGGTGGGCCCCGTAGCTGTGGACGCTGTCGCTGTGGGGGGACAGGGAGCATCTCTGGAGGGTCCAGATCGGCGCGCGGTGGGGTCGGCTGCCGATCCTGGAACAGTGCTGAAGTGCACTGGGGTCTGGTGGCTCTGCGTCCTCCTCCGACACTCGAGTCAGGGCCCGCTCCCGTCGACTCATACGAGGAGCCCCCACGTGGATCGCTCGGGATCAATCCCATCAACGTCTCCTCTCGTCGACTCATAGGCCGGCCTAGGCCCCGACGACCGCTGGATCCGCTCCCCCCACGGCTGGCTCCTGCCTGAGCGTCGGGGTCGCTCTCGGTCGGTCTGCCAAGCCATCGGTCTACAGCGCGGCGGTTTCCTGCACAATTAGTATATAAATTCCATAAATTGCACAAAAATTCCACAAAAAAATTAAAAACTTCATTCAATGTATATATACCTAATTATATATATACCTAAATATATTTATACCTAATTATATATATATATATATATATATTCCGAAATATATATATATAGATATATATATATATAGATAGATATATATATATATATATATATGTATATCCTCCTAAAATATCTTGTTAATTCCATAAAATTTAAAAAAATTCCACAAAATTCCTTAAATTTCACAAAAAAATAAAAAACTTCATTAAATATATATATACCTAATTATATATATACCTAAATATATTTATACCTAATTATATATATATATATATATTCTGAAATATATATATATAGATATATATATATCCTCCTAAAAATTCTTGTTAATTTCACAAAATTAAACAAAATTCCACAAAATTCCATAAATTTCACACAAAAATAAAAAACTTCATTAAATATATATATACCTAATTATATATATACCTAAATATATTTATACCTAATTATATATAAATTAGTATACTAGTATATAAATTCCACAAAATTCCACAATTAGTATATATATAAAAACCCTAAATTTAACAAAAAATCCACACAATTCCATAAATTTCACAAAAACCCTAA
Source organism: Potentilla sterilis (assembly GCA_963682095.1). Lineage (NCBI taxonomy): Eukaryota > Viridiplantae > Streptophyta > Magnoliopsida > Rosales > Rosaceae > Potentilla > Potentilla sterilis. The sequence goes on from OY821756.1 coordinate 23,132,334, forward strand.
ATTCCACAAAAAATTCACAAAAACCCTAAATTTCACAAAAAAAACAAAATTCCACAAAATAAATAAAAACCCTAAATGAGGCTCGATCGGGACTGCCTGACATGGTGGTGCAGTCTGGACGAGGACCGGTGGTGGGTGCGGCGGCGACGGCGGCTAGGGGCGGCGGATCGATCTCGTCGTTTGGTTCGGGTCGGGGAGGCGTCGGGAAGCACGGGGACGGGGCGGGGAGGGGTCGGGTAGGGCAGGGGAGGGTCGGTCGGCGTCGGGGAGGCTAGGTGGTGGTCGGTCGGCGTCGGGGAGGGGTTTAGGCGATTAGGGATTTCGGGTTTAGGAGCAGAAAATGAGGGAGAGGCGTCTCTGTCGCGGTTTAAATCGAAGGACTATAGCCGACGATTTAATTTTAATTCGTCGGCTATAGTTATAGCCGACGAAATTCGTCGGCTATACTCTGACCCGAAATCCGGGCCGGGCCGAAGTTGGGCTTTGAGGGCCGGTTATAGCCGACGAAGTGTGGATTTCGTCGCCTATAGTGTGGACTATACCCGACGATTTAATTTTAATTCGTCGGCTATAATATAGCCGACGAATTTCGTCGGCTATACTCTGACCCAAAATCCGGGCCGGGCCGAAATTGGGCTTTGCGGGCCGGTTATAGCCGACGAAGTGCTTATGTCGTCGCCTATAATATGAATCTCGTCGGCTATAATATGAATATCGTCGGCTATACCTCACGCTCTCAGCAGCCGTCAGATCTCGCCCATCCAACGGCGGACAATGAAACGGCGCGGATCGCAAGAGTTTAGCCGACGAAGTCAAGTATGTCGTCGGCTATTCTTTGGTCAAACTACAAAGTCAAACCTCTAGACGATTTAAAACGGCAATTGGCCCGTCTGAATGACGTTTTTTGGCCTGACCTTCAACAGAGAATAGTTTCAGATCGATGAGACGCAACTAATCGTATAAAAATTTTCCTCAAAATATTTACCGAACGTCAGGCTACCCATAGGAAAACGGAAGTAAAAAACAGCTAACCGCAACATTCAGCACACAGATTTTGTCGGAATTTTCCCATTTTTCAACCGTAGACGTATTTCAATATTTCGGTCGTATCTTATTTCACGACACTTTTGCATTTGAAGGGTCTACGTATAGCAACTATTTGAAACTATACATTCACTTAAACACTTAGTAAACAAGTTAAGGAACATTAGTGCATATGTTCCGATTTCGAATCTAAAAGTTTGGAAAATCTATTCCAACCGTCAGATATCACCGTTAAGATTAAATACATATATGAAAAAAATTCCAACTACATCTGACAACGTTAAAGGCTCGATCGGTACGGTCAAACTGCAAAGTCAAACCTCTAAACGCTTTAAAACGGAAATTGGCCCGTCTAGATGACGCTTTTTGGTCTGACCTTCAACAGAGAATAGTTTTAGATCGATGAGACGCAACTAATCGTATAAAAATTTTCCTCAAAATATTTACCGAACGTCAGGCTACCCATAGGAAAACGGAAGTAAAAAACAGCTAACCGCAACATTCGGCACACAGATTTTGTCGGAATCTTCCCATTTTTCAACCGTAGACGTATTTCAATATTTCGGTCGTATCTTATTTCACGACACTTTTGCATTTGAAGGGTCTACGTAATGGTTTCGGTCAACATCCGGGCCAGGGGTTATAGCCGACGAAATACAGGTCGTCGGCTATACTTTAGCCGACGACCTTCAACATTTTGTCGTTAGCCGACGACTTGCATATTAAATTACCCAGAATGGGCATTATAGCCGACGAAGTATGGTCCATTTCGTCGGCTATAATGCTTATCTTTCTGAAAATTTGCCATTTAGGGCCTGAAAATTGCCTATTTCACCTGATAAATTCCTGAACATCGCACAAACAATTCAATACAATTTCCCATAAACTCGGAAAACGGTAATTAAGGACGAAAAATGTATTCATACATGCATGCACCATCGTACACAAGAACATACATAAACAGTATACTAAGGATGATAATCAGAATCATCCTCATCACTTGAGTCAGACGTAGTATAGTAGTTCATATCTGGCAACCGGTGCTCGTACTCGTCGTCTGAGTCATCGTCTGCCTGATATAGACGATTCGGATTAACATCATAGATGGGCACCTGACCCCTAGGAAGTCGAACCACTCTGCCCGGCGTCACATTATTATCGCGGATGGTGGAGGATTCCGGAATGTCGACGGCGTCCGGCTCTTGGTATGCGGTTGCTTCTTGACACTCTGTGCTCACACCAAGTGTGGTAGCACTGTATATGTCTCGCTGAGACACATGGTTAACTACCTTCCACGTGCCTTTGTTCAATGGATCGTCAAGATAAAAGACCTTTTTGGCCGCTGTGGCGAAAACAAAGGGGTCGTCTTCATACACATTAGTGGCGGTATTCACCGAAAGTATGCCGTACTGATCGATCTGTATGTGGTGCGGCCTAGTATCAAACCATCGACACTTGAACAAGTGGACTTTCATGCGGTTCCCATAAATGAGTTCAACAACTGACTGTAGGACACCGTAAAAATCCACGCCCCCCTCTGCACCATCGACCATCACCCCACAGTTCTGTGTTTTGCGTTCCCCGTCTCTAGCTTCACATATATACTTAACACCGTTGACATCACACATTGGGCGGACTGTGGAAGATATCGGCTTCATCGACAACAGCCTCAATTCCTCTGAGTAATTTGTATGACCACTCCTCGCAGCCACTTGCATCAGCTGAAAAATATAACTCAAATCAGTTGGTGTGTTTATGATTAAAGAATAGGGAACTGTAAAAGAAAGTCATCTAATATATACATTTTTACACTTACCCATTGTGGAAAATAGTCTGCAAACGTCGTGTTGTGGTACTCGACATCACCGCGAACTTCCTTGCAGTGAAGATGGGTTCGTTTCCAATATTGTACCTCCGGACAGTTTATTAGAACCCACCAGTGGGCAATCCCTACCTCATGGTCAGGCAACTTGTCCACACCCTTCTTCTTGAAGCTTCCGTATGGTACAACACAGTTGGCGACGATAGATAGGTTGAACTCGGGGTCATCTCGACTTGGATGTTGTGGGGGGTCCTCCATCGCTCCCAAGTACAACTTGGCGTACGTTACACACTCATGCGCAATGTAAGCTTCAGCAATAAACCCCTCAGGCGCAGATTTATTGTGCACATATTTCTTGTAGTCTCCAAGTTGTCTGCAAGGTTAACAAGTGCATGTTAAGAGCATGCAACTTTTATTTAAAAACATGTATAAATCAAATTTATGAATAACATGTACCTTTCGATGGGATACATCCAAGTGTAGTGTACGGGACCGGTAAGCAACAATTGTTGGGGAAGATGGATCATCAGGTGAGGCATGATGTCAAAGAAGTTTGGGGGAAATATCCTCTCGAACTTGCACAAGATAAAAACGATTTCTTCATGCATTCTCATGAGGTCTGATTTTCTAACTTCTCTAGCGCATAACTTCTGGAAGAATCTTGACAACGCCACCAACGGCTCAACCACTTCATCCTCCAAGTACGCTCGAATGAAAATAGGGAAGAGACGTTGAAGCAGTACATGGCAGTCGTGACTCTTCAATCCGTACATCTTGTTGTCTCGGTAGTTAACACACTTGCTTATGTTACCCGCATAGCCATAAGGATACCTGCATAGCCATTAACAACAATTAGATTTCATGCATATATAGTCGTCCAACAACAGATGGATTCTTTAGGGAATACATGCCTAATAAAAAGTTACCTGACATTACTCAGCCATCCAAAGATTTCATGTTTCTGGTCCCTGGTGACGGTGTAAGGAGCTTGGGGCATTTTGCTCCTACCCTCTCTCAACCACAAATGGTCCCGCAGTCCCATATTTCTCAGATCAACGCGTGCCTTGGGGGTGTCTTTTGTTTTCTTCTCCCAATTCAAAACTGTGCCAACCACGGCTTCACCCACGTTCTTCTCTATATGCATGACATCCAGGTAGTATCTGGTACCCAACCTGGCCCAATAAGGAAGTTCCCATAAGATGCTCTTCTGTGACCAGAACCTATACCGATCCGGCCTCTCTGGAATCGTGCGCAACACATCGGGATGATTGCTAAGCGGACCAAAGTCATACTCATTCAACACTGCCAATATTTCCTCCCCTGTCCATTGCTCGGGTGCCCAGCCCCTTTCTTCAGTCCCATCAAAAGCCTGTGCATCGTCCCTAAATGGATGGTCATGCGGAAGCCAACGACGGTGACGCATCTAGACAATCTTGCTGCAATGAGGACTGGAGCAATCAACAGTCATGCACTCTGAACAAGCCCTGTAACCCCTGGTGACGCTGCCCGACAACATACCCCTCCCAGGAAAGTCACTGATCGTGCCAACAAGCATGGCATGCATCCGGAACATCTCATTTTTGAACCGGTCGTAGACCAGGTGGCCGTTCAGACTCAAGTACCGAAGCTCCTCAATTACGGGTCTCAAATACACATCGAGACACTTTCCCGGATAACCTGGGCCTGGAATCAACAATGTGAGCATGTTATATTCCTTCTTCATGCACATCCACGGTGGAAGGTTGTACGGAATCAAAATAACTGGCAACACACTGTACTGAAGCTCTTTCTTGCCAAAAGGGTTGAAACCGTCGGATGATAGCCCTAGCCAAACATTTCGAACCTCTGATGCAAATTCAGGAAACTCCAACACATTCTTCTTCCAAGCCTCTCCGTCGGCGGGATGTCTAAGGGTGTCATCGTCAGGCACATTCCTCTCAGCCCACCATCTCATAGCTTTGGTCGTGAAAGCACACATGAACAACCGCTCAAGCCTATCAATCAGCAGGAAGTACCGAAGTATCTTCACAGCTTTCTTGTTCCCTTTAGGAGTGAACTTATACCGCTCTGTATTGCATACTGGGCAGTATTCAAGATCTGCAAGTCCTTCCCCGTAAAACAGAACGCAATCGTATCTGCATGCATGAATCTTGATGTAGGAAAGGCCGAGATCTTTAAGGATATGTCGCACCTTATGATGACTGGTAGGAAGCCGATGTCCGGGGGGCATCGCCCCACCCCATATCTTTAGCCAATCATCAACCGATTTGACAGTGCCTTTGTTCTCCGTTTTGATCTTCATCACTCCCATGACAGATTCAAGGACAGTCTTACTGCATCCGGGGTACAACGGAGTCTGTTGCAATGCGATCAGGTTGTTGTACTTTTCCATACCACTTGTGTTGACCGGAGATCTGGGTAATGGCTCGAGTGGCTCAATATCAGGGAAACACTCCATCTCCGGAGGAGGGAGTTGCACATCTGGTGCTTCATCAAAGACACCGCTCTCACGAGGAAACATATCGTTGATCCAGTTCGTTGTTGGATCATTGGAGGAACTCCCTCTCTCGGCAAATTGTCCATGATCATGAGGACCCGCAAACTCTGGTTCACCGTGATAAATCCAATTAGTGTATAGGACCCAAAATCCATATCTAGCCAAGTGTTGCTCCACTGTCTCTATGGAAAACCGGTGTCGTGGGGTGGCACACTTGCACTTTTTACACGGACAATAATGAAGTGTAGTGTCTCCACAGTTAGCCATCACAAAATCTAGGAAACTCCTAACTCCATCATGATACGCCTGATCCCATCTTCCAAGGGTAATCCAACTCTTGTCCATCCTATAAATTCAAGAAATAAATATAGCTATATATAGATATGTATATATGCACGTACTACGTACGTACGTACGTACTAATTAATTAAAAAATTCATCATTACACACACACACACACACACATATATATATATATATATACACATGCATCCCTAAATTAATTAAAACATCGTCAATCTCCCTAATTAATTAAACACAATGTATTTTTTATGTATACCAACAATATATTTTTAATTACAATTAAATTAATTAATATATATATACATTTTTTCATCAAATTCATCTAAAATCACCTATAAATCAACAATCAATCACTAATCTTCAACAAAACTTCAATTCTATCTAACCAACATATATATCAACCCATTAATAATCTCATCTCAACACATATATATATATATATATATCAAATTAATCACACATTTATTCTAATTAAACTCTAAATTAACACACCTCTGCATATAACCAACTAAATCAACACACACAGCAATATACGTACCTTTCAAGCTTATGGCCGAGGTTTTGGACGATTTCAGAGCGTTTTCGAAATGTTTTCGACGAATGAGCTCGCTGCTGCGGAATGGATCTGATATAAGAGTTATAGCCGACGAATACCCACCTCGTCGGCTATAACCAAAAACTTTTCGTTGGCTATAACTCTTATAGCCGACGAATACCCTCCTCGTCGGCTATAACCAAAAACTTTTCGTCGGCTATAGTTATAGCCGACGACGTCCGACAACTCGTCGGCTATAATATTATAGCCGACGATGTGGCCGACGAAATAGTAATTCGTCGGCTATGACCCCTTATAGCCGACGAAATACTATTTCGTCGGCCGTTGTTTCCCATATCGTCGGCTATAACCCCTTTTCTGGTAGTGATCACTTTTATTAGACCTTTCGATGTTAATAACGTCATCTTGGAAAAGACAATTGCTCTGAGTCCTGAAAACCTCTAATGGACATCCATTCTTCCGTAAAAGGGAAAGTAGGAATCGTAGTGTGATTTAAGGAGACGGAAAGTTCGTTAGACGTGCACCACAAGATGCAACCGTCTCCACCGCTGGATGCAGTATGATCGCAGCCGAGCAAGGTGGTACCGATGCTGGACCTCGCCGACACATAGGAGTGCGTATGTCGCTTCACGCAAATCAGAGCTCGTGTGTGTCATCGCAGCCCCCTACTCCCCAAACACCGTAAAATCCTCACGGTGCTTCCTTAATTCAAATTTTGAACTTATGCCTCCTATGCTTCCGAGTTTTCTAAAGGGAAAATGAAACACTTATTTTGCCAAGCTTGCTCCTTAGGGAAGTTGGGACTGTCATCGTCCTATGCAAAGGATCTGAAGATGTTGCTCCCATTCTTGCATAAAATTCAATGTGATATATGCAGAACAATTCAACCAAGTAGCGGATCATTTAAGCACGTACTTTATGGTCTTGGTTGATGTCTCGAAACGTTGGTTCACATGTCGAGGTTTTGTCCGCTTGGAACGCTGCATATGTTAAATTTCTAGCACATATTATCTGACTCTGGCCTCACTACGTACCTGGATCATCCTATTAAGTCAATAAGACTGGATAATTAATGCTTCTGAGTTTATGTTAAGGAGTTTTAATGATTATTGTGTGTCTGTAGGAACAGATATTGAACATACTTATGAGGGTCTCACAGAGGCTGCTATTAAGCATATAAAAATTGTAACGAGAGCTTTGGTAATGCACACCAATTTACCTTCCTCTGCCTGGGGGCATGCAATTATGCACGAAAGCTTTGGTAATGCACACTAATTCATTGTTGCCCTGGACACCCAAGAGAATTTCGCATTATAGCCAGTGATTGACTGGGTATGAGCCAAGCAGCTTGCACTTACAGGTCTTCGAGTATGCCGTTTGTATGCCCGTTACGCTGCCACTGCGTACAAAGATGGGACCTCAATGCAGAAGAGACATTTATGTTGCTTTTGAGTCGCCAACAGTAATATGCTATGTTGACCCCTTGAAAGGTATTCTCTTTACCGCGAGATTTGGGGATTGTCACTTCGATGAGACTGTCTTCCCAACGTACGTTAAGGGTAGATAAGAAACCTCGCGTTTAACAAGAACGACGTAAATTGTCGTGGTCTGTCCCCACACTATCTCATAACAATCCTGCTAATGCACATAGAGAAATCGAAGTGCGTAGAATTCTCGATTTCCAGAACGTAGCAGACTTTCTTCCTAATGCTTTCTCGGACATTGCTAAAGTCATAAGATCTCGTAAACCTGCCACAAACGTACCTGTAAGGATGGAGGTTGCTAATCGAGGCCTCAAACTTATATATAGTCGTTGCAACAACTTTATCTCATGAAGAGATTTCGGGGCATTGACGTCACACGAGTACGCCCGTCGCCCAATGCGCAAATCAGAGTTCGGGTGTTCTGTTGCCGTTGACCGGGGTTGTTGGAATATTTCATGATATACGTAGGTACTGTGGAATCTCCCAATGGGTTAAATATTAGAGTTTATTCGATCTTCCTCATTATTTTTTCTCGATTAGAGAGACTATGGTTGAAAAAGGAGAATGATCTGTTCAGTTTATTTCGTTTGGGATGAGTAAATGTTCTCTACAACTCAAGTTGCATAATCTTCCACTTCACATAGATTCAGATTTAAAAAAATAAAAATAAAAAAAATTGTTTTGACCGTCAAACATGATCACTTTTACTTTTCTTGCTCCCTCAAGCACATCCTAGACTCTCTCACTCAATATCTGTGTGTTATATACATATATTGAAGTTCAAGTATGCTGTCTTTCTTCTCCATGAAGTTTTAATTTCTCTATATTCCCCATAAATGTTCTCCTATAACTACAACTTGGCCGGAGAATCTTCAAACATTAAAGCAAGAAAACTTTAGCAGCAGAAAATGGATAAAAGCAGGCATATGTCATGGATAATGATCAGGAGAAAAAGAGAAGCTATCTAGGTATAGTCCAAAAGAAGATTTTTGTTTCATCGTGTTTTATTTTTATTTTCTTAAAATGAGATGGTATTTTTGTTTTTCTTTTCAAAAGGGATTATATATGGGGGTCAAGTTCATTTTCACCTTTTTACTTTTCCCTTTACTAGTCATTGGGGCCTTTTGAAAACAAAGTTGTCTCGTACCTAGAATCTGAGGATCAAAAGCAGCTTAGATCTGCCTTCAAATAGCTGGTTCCTAAATGTTAATGGGCACATATCTTGAAGGGTATATGAGGTTATAGCCATGCATCACCGTTAGTACTCACTGCGATTTATAGCATGCATAGATTGTAAGAAGACCCATCAAAGTACTAATCTGTCAAAGATACAATTACCAGAAAAATGACCTAACTTTGTTTCCTCTGTTCTCTCCCACCGACAGTAATGTATGTTCAAACTAAAGAAACAATCAATAATAGAGTTCTGAGTAATTTATCAATCCATTTGCCTTAGAATAATCATAGGGTAAGAAAGGTAGTGATTCGAGCCAAGGGAGACAAAGCTGTCGCCTCTGTATTGGAATGTGAATACAAAGGCCATGAAATAAAACATAGACTGAAATAAGCAAAACAATATACACATATATTCTCGTGTAGGGATATTGCTTGGTCTCCTTCTTGACGTCTTGGTAATAGTATCCTGGAAATAATATTAGAAGTAAATACTCGATCATAGTTTTGGGAATAGAGAAGAAAGAAAGAAAATGATCGAGTACGTCTTGGGATTTTGACAAGAGAGAGTCAGAAAGGGTTTCGGGGTGAGTCGTCATCGAGTGGGAAGGGATGGGTAAAAAGGAAAACACGAGGGTATTGTATGGCTCCGTCGATGATCGATCAGTACTTGTATTTTGCTTTCTATTGATATTCACTTTTGCATAGTGACAAACATTGCTCACATTGGCGGTATTCTGGCAATCTATGGATGATCGATCGCTTCGAAACAAAGACTAGTACTCGTAATCCTGACTCCCATGTTGAATAGCTCGATCATGCAGAAAAAGAGAGAGAGAGAGGGACAAGGAGGAGGAGGAGGGGGTGGCATATAATGCAGGTGGCCCAGAACAAAGCGAAAGGATTGGAAACTTATTAATGAGGGAAGGGGGTCTTTAGCCAACAAGTTGGTAGGAACTTGAATGTGATGAATGCCAATTAATATGCTGATCGAACCAGTTTCTCTCAACAAAAAGAGACTTCTGGTTCAAATGCAGGCTGTGTCTGTTTGAACGCATAGTTTGATCATCGAGGAGCTGGAGACCTGTAGTAAGTAATAATATGCATTAGCGAACACCGCAGTCCCACACCACTGCTTCGACTTGTACCAAGGGTCTATGCGCGCGGAACGTTGGTCATTCAAGACAAAGTGATAAGCCACTCAGTCACATGTATGTGTATGTGTGTCATGGATGGGCTCTGCATGTATGTATTTTACAGTCCTGGGTTCATGCATGGAGGTATTTAGTATTTTCCAGGCCAGCCATGCCAGTTGCAGCTGCAGATACCAAAGCGTTGCAGGCTAAATTATAAAGGATCCCTTGAGGAAGAGAGAGAGAGAGATAGACAGAGATAAAGACAGAGACTCGCAGATAGAGAGAGATGTGGTCAAAGTCATATATAGGCTATTGAGAGGTCGTTTCAAGCTACAGTTGATCCACCAGAAAACAAGGTCGTGTTTTGTATCACTGTAGACGTACAGTATGAAAGAGTATCAGTATCTGTTTGCTATTTATAACAACTCGGGCTCCACCCGACTGAGCATGTTGCCTTCTCTGCCCTATACCCGACCTTTTACCCATCCCATGCACAGTTACAGTACTCTCTCTCTCCCAGCTCTCTCTGTTTCTCTCCACAAAGCTGCCAACAAGATCCATATATCCCTCAATATTTCCAGAAAACACCTATATATACGGGTATATCTTCCTCCCTACATCATTTTCGATCTCTCTCTGTGACTCTGTTATGTATTTCTCTTCAATTATGATGTATACATATATGTTCCATTGTTTTGTGCTGTAGTATCTGTCTCTCTCTCCCTCGCTAAAAGCTAAGCTAATCATTTGCTTTGAATTTCCCAAGCAATAATGAATCACAAAAGGGTATATGTTCCATCCATCAACAAACAATTCCACTAACAAATTAAAGCAAAGCAAAATTAATAAAGCTGGGGGCATCGTATATATGCAGCTAGCCCAGCCCCAACAAAAAGCTTATTCATATATGTTATTTGCAGCTGATGATGAAAAGCCTATCTCAACTACATCTACATCTACATCTGGAATAAAATATACCCAAAAGCCCTTTTCATTGCCACGATTCAGACATATGAAAACCAGATCTTTATCTCAAAAGGGTTAAACCATTATCAGAATTTGGCTTCGTCAGTAGCTAGGTTATACGTCCTGAAATGTAGTCATTAATCATAAATTTCCGAGATTATATATCATTTTCAGTGATCAATTCATTTCAAATTTAATTTTCAAATAATTCCAATATATACAAAAATCCATTTTCCAACGAGTTATATGTGTAATAATTTAGTTTGCCTAACACAGGGATTGATGAATACTATTCGAGAGGAACATAAAAAGGAAGATTGAATTATTAAAGCCAAAAGCCTTACTCAACATCCAATTATCCGTGCGTATATTATTATCTCTAAACGTTGGAGAATAGGTGGTCGTCTTATTTCAAAGATTCTTCTCCTCTCTCTCTCTCTCTCTCTCTCTCTCTCTCTAGCTCTCTCTCACACACACACACACTTAACAGATGCATCTCAAATACACTATGTGACATTGGTATCTAATAGACAGCCTGTTGATTAATTACTTACCTATGTGATCAATGTTACATAGAGTTGACTGATCTACGATATCAAATTACGTACTCAAGCATGAGTTTCGAGTCCAGTTATTCAGTAATTAGAATAAAGTATAATACCTGATTCTGAAGTGATAAAATGAGATGAAAACAAAAGAATGAAAACTAAATACGTACTAATCACATGCATAATGCATCATTCACCACATTAGTTATTTATCCGAAAAAAAAAAAAGACATAATTAATTACTTGAATAATTTATCTCCTGTCCGAAACATACAAGAAGTTAATTATCGTTTGTATGAGAACATGCATGCTACACATATTCTTTGTAAAACTAAATGAAACCTTAGCTATTTGCATTAAGTAATTCATTCAGTATATTTTTCACTTTAGAAGTTCCCTGCATCACATTATGTTTTGTTTCTTTTTTTTTTCTTTGGAGAAAAATAGATAAATATAGGATTATATATATATAGTTACCCTTTTCTTCTAAAATTTTGGTCATCATGATCAAGGTTAAACTGAACAACAAAAAAATAAAGGGAGCGTCGCATAACTAATAGAAATGATTCCATTATCCTTAAGAAAAATTAGTAGGAAACAAATTAACTTGCATGCATATAGTGTTTTGGATTCTACTTTTTGGAAAGATCGACATAATTTATAGAAAAATAAAGAAGTAGTCGCTCTCCAAGTAAACGATGCTTACATAGTTTTTTACTCAGAAATCCATGGCTAGCTATGTCAATGTCTAGATGATTATATCCTCTTAGTACTTCTTAGCTAATAATTAACATTATTGCTGCCTTGATTAGTCATTATCTTGCTCAACTTCAGATGCAGGCTCATCATCTTCTTCAAACCCATCTATTCCATAAGCTGCATGCCCATTCCCAAAGGCCTTGATATGATCTTTGAGAGACCTCTTGTGCTTAAAATCAGAGCCACAAATGCAATACCAGAGCTTCCCACAATTCTTCTCGTGGGTTCTCCAATCTCCTCTCACTGCAAATGCCTTGCCACATTTTCTGCACATGAAAGGCTTGATTCCATGCTTCCTCTTGTAATGTGTTTGGAGGGTTCTAAAGTCTTTCAGTGGCTTCGCTCTCGGGTGATCGATGTTGTTCCTGCAACCTGGTGTGCAGCAATAGCAAGGAAGCCTAAGCATGCCTGTCGGTTGAGTTCCTCTTAGAGATTCCGGCCCTTTTCTGTACTGAGATCCATGCCCCCACATATGCATCTACAAGTATCACCACTGTTAGACAACCTAAAATTTATGTGCTAACTGAGATGACCCAGAATTGCATATATATCAAGCCATATTCGTATAACTTCAAAAAGAGATTGGAAAAACAAAGTTTGGGATGGTATACTGGATTATAGTTGGAGAGTGATCAATAGTTATCTTTTCTGTTCTACGTACATATCCTACTCACTTTAAGACAATCGCACGTAGAAACTACGTATCAACTGACTAATTGTGCAAACTATGCCCAGATATTAAAGATTTTGTCTTTCAACCGTCAAAGTACCTTTGAGAACATATCCTTTCCTTTTCTCTAGAAGAATTGTGAAAATGAATTCTCAGCTAGAAAAACTAATTATTTTCAGGTGAACCCATATTTTAATTAGTTGAAATTACTCATTTAAATATGACCTTATTTTTCTCACCAAAAAAAAAAAAAAAGACCTTCTTATGCCAGGTTTTCAAGTCTTTAATTGAAAAGATCTGCCAGAAAAGGAAGACAGAATAAGTTGTAGAATACACTACATAAAAGAGTTTCCGAGACTTTCTTGATTGAGAATTTGAGAAGTGGACTTTACTATGTATAGATTTTCATGACCAAGAACTGTTTTGTTGCAGACCGAAAGACTTGATTAATGATACTGGATTTGAATAATGCCATGACCGGTCTCTCCTCTCCTGTGAAAAACTGTAAGATTTTTCAGCTCCTGCCAATTTGTATTTGGGAGCAGCACAGACTTCGAAGTACTAAAGGCATAAGGAACATTGCCTGTGTTGTTCACTCACTACCCTCAGTTGAATCAGAAAAGATTTACTCGACCCCAATTCCCACAAACCATGCAAAAATAAAAAACAAAAGCAAAAAATGATGATGACGATGACGATGATAGAAATACTTTTCAGGAAATATGCGAGAACTAAGAAAATAAATAAGATTCAAGAAGAACAAGGACATCCAGAAACCAGAAGAACCAGATTAAAATCTCTATAAATTATAATCCAGCATAGTATGATAGTTAAGGTAGGAAAATCAGAAACAGATAAAATAACGAGAAAAGATGAACCTCATAGGGAGAGAGAAGAAGAACAACAACAAGAAGCTAGCAGATAAGGATACGGGTGGTGAAAAGAGATATTGGTTTCTGATCATCATTGGTCCAAATTCAAGATTGAAGATATATAATTGATAAATACCTGCATGTTATTGTATCTGTTAAAGGTCTTGTAGCAGACAGGGCAAGAGAATTGAGTAGGACCAATGAGAATCTGGGAAGGAGTTGGGATCCAATACTGACCCTTGTTGAGAGATGATCTGTTCATGGGGTACCCAGAAGAATCATCACCATGATCTCCAGTAACATGATCTTTGTCATGACTTGTGTTGATCTCTGAGGAAGAAGAAGCTGCAGAAAGCGCATATGCCATTTCAGCTGCACTAGGGCTTGGGAGTCCTATGTGCAGTGCAACAGTCACACTAGCCTCATCCTCTTCCTCAAGGTTTTCTTTGTTGTCCGGTTTGCTGTTCTTGTCATCTACATCCATTTGATCTGTACTACAGGAGTAGTACTCATGTTGGTGATGATGCGCTTGTTCTTGGTCTTCATGATGCTTTGTTGGGCTTAAGCGGTTAAGGAGTGGGAGGGCTTCTCTGAGAGGTGGAGAAGGGGGTTGGTGATGAGTGTTTTGGGTGGTGTAAAAGGAAGAGTACTGGTTGTGGTTCTGATTGTAGTTGATATTGAAGAAGTTGTGAGCATAGGGAGGTTGAGGTTGAGGTTGCAGTTGCGGTTGCGGTTGCGGTTGCGGTTGCGGAAGTGGAGGAGGGTTTGAAATTAAAGGGTGTTCACGGTGATGATGATGAAGAAGAGGATGGAATTTGAAGAGACCTGTGAAGAAATTAGATGAGTAAGGGTACTCAGCCATGGTTAAAAGCTAGATACTGTGAAAGAGGAAGGGAATAGTTTTGTTGGGTGAGGTTGCTTTTATAGAGAGAGAGAGAGAGAGAGAGAGAGAGAGAGAGAGTACAAGATGGCTGAAGGGAGTGGACGGAACAGAGTGAAGAGTAGTAAAGGCAAGGGGAAAGAAATAATAGAATCACCTACCGAGTGCTTTTTGTGTCTAGCTATTTCTTTTTTCTTTTTTCTTTTTTGTGGCCGAAGCTTATGGACTTTTTTTTTACATCAATTTCAAGTGTCCTGCGATATCAGTATTAATTATTAATTATATTAATTAAGCATATTTGTCTTATAAAACTGTCAATCCCCCTTTTAGAATTATTTTTTATTAATTAAAACGTAAAAACTACAAAATATAATAAATAATAGACAAAAGAGTAAATTGCTATAAAAAAAATAAAAAATAAAATGTTAATATGGAGTTCTAGACGTGGGAGGTATTATTTCCCACTACTCGCGCGCTAACTGCTATATATTACTTTAACAATATCATTTACCCAAAATAAAATTATCTAAACTGAAAAATACAAATAATCTCACTGTAAATAATAATCTCCATGACTCAATTTTTATACCTGACAAAACAAAGAGCAAATTAGCACGCACACAGTGCGTGTCAAGAGGCCTAGGAAGTAAATATACATATTTGTTTTCCGTTTCACATAATTGAACGGGTGAATCTACGAAATTAATGCACGTATATATTAGATCAACAAAGGTCAGTATTGGATCCCAACCCTGGTCCTTTACATGTTCTTGGTATCCATTCTCAACTTTTTCTTGCCAGTCATGTTATTTCCATCGGTTATTTTAATTAACAGTGTTCAATATTACTTCAATTAACAATTTCATGCGTTAAATTGTATTTCTGACTTTTTTAGTTAAGTTGTTATTTTTCCTTTGAAAGTAGAAATTTGAATTCATTAGATCAACTCCCGAAAATAGGAAAAGAAATTAATCTACTAATTAGAATAATAATTTGGCGGGTGAACAAGCAAATACTTACACCAGACAGTCTAATTCATTACAAACTGATCAGCTTGCATAAAGCAAGCCTTAGACAAGCTAACATAATCTCGGTCCCTAAGTTGCATCACCTATATATTCTCGCTTGTCGAAAACACACAATTGTGGCACAAGTGACAACATAGAAACACATAATTAAGATGTGTTCTAGGAGAAAAAGGTAGATGCAAATCGATATTTTATTCATTGATAACGAGACTTTTATATAGGCATTACATCAAGTATCCCGAAAAATCTGGGATTCCATATCAATTAAAGAATCTACTAATCTAGTCTAATTAGGTCAAAACATACGTCAGAAGTTACGGAATTAACCTTCCTTGACACTCCCCCTTGTGTCGCATACCTAATGTGACACGATGCATAACATGTTGCCTCGCTAAAACCTTGCCAAGCAAAACAAAAACCACTTGGGTAAAATAAAAAACTTGGTCGAAGGGAAAAGAGCGCAACACACCAACTACAATTGAAGATTACATGTGAGGTAAACTCCCCCTGATGTCTACAAGACAACTCTCCCTGATTGGTAACTCAATCTCGAAGTTTAGATTAATGGCGTATACAAACGCTCCTCACAAGCTTAAAAAATAGGCGTGGCCAATGATCGAGTCATTAAATACAGCCACATTATCCTTATATCAAACCAGCTATACTTAGCTTCACTTGGTCTTAAGGAAGAAGGTTTCTTAATAACTCAAAACTAGAGTTCGCGTTGAAAATCAGATTCACGCGCAACATGATGACCTGCGTGTATCTAAACAGTCATAACTCCTTCGATACAATTTCACCATTTCCAAAGAGTGGGACTGTCATTCAGGTCTCGTGGAAGTCGACCTACGAAATTAGACAGTTTCTGGAATTGCCTTTTAATGTGTCTTTCATGATGGGATCAAATGAGCCTAAACGTTTCACACTTGAAAAAAGGTACCTCCATATAGCATGGCATTGCGTGTGCGCATCTAGCCATTATCTTGATTTTATAAGTTTATAGCAAATGAGATGTCGAGTTGACCATATTATGACAAGTACATGATTGCGCACATCGTACTTACATTGAGAGTTTCATCTCCCAAGACTTCTCTTCATATAGACGAAACGAGTCTTCTCAATATATCGACTAATCATGGGTTACATATAGGCTTTGGTTTAACGTCCTTTAGATTGTCATAAACCGATAAATAAATAAGTTCATCACTAAAGGTTCTCACTTTCGAGACCAAGTATTCCTAAGATCCTTTCATTCTTATCGTCAGTTTAGTAATATCTCAATCACGATTCATCCGGAGTTCACATGCAAATAGGCATGATTATTCACATCCCATCCCCAATTAAGTAGACTCAACCATGTGTACCATATCCTACCAGATTGTCCAAAAGCATAAAGAGAACGTCTCAATCTGATAGCATAGGCACTTCGGTGAAAACTAATCAGTTTAGGATGTTTATGTATATCTCTTTACTTAGTCTCAATAGAGATGATTTATGTAGGGTAGAGACCGAGCAAGCAGGAGGCTTGTTGGCAGGGTTCTATTAGTGCGTAGATGCGCAAGCTAGCCTTTTTTTTTTGTTTTCTCACGAGCATAGACTCGGTTATCTTTGTGATTTCGAGTTAACATCACCAATTAGAATTGTGAACTCATATCAACATGCTATGTAAATGTGTAATGCAATACATTGCATTCACATATAGCTATTTAGGGAATCGAACCATGTATGCATCATAAAATTATCATCCGTTCATTTACTTGAACAATATGAGAGAATTAACATAAATTCCAACAGTTATATCGAGGTCTTGACCATGAAAAGTGTAATGACAAAGTAGCATTAGTAACTCGTGTGAGGTCTATGCCTTCACAAAATAAACGAATTTATAGTCACTTCAACTATGAAATTGAAGTCATAGGCTTCATATTGATCGTAAATTATTTTTTGCTTTTAAAATCTGTAATCATGAGGATAATACTCTCATATTCTTCCATGTAACTCTTGTATACATTGACCATATGATTGCATTATTTGTAAATAGTGAACCGATGTAGAACCATATCAATGACATTATTTTTTTTTTTCAATTGTCCTTTTTCTTTTTCAATTCAATTCAGGACGCATTTTTGGTCAAGTTTTCTTTTTCTCAAAAGAACAAGAGGGAAGGTATTGAATTTAGGTCAATACCAAGATTATGGTAACTCAATTCAATATTTACTGTGACAATTTATGTCACATATAGATATTACAGCGATAATTTACGTCGCACATCATGAGTTTGTCCCTTTTTATATTATGTGACTCCCCTAGTACCGTCACAATCATCGACAATATTATGTCGGAATCGTGACAAAATAGTCACAAAGAGTTGTGGTTCACAGTGACGTCACAGCCACAAGCACAACTTTAGACGGTAACATCACATTTACCCCTTAGTGATACGCCGGGGTGGGTGGGGTTCATTTGTATTGTCCTGAGAAGCAGAAGAATCAGGATGATGTAGTAGAGAGTTTGAAATTCCAGAAAAAAATAAAAGTCCCAACAATTTAAATTCAGAAAGTATGAACTTTAAGAAAAGCTTACTTGCTAATTCACTAAATGAACTGCGTTGTAATATAAATTACGCTTGAGGACTCGGTTCTGATCCTTATAAAAATTGCAATAATCGCTTCGATCCTTGAACGAAATGCGGAAAATTGTTTCTCTCCCTGGCGTACAAATCGGCATGATACAACGAGTGACACTTTTTCTTATATGAGCACGTGAATAATAAGCATAGTTAGATTCATAGACGTGAAAATATATAATTAAATGAATAATTAAATAGGAAAAAGAGATTGGAAAAATGCCCAAAAGGGCTGCTGGGTTCGGCAAGAGACCCAAACCAGACTCGGGTCGGGTTGATTAAACACGGGTCGAATGAGACCCAAGGAATCGGGTCAAGATCGTCAAATTCAGGTTGAGCTCGTCGTCGTCTTTTGTGGACACTACTACGCCAGTGCCTGATTGGCTCGAAGATGGCGAAGGCGACAGTGTAGTTCCATTGGGCTGGGAAAACACGGGTTGAGGGCCGTGCAAGCGATGTCGGAAAATTAGAAAGTTGCTAGGCGCCCGGCTGAGCAGAGGACGCGCGGCGGCTCTGGGCAGAGGCTTCGTTGGCATGGGAAGGGTCCAGCATTGTGTAAGGCTGCGGCAGCGTCGCTGGTTGGGGGCCAATCAGAGATGGGTGTCCACATCAATGTTTTGGGTGCCCTGAGACAGAAAACGAGGATGCTTGTTTTTTCTGTTCTTTTCCGACAAACGAGTTGTCGGCAGAAGAAAATTGCTAGGGATTGCCGGAAATGTTTTGTTTTTTTTTTCTTCAGCAAAAGGCTAGGGGTTGCCGAAAAAAATGGGGGGAGGTTGTCGGTGGCCTAATAGAAGGCTGCCGGTGGTGGGTTTTTGCTATCAATAGCACAGGGTTAGAACTACGTGCTAATAACGTGTTATAAGAGAAGAAGGTAAATGCATATCAATATTTTATTCATTGATAAGGAGACCTTTATATAGGCATTACATCAAGTATCCCAAAGAATCTGAGATTCCCTATCAACTAAAGATTATACTAATCTAGTTTAATTAGGTCGAAACACACATAAAAAGTTATGGAATTAATTTTTCTTAAACAAGATGGTCTTTTTTCTTCAAATATATAACTTATGTACATAACTGATATGGCATAAGTCAATATTTTGAGTCTCCAAAATTTAAGTATAATTGCGGTCACAAATCATTTTCTTACTAATTAGTAATCTAAACATATATTTAGATTTTGAAATTAAGAGTAAGAAGGTAGTGCTTTATCTGTTATTAATACTCAGTGATGATTTAAGTCTTAAAGATCAGAAGTTAAGTCTTTAATCAGTTTTTTAGTACTCGTATTGGCCATTACTTTTGTGAAGTGTGATGGCAACAAGGCCGCTCATCACTTTGCAAAAGTGGCCTTGATCCACCATTTTTGGTTAGGAGTCGAAGTCTTTGGCTCAATCAGTGTGTCAGTATGGACTTTGAGTGCGGTCTAGTGTATGCAAGGTTCTTCTTATCGTCTTCTTTTGGTCCATAACTCAGAGTAATTATGCCATTATCATCAAGTACTTTTCAAATAATTTTCTTTACACCCTATATGATTTATATACATGTACTTCTAACTTCGTCAATGCCATAGAGCTATTTCAATTAATCTTGTCAAACACTTGGCATACCAACAATTGAGTGATGTATTTTGCATACCATGTTAATTAGTAAACCATCAAACAAAATTCATGTGCGAAAAATTACAAATTTTTACAATGCAATACTACGTTGTCATGGGGAAGATAGGTGCGGGTTTCGGATTGGTTTTTTGGGTCTTTAGCGTGTCGTTGTTTTTTTGTTTTCGTTTTTTTGTTTTTTGTTTTTTTTTTGTTTTTGTTAGTACTTGGTTGTGTCCTGTATCTTCTTTGGTAGTGACACTAGTTACATTTATTTGGACTTATAAAGTTTCGTTGTTTTAGTTGAATTTAGATTTGCTTAAATTTGCCTAACATATATGACTGATCATTATTGACAAATTAATTAAGTCAGGACATCCAGGCGAGTCATGTTTTGTATTATAACTTTTTACTACATTTATGAATTTCACGCGCCATTTCAGTAAATCATCATCAGATAAAGGAGCGCAGCACAATCAGTTTTGAACTTATGTCCTCTCGTTGTAATATTATACCATTAATATAATAAATAAAAGGAGTAAATACTTATTACTCACTAAACTCTTTACCTAAAAACAGTTTTGTTTATATGCTTTCAAATTAAACTAGTAGATCTTTAATCTCCCATATTTCAACAATTTAGTCCATTCCGTAATATGACCGTCAAAATATTCTGTTAAATTTATAAAATGACGAAAATACCCACGTTCAAAATGAAAAAATAACATTTCTCTTTTGTTTTTGTTCATCAACTCTTTTTTTTTTTATATTATTGTTATACTTTTGGTTTATATATATAATTGTATAATTATATATAGAGAGAGCTACGTACTTAATTTGAGCCCAAAAGTTTTTTGAAAGAGAATGAGAAATAAAAAAAGATTTTCAGCAGGGGTATTTTGGTCATTTTAATACCTAAAGTTTGACAATAATAGATTTATTTGACGAAATGGACTAAATTGTTAAAATATGGGAAATTACGGATCTACTAGTTTAATATGAAAGTAGAAGAACAAAACTGTTTGTAAGTAAAGAGTTTATGGGGTAAAAAGTATTTTGTCATAAATGAAACCAAACGTGGGATGACTAATGAGCATCCCAGCTAGGCTAGTTTTCAAACAAGAGCGGATTCCACGCATCAAGGTGCACTTGCACCAATAATGTGCAAGTCATGTACGTTGTTAGTTCTTCAACTCCATTATTATTTTTTTACGCCTCAGTGGCGGTAAGGACGCCGCTTTTCTTGACATTGTTGTTGCGATTCTACTATTGCTAATTATGCTGAGATTGTGAGTCCTCTCTAATATGCTATTTTTATTTTTTAATATAATATTTTACAACTTTATATTTACCCACCCCTTAAATATTAGTGTTATTTGAGTAGTTGGTCATTAAAAGAATGAATGAGATTGCATATTGATTGTCGGTTCACGTGCACGATACGATACGTATAATAATTTTAATTTCCCAACCTCTTTTAACAAAAAAGAATTATAGGATTATAATCACTTCGTGGTTGAGGTTTTTTTTTATAATTAAATTCATCCCTTTCACCAAATCGAGAAGAAAGAAATGGGTATGAATGTAAAGCTATGGTCAGAAATTTCACTTCAGGGCACTCATCCCAAATGAGAATGAGATCGAGTTTCACAGAATGTGTGTGTCTTGATGATCTTATTTACTTTTTTGAAAACCTACATGAATCCAAAACATCGTGTTTTGTTAATTTAGAGAGAAGTCCAACATTTCCATTGATGCGCGAGCACAGCTGGTCGGTTGAGTTGAGCCAACTGCATGCGATATTGATACTGTCGCAAACTGCATAATTGTACGTACTCGATATATCTTGCATGATGCTCTATACCCTAAGCCAGCCTCTTTCTCAGTATTATATATCTGCAGGTCATCATATCTACTGAACTACTGTATCAAATTAAAAAACTACAGTCAAATTAACTTCAACTTCAATGGTCAGATTTGGGATTTACTCCTTCTGTTTTACCTGGGTTCCACGTACACACACAGCTGTATTTTGTTTTACTCGCCCAAAAGATAGACCATGACTTCTGATATGAGCTTTTATGAAGCCCTAGGTCGTCGTCGTCGTCTCAGATTTGAGGAGGTAAAAATGTTGGGGAGAAAGGTTTTCTGGTAATAGTATGTGGGTTTTCTGGGAAGAGGACAGATGGAATCTTCTATAACTTGTCGATCGATCTGTAGTACCAAAACCATAAGATACCCATGTATGTGGGTTTCACAACTTCCCTCGCTCTTTGCCATCCATTTATTTATACAGTGCATGAGATTATTAATGATATATATATATCTCCATATACATCTTATCGATCTTAATAATGATTAATCGTTTTCTACAGAACTTTCTTGCGGCATATATATACATGCAGACCTAGGTCAAGTCCCCTTCAGTAATAGTGAGGAGGGCCTCACTCCAGTCAGTACTTGGACAATGCAATTAATTATAAATGCCGTACATTAATTCTTGAACAATTTGCTAAACTGATCGATCGAACAATCTGGCAATATATATAGTTTTTGCACAAGAAACACACCATGGTTCCTGATCAGTGAACATTGTTTTCTAAAAAATAAAACAGAGACCCGAGTATATCGTTTTAACTTTTAACTATGCTAATACTCTAGCTACTAGCCAGCAAGTGTTAAATGAGGGATAGAGTGGCACTAACTGCAGGAGAGGCTTCGCTTTCTCAGATCGATAATGGCCAAAACGACCCTACAAAACTGTACATGGAAACTGTTTCGCCACAGTACGTAGTATTCCAAATGCTGTAGGTATGTGATCGATCAGAGTGAAATTGATGATGAAATTCTGATTGCCGAGCAGAAAAAGACTAAAAATACTCACACACAAGTACATCAAGACATTAATAAATTTCCGAGTTTCTGACTCAACGTTTTGCCGATCAGAAATTAATGATGTTCAACCAACACGTACTACTACCCACTGTACTCTCGCTCTCTTTATTACAAAGATGGATAAATAGAAAGAGCGTCATATATATGCTTTTATACTGTGTGCTCTTGTTTTATCAATTACTGGAAATTAGGTGATCGTAGTAACGTTTCTTCTCATTTCTAGTGCAAATTCAGCATCTTGTCCAAGTGAGTTATCAATTTCAGTCTCAGTTATTTGGTATTGGGATTGTGTGACTGGACACTGCAAGTAAAATTCAATCCAAGTTGAAGATGTGCTTAAACATATATATCTATATAATTGAGTTGTTAATTAATCAAATTTCCCAGTAACTAGTTGGGAATACAGGAGTGCTTATGCAAGGACACTATATATATATCGCAAAGTATTCACGCTATTATGTATGTCTGACATCCATCATGAAGCAAGATCGACATATATATATGCTCAAACCTAATTCTAATTATAACTCGTTTAATTGCAAAAAAATTCAAGTACTAGCTCCAAAGACGTAAAACGAAGGAAGGATTTGAACAATGTCTCATACGTATGACTGCCCCAACACTTCAAATTTCCTGTCGGTCAAGGAAAGACCATTTATTTTTTATCTCAATGGCTAGTTAAGAATAACAAGTACAAATCACTCGACTTAACATGATATATATTAAATTAGCTAAATCAACAATTTAATAAATTAGTAGCAATACATATATACTCAGAAACACAAAATCGTGTTCTTTCAGGACCACCAAATTCGAAGCCTCATTGGTATATCAGCTTCTATCAAATTGATATCATCTTTTTCGATTTTTTTCGGATGGAGTTGGGAAGAGGCGAGCAGCTCTTTGGTTCCAGTCCAACATTCAAGCACAATTTCAGTACATTTCTATATAAATTTTCTTGAAGAAAACATGATCGGAGTGGGGTGGGAAACACCATGTACGAGTGGTCCATCTCCATGTTCATCTATATATAATGTGCAACTGGATTCTAATACTAATCGATGTCTGTGTACGATTAGCTGGCTAGGTTAATTAGAATAACATTATCAGGGGAATTTCAGATCCTGCAGCTAGTAAAAAATGAAAAGCGAAGAAGAAGTACGTAGATTGATAAGTAATGAAGAAGGGATGGGAACCCTAGAGGGTGGTGTACGTGATGTCGACCAGAGATGATCCCATACTGTGCTTTAATAAACAATCGAAACCCTAGCAGCTTTGTTAGTTTTATTTTACCGAGACAGCACGAGTTAGTTTTATTTGCATTGTAACTACAAAGAAACTTGGATTGTAGGTCGTCCACTTTGAGTTTCCATGTCCATGTCTTGTTTTTGTTTTTGTCATTTCCAAAACATCTCTGTCGTGATATTGCAAATCCCTATAACCATAAAGATGGACTTTCATGAGTACATATTAAAATCACTCTAGTTTAGGACTTCGTTATTTTCTCAACTTAGTAACTGAGGTAATCTCATGGGGAAGTTTGGAATATACATGATATATACTATCGGACGAAAATTTGGACCCTTGGGGAATACAACTTTTTGAGAACATAAAATAGTTAGACACTCTCCCCACTTTACTATAAATCGCCTTCTACAACAAAACACAAGCTAGGTATTCAATCGAACCAATCCGATTTGTTTTATCGATAAATAAGCAAATAACCGTTCGAGAGAGATTTACACTCCATATAACATTTTTATTAATTTATTTCTATTTAGACATCCTAATTTTCTATTTGCACCTGTCTATGTTTTTGAAACTTTCATTATCCTAATTTGCCCTTGCTAATAATTTATGAAGAAAAAAAAATCAACAATATAATTAAGTAACTCAACAAGATCTCGCCTGCAAACTTAAGTCCGCAACAACGTCCAGAAAGTTATTAAGTACGTCGTGGAAATAGGATGCCTTAATAACCAACACTACAACACTGAATATCTTAGGCGACGAAAATTTTTCGTCACCTAAGATGGATTTTCGTCGACTAAGTTTTTTGGTGACGAAAATTTTGTCGCCTAAGTTTCGTCGTCTAAAGTTTGTGGGCTAAATACTTAGACGACGAAAATAACACAATTTCGTCGACTAAGATAATTCTTAGAAGACGAAAAAATTTCGTCGTCTAAGAAAAATGGTGACGAAAAAAATTCTGAGACGACGAATTTTTTCGTCGGCTAAACTATGGCTTAGACGACGAAAAAGAAATTTCGTGGCCTAAGATAATGACTTAGACCACGAAACTCAACATTTTCGTGGTCTAAGTTTTTAGTTTAGGCGACGAAAGATAAAGTATTTCGTGGCCTAAGATGGAAACTTAGTCGACGAAACTATATTTTTTCGTCTCCTAAGCTTCATACTAAGTCGACGGAATATTTTATTTCGTGGTCTTAGATCTTTACTTAAGCCGCGAAATAATATTTTTTCGTGGCCTAAGAGTTTATCTTAGGCGACGAAATTATTATTTTTCGTGGCTTAAGTAAATATCTTAGTCCACGAAAAAATAATTTCGTCGACTTAGTATACATCTTAGGCGACGAAAAAATTTAGTTTCGTCGACTAAGCATGTATTAAATTTAAAAAAAAAAAATTTCGGATACTGAATATTCAAATATATTAAAAAAAGTATCGATAAAAATTAAATACCGAATAATATCGTACAATACCGAATAACATCGTACAATAATATAAATTCATACATTTGTTCAATAAAAATATTACACATCAAACAATATCGTACGTAGATAGGGAGAGTGAGGAGCCTGCAAGCTACTGTGGTCGGTTCCTAAACGACTGGAACTCTTGCTCCAACCAGCTAAGACGCTCAGTTACCAATCGTGTCTGCTCCTCTGCAAGTCGGATACGCTCTCGGGCCTCCTCCTCTGCAAGTCTGATACGCTCTCGGGCCTCCTCCTCTGCAAGAGCTATACGCTGTCGGGTCTCCTCCTCCAGTCGTCTCACACGCTCCCCATTTGACGACCGACTGCGTCCGGTGGAATTTTCCCCTTGCGATGATTGGGAGCCGACACCGAAAGTGACTCCTCCTAACCCCCGGATCTCACCGCTGTTTCGCGGTCCCAGTGCGCTGACAAGCACTCGGGCTTGAGTCGGCTCGTCAAAATAGTTGTAGATCAGATCCTCCGGAACGTCGGGGTGCTCCTGCCTCACAGTGGTCATCACCCTCTCGAGCTCGGCATTGATACGGCGCTGCAAAGACCAAGCAAGTAACATGCATATGAATAATGCATTGTAAATAATCCAAACATAATCGGCAGATATTATTCATCAAACCACAACGGTTAAACATAATCCAAACATAATGCCATGTCTAGTTATAGGATAAGAGAAACTTACTATATTTTCTGCCGCCTCTGGGTGCTCAGGAGGGTACACCATCTCATAATTCTTCACCAAGGGGAATAGTTCACCTTTTTGCTTCAATTCGTGCGCCCCGTAGATGAACGGCTTTGAACCGGACCGATGGTGTAACGTCTTCTTCCCCCGGTTGAGGGCGTTGGCGGTCGATCGTCTCTGTAGAAATATGATTAAATATGAGACAAATAGTTAGCATTGAAATAAAACTAAAATGAAAAATGTTAACATTTGAAAGCACATACTACTATTACAAAATTATATACCTGAAACTCATCGCTCTCGAAGTGGTGAAGCAGCCAAGACCACTCCTCCTGCCTATCTTTGAACTCTTTCGGAATTTTCCCAGGATTGGCAATCCTAAGCCTGTTGAGCTTGCTCTTGAAGGCTGTGAAGGTCTTGGCGGCATGCTTGTAAACCCACTTGACCATCTTCTTATCATCCCAAGGGATGTCATAAACAAGCTATTACAAAAAAATTAGAATTAATATGGAAGCTTATAGATAATTAAAATATCAAAATTGTAGTTAACTTACGTCGAGTTCATTTTTGAGCTTCAGCTGATCATCCTCCTCCAGATCCCACCAACTTGCAGCAGTCATGGGAATGCTGTCCCGAATGATATGCCCGATATCATGAGTCAGCCAACTGTTCAGTGCACTGGTCTGCGGTCCGTGCAAGAACTCATCATCCATGACGATCTTCACCTTCTCTCCGTGCTGCACCCAAGACGTGTAGGCCTTCAAGCCTTTTACCAACCCTCGTTTGTGTTTGGGAGGAGGTGCTGCCAAAACAATAACAATTTAATTAGAAAGTAATAACACTCATTTATAACTAAATGACTTAATTGAAAGTGTTGGATTATGTTTACCTCCATCAGGCCGAGGACGAAATGTGCGCCGACAGCTGATCTCACAATCACCATCGCTGTCGTCGACGTCAGGTGCGGTGTCTGCTACTAAAGGGGATGCAGTATCCTCCAATGGGGGCGGAGGGGGAGGTGATGATACGTTCGCAGACGATTCCGTAGGTGGCCGCGAACCACTCCCTTCAGAGTTATTTGACTTGTAGAAGCGGTCAAATAACTCCTGCCTCTTCTTCTTCAGAAATCCCTGAGTCGGCGGCATATTTTTCCTGTAAAGAAACACAAAGTTGAAATGATTAAGAAATTATGACCCCATTGTACAGGAAAAATCATTTTACAAAACTATGCATGTATAATCAGATGTCACCTTTCAAAATTCTGATGATGAACCAATGAGAAAGATTTTGCTTTTGAAACTAAATAAACCATTTTAATCACTTCCTAACACCATGCTTTGAACATGGTTAAACAATTGAAGGTTGATTAAGGTATTTGAAACCAATATAGAGGAATGTATTTCACTCACATACAGACAGCCTTATTGATCCCAATCTAATGAGAATAGCAACTAACAAGCAAACCATACCACCAAAAACCTTGGTTAACTTTCCAGGTACTAACAAAGTATAACACTACACCATGAAATGTAAACACACATCAGAAACGAACTCCCAAACCTAAAAACAATCGCATGCACTACACTAATTCATCCAAGTAAAACCAATAAAAGCTCATCACAAGTTACACCGAAAGCTCATCACAGATTCGAATACCAAACCCTCCTAAAATCTCATCACACAAACTACACAAAAAGAAAACCACCTCCTCAGCCATCACAACCTTCTCCAAGCCAAAAATACAACAATAGCTACAATACACACAGATTAACCCATCTCACCAACAAACAACAACAATTCCAATTCCAATTCCAATTCCAATTCTTATACCAAGCACAAAATCAATCAATCAATCCATCCATATTATCCACATATACCAATTCTTATATCAAAATAAATCAAATCTAAATTTTCCTATACCAATATGAATTAAGACAAACATAATTAGTGATGGGTTTAACATACCCGATTGGAGGCTGGCCGAGCAGGGGGAGGGCCGAGCAGGGGGAGGAGGCCGAGCAGGGGGAGGAGGCCGAGCAGGGGGAGGAGGCCGAGCAGGGGGAGGGCCGAGCAGGGGGAGGGCCGAGCAGGGGGAGGGCCGAGCAGGGGGAGGAGGCCGAGCAGGGGGAGGGCCGAGCAGGGGGAGGAGGCCGAGCAGGGGGAGGAGGCCGAGCAGGGGGAGGAGGCCGAGCAGGGGGAGGAGGCCGAGCAGGGGGAGGGCCGAGCAGGGGGAGGAGGCCGAGCAGGGGAGAGGAGAGGGAGGCCGGTGGAGGTGGGGAGGTGGGGAGAGGAGATGGAGGCCGGTGGAGGTGGGGAGAGGAGAGGGAGGCCGGTGGAGGTGGGGAGGTGGGGAGAGGATCGGAGAGGGAGGCCGGTGAGGGGGGGAGGTGGGGAGAGGAGAGGGAGGCCGGTGGAGGTGGGGAGGTGGGGAGAGGATCGGAGAGGGAGGCCGGTGAGGGGGGGAGGTGGGGAGAGGAGAGGGAGGCCGGTGGAGGTGGGGAGGCCGGTGGAGGTGGGGAGAGGAGAGGGAGGCCGGTGGAGGTGGGGAGGTGGGGAGAGGATCGGAGAGGGAGGCCGGTGAGGGGGGGAGGTGGGGAGAGGAGAGGGAGGCCGGTGGAGGTGGGGAGGCCGGTGGAGGTGGGGAGAGGAGAGGGAGGCCGGTGGAGGTGGGGAGGTGGGGAGAGGATCGGAGAGGGAGGCCGGTGAGGGGGGGAGGTGGGGAGAGGAGAGGGAGGCCGGTGGAGGTGGGGAGGCCGGTGGAGGTGGGGAGAGGAGAGGGAGGCCGGTGGAGGTGGGGAGGTGGGGAGAGGATCGGAGAGGGAGGCCGGTGAGGGGGGGAGGAACGAAACAGATCTGTGAATTAGGGATTCTCGGGTATATTTACTTCACTTAGGCGACGAAAACTTAATTTTCGTCGACTAAGTAAAGTCTTAAACGACGAAAATGATATTTTCGTCGGCTAAGTAAAAACTTAGACGACGAAAAATAAGTTTCGTCGTCTAAGTGTATTCCCAAATTTTCAATTAATTCAAATCAGTCCGCCAAAATATTAAAAACAATTTAAACTTAGTCGACGAAAAAGTATGTTTCGTCGGCTAAGTAAAGTCTTAAACGACGAAAATGATATTTTCGTCGCCTAAGTAAAAACTAAGACGACGAAACTTAAGTTTTCGTCGATTAAGACCAGTTCAAATTTTTGCCAAATTTATTGGCGGAAAATAAAGCCAAATTTTAAAAAATAATTAACACTTAGTCGACGAAACACACTTTTTCGTCGTCTAAGTGTTTACTTAGACGACGAAAAAGACTGTTTCGTCGACTAAGCTTAGTTAAAATTTTCCCAAAATTTATTGTGTGGAACATTAAAAAGTCAATTTTAAAAAAAAAATAGACACTTAGTCGACGAAATTATAAGTTTCGTCGTCTAAGAAAATACTTAGACGACGAAAATAAGGTTTTCGTCGACTACGTAAATACTTAGACGACGAAACTTATAATTTCGTCGACTAAGTGACAATTTTTTTTATAAAAATTGACTTTTTAATGATGGCATTTTCGGCCATGTTCATATAGGTGCATTTGGTCGACGAAAGACCCCAAATATCGCAATTGTGCCCATTTTAATTTTCTTGACGAAATTGTAATCCAACATAATAATTAACACAGAACACAGTTGAAGGTTCTGTACGTACGTACACACCATTCATGTATTTTTAATTATACATCAAAAACAAATTTATTGAATTTAAAAACATAATTTAAATCTGATCATGGTTCTCCATCATAATCGTCATCGTCTGTATCGTCTGCATCTTCAATCGTATCAGTTAAGCCATCATTGGAATCGTCATCGTCGTATGTTTCCTCATCATCGTCTGATTCCTCATCATCTTCGTCATTAATGAAGTTTTGATTGGCTATGTTTTGAGATGTAGATGCATTTGGGACTGCAATGAATTCATCAGAAGTAACGAAATGTAAGCGGTTGTTGTCGCGAATAGCCTCTGCATTAGGGATTTGAGAAGCCGAATGTTCTTGATATGGTTCATCAGTGTCGCCGTCATCTTCATCATCATGTTCTTCACCCCCTTCAACTGTAGACGCACTCCATATATTCCTATGTGACATCGGGTTAACCACTTTCCAAAATCCACCTGCCTTAGGATCATCGAGATAAAATACTTGTTTTGCCATGCTAGCAAGAATGAAGGGCTCATTTTCATACCAACTTGTGTTTGTATTCACCGATAACATGCCGTAATCCATCTTTGTACTCCCAGGAACACTTTGATTAGTGTTAAACCATCTACACTTGAACAAGACAACGAGCATATTTCCATATACTAGTTCGACAACGGCCAGTAGCACTCCATAGTAGGTGAAGTCGTCACCATCTACCATGACCCCGCAATTTTGCGTTCTGCGGTTCACATCTCGTTGAAGTGTCACGAACTTGACGCCATTGACAAAACACATCGCGCGCACCCTGTGGGAAATTGGCATTCTAGCCAAATGGTGCAATTCGGACGAGTACCAATCACTGTTCTGTATTTGGAGATTTTCCACCTGTCACATTGTGATAACTTATTATTTAAATTGAACTGACTAGCTAGAATACTAATATTGAAATGGAGATATTGTAACATACAAAATATTGTGACGTACCCATTTGCGAAAGTAAACAGGAAATGTTCTTTTGTGCGTCTCTTTCGGCCTTCGGTCTCGACGATTTGCTTCAATCAGCTTCAAATGCTCACCCATGAAATATTGTGCTTCGTCACAGTGTTGTAGTACGCACCAATGAGCTTCAATTAGCTCAGCATCTGTCAGTCTTTCTGAAGTTGGTAAATTACCAAACGGACGTACAACACTTGAAAGGACGGAAAGTTTCGGAACTGGTACTGTAGAGGCTGCTGTAGAAGACTCTGCAATGTTTTCGTCACTGTTACGGAGATATAAGTTGCAGTATGTTACACATTCATGTGTAATGTACGACTCCGCTATCGATCCTTCAGGGTGACTCTTGC
Source organism: Potentilla sterilis (assembly GCA_963682095.1). Classification (NCBI taxonomy): domain Eukaryota; kingdom Viridiplantae; phylum Streptophyta; class Magnoliopsida; order Rosales; family Rosaceae; genus Potentilla; species Potentilla sterilis. Next base: position 23,163,634 of record OY821756.1, read on the forward strand.
TTTTACATAACTTTTTGTATTGAAACAGTTGTCTGAAATTACACGTACAGTTATTAGTGAAGTATATATACAAGAGAATATTATAATGAATGGGGAAATACGAATAATAAATAGTACCTTTCTTGCGGATACATCCAGGTGCAATGAACAGGACCAGTAAGCAGTGCTTGATCTGGAAGATGGATCATCAGATGAATCATACTGTCGAAGAAAGCAGGGGGGAAAATCCTTTCCAATTTGCACAAAATGTAGATGATGTCTTCTTTGAGAATGAGAACATCTGACTTCTTCAGCTCTTTAGCGCATAACTTCTGAAAGAACCTACACAAGGCTATTATAGGTTCGACCACATCTGGATGCAAATAGGGTCGGATAACCACTGGAATAAGACGTTGTAGCAATACATGACAGTCGTGGCTCTTCAATCCGTTAAACGTATTAAGCCCCAAGTTAATACACCGAGATATATTTCCTGCATACCCATGAGGATACTGTACTCCTTTAAACCATACGAAAATCTGCTTCTTGAAAGCCGGTTTAACTGTGTAAGGTGCAACAGGTATGAAAGTCCCTGACGCCGTCTTCACTGGCCACAAGTGTTCTCGTAATCCATTCTCCTTCAAATACTGACGTGCTTTCAAAGTGTCCTTACTCTTTCCTTTGATATCAAGAATTGTTCCCACAATGCTGTCACTTACTCCCTTCTCTATGTGCATGACATCTAGGGTGTGTCTAAGAATGGATTTCGACCAGTAAGGCAAATCATAGAATCTACTCTTGTGTGTAAAACACTTGTACTCGTCAGGGCGTTCCGGAACTGGTATAGATAAATCACCGCTCAACACCCCGAAATCGAAAGAGTTCAGCTTCTCCAAAATTTCATCACCGCTCCAGGGACGGGGTTTAGGACGAAGCTCTACTGTTTTATCAAATGCTAGATCATGAAATCGCCACTGGTGGTCAGCTGGAAGCCATCTACGGTGACCCAAGTAACACACCTTCCCAGCGCACCAAACAGAATGGACTTCGTTCAAGCAAACAGGACAAGCTTTATAACCTTTAGTCGCCTGAGACGACAACATCCCATAACCAGGAAAATCACTTATGGTAAACAGCAGTATTGCTCTCATCATAAATGATCTTCCACTGTGCCTGTCAAAAGTAAGAACTCCATTTTCCCATAAGTCTAACAGCTCGTCGATCAAAGGTTGCAGATACACATCCAAACACTTTCCTGGAGACCTTGGGCCGGGAATTAACAGAGACATCATACTAAATTCCTTCTTCATACACATCCAAGGAGGCAGGTTGTACGGCACAAGAATAACAGGCCATGTACTATGACTCAAACTCATATTTCCATGGGGATTGAATCCATCTGAGGCAAGGCCGAGTCTGACATTTCTAACATCTCTTGCAAAATCAGGGAATAATCTGTCAAAGGACTTCCACGCCTCGCCATCTGCAGGGTGTCTGAGAGTATCATCATCTGTCCTTCTCTCTCCATGCCATCTCATTTCTTTTGCTGTGTGTAAAGACATGTAAAGACGCTTCAATCTAGGAATTAAAGGGAAATGACGAAGTACCTTCACAGGAACACTGTTTTCCTTAACTGTGCCTTGCTCCCACCTCCACGCGTGGCATATGGGACATTCATCAAGCTCGGCTTTCTCTTTGTAAAACAAAACACAATTGTTCTTGCAGGCGTGGATTTTGTTATAACTGAGACCGAGATCGCCCAATATCTTATGTAGCGTGTAATAACTATCAGGTAGATAGTTAGGTTGTGGAAGGTGTTCCTTAAACTGTTTTAAAAGACTATCAAAAGAGTCATTTGTCCACCTACTCTTGACTTTCAACTGCGTCTGTGAGATGATGGTCTCTAAAACAGTGTGAGGACTACCCTCGAATAATGGGATCTGCACTTGAGCAAGTAGTCTGGTATACTTATCATAATCAGCACTGTCAACAAGAGGAGTTGTGCCATCCTCAAAAACTGCCTCTTGGAATTCCTCTTCCTCGCGTACTGGAGCAAAAGTAGGAAAAATGTCATGTAGAATGTTCATCGCCGGGTCAGTATAAGGCTCGAAACCACCAGCAGTTGTTCGGTCATGGTATCCAGCCTGGATTTCGGCAACCGTAGGTTCATAATCTGCTTCCCCGTGTTTAGTCCATGTTGTATAATTCTGCATAATACCTCTGTTACACAGGTGATCGTAGATTCGGCCGATCGTCTTGCGCTTAGTATTCATACAACTTAAGCAGGGACACCTGTGTGTTTTCTTTCCTCCACCATGTTCACGTACAAAATTTATAAAAATTCCTACTCCTTCATGGTATTCTTCGCTCTGTCTTGGGTACTGCATCCAACTCCTATCTCTATCCATCGATCACCTGTTATATATATTAATTAATATAAGACAAACAATAAATAATCACAAATTAACAAATAAACAATTTATATGCATGTTTTTTCTCGACCTTATGCCTCCGGTTAGGGTCCTAATAATCCCATTCAGGAGCACAAGACTTTGTTTCACAGTTTGTAGATCTTGTGTATTCGTTTTCAGTCGTGGGAAAATTTCGGCAGCATCTCCCCACAGTTCCTCAAGTGCACGAATATCTATACACCTAGTATGCACTCGAGGAACAGTGATGGGAGACCTCGTCGAAATATATACCCACGACCGCAAACGAATACACAAGACCTATACAAACTGTGAAACAATGTCCTCTGCCCCCAAACTGTCCAAAAATGGGACAATTCAAGAATCTCTCCATGATTCTCGAACGGGATTTCTAGGGATATATATAAATGCATGTATATCACCGCTAATTATAAATCATATAACAATGATTTTCGTCAAATAATTATAATTATTAATTAAAGCATTATTAAAATATATAATTAATATATATAATTCACTAATTTCACAAAATCCAACAATTTAATTGAGTATATATAGGTATGGATCAACAAAAGCAACATATATACTAGCTATCACCTCACAATATACACACACAACAATATATATTTCTATAATTCTCTACCTCAAAAATGAAATATTTCAATGGAAAAATTGAAATTATAGTTGAAAAAGATGAATAAAGAGATCATACCAAGTTAAAAATCAATGGGTAGTAGTGGAGAAGGCTTAGGAAGACCCGATTTGAAGCTTTTCACATCCAAGAATGAAAATCAGTGGAAAATTTGAGGGAAAGAAAAAAATTTTGGTTTTTGGGGAAAAATGGTCTCTGCTCCCGATCGGAAAAATGAGTGCAGGATTTATAGTCTGGATTTACTTAGACGACGAAAATTAATTTTTCGTCGCCTAAGATCAAAACTTAGGCGACGAAATTTTTTTTTCGTGGCCTAAGTTTTGATCTTAGGCGACGAAATTATTTTTCGTCGTCTAAGAACAAAACAGGCCGACGAAAAAAATTATCGTCGTCCCCTTTACTTCTTAGACCACGAAAAAAAATTTCGTCGTCTAAGATTTTTTCTTAGGAGACGAATTTTGATATTTCGTCTCCTAAGTAAAAATCTTAGGCGACGATTTTTTGTTTTCGTGGTCTAAGATAATGCAGGGACGACGAAAATTTTTTTCGTCGGCAATTTTTTGTCTTAGACCACGAAAAGTGTAATTCGTCGTCTAAGACTGTTCTTAGACGACGAAAAAATTTTCTTAGGTGAGGAACTTTTTTTCGTCGTTTAAGCTGTCTTAGGCGAGGAATTTTTTTAAGTTTCGTCGCCTAAGGTTTTTTTCCTTGTAGTGCAATGTCATCTAAACCCAAAAAAAACCCTTGGTTTATAATCAACTTGTCTTCATCTTTTCTTTTATTCTCCTAAACTTTACTCTTGCCAATTTAATCATGGAAAATTTGTTCTCTTCTTCCATGTTCAATTGAATTCTAAATTAGCAATAAAAAAAAAACAAATCATGAGAATAGGTTTGTTATGAATGAAGAGCCCGAACAGATAAATCAAATAAATTTGGGAGCATCAATCCTTCAAATTTACTCTCGCCTTAATCTGTTTCTTCATTTTGACGAGCTTGGAATTCAATTTAGTGCTGAAATATTTTGGATGATTCAGTCATGAATTTTTCTGGTAATTGAAACTAAAGGAGTTTTCAAGAATTAGCATAATTTTCAAAACCTACTAATAAAGAGAAAGTATCGGAGTGTGAATTAGAGAAGATGAAGTGCAAAGAGAAAAATTATGGGTAAAATTAGAAATTTGGTGTTCAAAAATATTAGAGGAGGTACAAAAAACAAATATGAATATGGAGGTGTAAATAGAACTCCCCTATTAATTTGTTTTAAATATAGCACAAACAGAACCATAAATGAATTCGCAAACAGAAGCGTGCTACATGGGTCAATTGGCATCAGAACAACCATATGCATCATTTGTTACAGCTTTCATGATAGACAAATAATAGAGATGCATGGGCCTCCGTTTGGAGCCCATGCCATTTGACTAAGCGTAGGATTAAGGTTTGTTTAACCAGTTAAGCCGTAATGTTTTAGAAATAAATCCCCAAGTTGTAGTAGCACCTGAGAAATTAACTAGGAGGGTGAAATTGTGCTTCCGGCAACCGGAAAAATAAGACCTCTACCAGTAGCTGTACCCTAACTAGTTTATATATACATGCCTACTTATTAGGACGGTAGATCGTACAGGATGCATGTAATTGATCAAGAGAATTGAAGTATATTAGATATGGATGCATATTTATGAATTGAATGATTGAGCCAAGCTATTCACAAAGAAATATGACATCAGACATCATATTATTCCTCTATATTTGTTGAACTCTCATAACATTAATTTGTCTGCAGGCTTAGCGATGCATGACCCTGGGCTTTTCTGTGGTATACCTACTAGAAGCTCTCTGTTTTTTTTTTTTTTTTCCTGGTAAATAGAAGAATGTATTAATAATACACTAATTGGAACAAAAGCCTCCATCTTCAATAATTAAGAGTTTTATTTTTTATTTTTTATTTTTATGGTTGAAATGTACAAGAAAACTACAAAATAAAGCCCATAGAGGCACCCGCTCTCAGCTTATCCAAATGGAACACCGGGAATATGGAAAGGGGGAGAGAGTGGAACCAAACAGAGAGTCCTGGAATTTAAGAAGCTCTAGCAGGCAGTTTATATGCAACCATGTTGGCTTCTCGATCTATGGATATGTCTGAAAATTATAAGATTAAACTGCGAGGCTACAAACTGAATATCCTGACAAAGAGATTTCATTCTCCATGGAATTTGAGCTCGACCAAAAAAACAACCTTTTATGATTTAACAGGGCTGTATGAATACCTTCACAAAGGGCAGAAGCTTCAACAACTAGAACATCTGATAAACCAATAGATTTTGAAGCAGCAACCAAACAATATGTCCATGATGATCTCTAATCAGGAAGCCAATGGAGGCATGTCCTTGCCTAACAAAACCATTAAAGTTTAATTTACCGATTCAGATCTGGAGGATGTCATTTGATCAAACAAGATTGTGCTAACAACGACTGTGAAGGATGTTGATTAGCTCTTTTGTATTGGACTCCCAAGGTATGAGCAGTATAGAATGTTCGTGATGGATCTAATTGAAAATTACATATAAGCAAAGGAAGAGGAATAGATAGAAGAAATTAAAGAAACAATATCTGGAGGTAACTCCTGGGAAAGAGCATTCACATTCCAAAATAAAATAGATCGACCATCACCCACAATCCACCTCATTCCTTTCATGATAAAATATCTCTTGAATCAAGAATCACTTTCCAAGCCAGTGGCGTTATTCTTTTTATAAACAGAAAGAAAATGATCATGATGCAAGTGTATTTTCTCATAACATTAAATAATCATGAGTTGTATTAGGATACGTACGAGACTAGTTTTCTACCAACTAGCTGTAGCAATATAGTATACACAACAGCTTGAATTGACGACTCGACTCAAACTTTTTTACATCAACTAAGGGCTAGTTTAGTATTGCTGTGACATTTAAAAAAAAACTGTTGTTGCTGTACTGTAAATTGAATCAATTGTGAATCAAAAAAGTTTTGTGTTCTTGTGTTTGGTAAATATTTATTTTTAAAAACTGATGTCATACCATTAAATGTTATTTTTCTGTGTTTCCTATAATAGCAACTTTTAAAAACAACCATTAGACTGCTTCTAAAATCTGCTGCCAGTGACCTATGATTTTGAAGGAAAAAAAAATTACTTTTATTTGATTTACCAAACACAATAGAATTTAAAAGTTTACCAAGAAGTTGGTTTTTTTATTCTTTTTATTTTTAAAGTAAAGGTATACCAAACTAAGTCTAAGAGATTAATAAGGTGTAACCGAATAAAGCCATTGAGGAACAGTGAACGATTATCCAAACACAAATGCAATTTGCTACCTAATATTCTTTCAAAATTACGGATGAATGGACGGATTTTTTAAATAGACATTGATTGCATTTCATTACAAGCAAGCTGGAACCTGCAACCATATTCTGAGAAAGACAAAACTCCTTAAAAATTAGTGATAAGCTCTTTAAGAAGCGACTTATAAATATAGAAAACTCGAGTCTTATAGTCATTTTCTAAACAATTGTGACACTAATGGAAAGCCACTTCCTACCGTACACATATATAGGAGATATTTCTTACGTATTAGACGCTTGGAATCCAATCTTATATTAAGTACTTACCAACTCTAGTAGAAGTCATGACCTGTACCGAGTGAACACAGACAATGAAAATACCTTTTTTTTTTTTTTTTTTTTTTTCAGATACAAACCATAAAAATACTTGAATACCCTAAGAAGATCCAACTCTTTGACCACTCACCTTCACCAAAGCGATAACTGATAAAGGAGAGTGGTAAAACTCTCGGACTGAGATCATCTGCTTATATTTGTCTGCTCATATTGTCTCATAAATGAATATTGTCCATCCAATTGTAATCATGCGGACAGACTTTTCTCTGTATTTAACCCATGTAATGTCCACCAATGTAAGGAAATCTGATCATATAATTAAGATTGGATGACATATATGTAGCATGAGGCAATATGAACAGAGAAGCATGAGTAGAGAATCCGAGTCCAAAGCTCTCAGCCTACTCGCCCATAAAGTAGGCCCAATGCAAGAGCAGCCCAATCCTAAGAACTCAAAAGAGAAACCCTCAGTTTTCCAACCGCATTTGCACTGTCAAATCTAGCAGCCGGCCTTGCACCATCTAAATTAGCGGCCGACCTTGCACCCACCGCACCACCACCATCCTCCCAATCTAAAGTTCACCAATCGCTAGAATCAAGAGACATGCATCAAGACCCAATATGGAACCCAACCCAAACCAGTTAAATCGTAATTGTAAATTTATAACCATCAAGGTCGTCGATTGTCTTAAAACCACGTCTTGCTCCACCACTATAAAGATCCCGGAAGGAAGTTGATAGGAGCATAAAATGCGACGTTCTTAATATGTTTTTACCCCCATTTATGCAATGCTTAACCCTTATTGTTGTAATATAGAGTCATGTTATAGAGTCAAGAGTTTTGGTGGAATTAAAGTGAAAACATGTGGAAAATAGAATAAAAATGCAGAAATTGTCAAAAGCCTATTCACAAAGTCTCTGAGATGTTTTATTGAATCTGTAAAACATAAACTTTGCTTTTGATAGATTTTTCTCTTCTCATTTGCAGTTGACATACTAAGGATTGAACAAAGGAAAGAATCATTAAAATCGGAGTGGAACAAAATGCCAAGAACTTCAAGTTCTTATCGGATGCAAATCCAAGAATTCCAGAAGATTTCAGTGTCCGACATCCAACTTTCTGAATTTATTCCCGACGATTGACAAGGAATTTGAAGGTGAAATTTTTATGGATGAACGCCCTGTGTGTCTAGTTTCATATGCAACTGGAATCGTAGAAAAAGCTCTCCTAAGTAGAGAGTTATGCCGGTTTGAATGCAAGAAGGTCAGATCTGCCGAGAGGAAGAACCTGCTGCCCGTTTTGAAGGATTTCTATTTTTCTACAACAATTTCGTGTCCAAGGTTGTAAGTGATGAGCTACTGAACATATTGGAACATTAGAGAGTCATCCTTTCAAGGAAGAAGTCGAAGAACAAAAGAAAAGAAGTTTCCCTGATGCTAGCAGGAAAAGAAGATACAAAGGATGCTTTCCTGGCTCAACTAGGGAAAGCTACGGCTAGCTCTTGGATAAATTGTCCAAATGAGTTATGAGCCTAGTCCATTATTCAGTCCATCAAGCATTGATCCATGAAGAATTTGGCTGAATTAAAAAAGAAAAGAAAAGATTAATTTCGGAATGGAAAAGAAGAAGCAAGCCGAGTTCTATATGGATTTGGCTTACGAATGTGGACTGAATTCCATCCTTTGTGCAAGATTTTTGGCTGAATTAATTCATGGAAAACCTAAAGAGATATTGCTCAATTATTCAGCCATTATCTTGGGAATTTTCGGCAGAAAATAGAGGAAGAAAATCCCAACAAATCCTGATTAATTTCGGGAAAATTCCTGTGCACGTCTCTCAACTTCCACGGACTCTCCCGGACAGCTGACAATGAATCAGAATTCAAGCCTTATATGGATAGAAAGCTACGGGAGTCTAGTTTCCAACCCAACTGGAATCACCTCAATAGCTATTTTCTAGAGAGAGTTATGACGTAATCAATGCACGGAGGTCATTCTGCCGAATTCAGAAAATCAAGGAAACCTAAACCAATTCGGTTTTGGTTTGTGGCTGGCTTCTCTAGGTTACTTCCTCTATAAATACCAAGGCTTTTGCACAGAAAATAATCATCTCTCTCTCCACAAAATCCTTGCCGAATCCCTGCCAAATTATTTTCAGAAATTTTATACAAAGAGCAAAGCCGAATCCACCTTTCCTCACATCAATTCGATCACCATCTCATCAATCCTTGCCGAATCTTAACCAAGGTTGTAATATGGATTGTTTTATTTTGGTTTTTGTTACTTTGTATTTAAACATAACTTTGTCTATGAAGTATGTTTTGGTTTTTGGTTTTAATTTCGGTATTGATAATCATATATGGGATCTTCGGATCTTTGTTATAATTGTTTGGATATTTTATATGTGATTGCCGAATTATATATGTGATGTGATTAAATTTGTATTATGGGCAGTAGCTTTAGCATGTTTCTTGATTTCAATTAGGTTTATTTTCTTAATTCGTGGGGAACCGAAGGAGATGTTTAGATGCACTCGAAAGGCCATGAGTGTTATCTAGATGTTGAATTCATATTCCGATCTAATACATGTTGATTCACACGCGTTGTTGGTTTTGACATGTATTAATCTAAGGGTAAGAGTAATTATGGAAATTTACATGTCGATGTGAGATGGGTGACGCCATACTTGCTAACATGTTCCAATTCGACAATATGTGCTTATGTGCTATTTGTGTTTAATTTACATGCGTTGTGTTGTTAAACCGATTAGTACCATGTTTAGGATTGCGCGCGTTTCGGATTCTAAATACTTATGATGTCTTGATAATTAGGATATGCTGCGTTGGCCCTAATTAAATTGGAGCTTAATTAATCTTGAAATCGTTATATGTTTGCTGCCCCTATTACTTGTTTTAATTTTGTTGCATGTATAATGAGATTTGTGTTTGGTGATTGTGTGAAAGGTGATGATCAATTGTATATAGTAATCTAGGATTTAATTTTCGTAAACTAGTAAGAAAATAATAATTAAAAATTTCGACAACCCCCCTTTTTATGCAATACTTTGTGTGATTGAAAGCCCTTGATTTCCCCGGCAACGGCGCCAAAAACTGATGGAGGTGTTATCCAAGCATAAAATACCTGCAAAGTAAGGTATCCTCGACCTAGACAACAGCTTGTGCCGAAGCATCACCTCACTTTAGACGCTAGAAGATAACTTGAGCATATGTGAATCTATTTTTCTTCAAAAGATAAAATTCGTCTTTAATTTTTGAGGTATATCGGAATAAGCATGATACTACCTTGGGCTGCATCAGTCCATTGCACTGTTATCTCCTCTGCTCCACGTACCTCGAATTTTAAAGTTGTGTGAATAAAAGAAATTAAACTCTAGGTTTCGGCAATCTCACATATCACATATTCGAATACTTTGAAAAGACTAGGACCGATCCATTTTGTGATACTTGTAAATTTTTATGAAACTTATACTTGCATAAATTGTGTGGAATATATACTTATAGAGAATTCGTATGATACATTTATAGTTTGAAAATTTTACATTACTGCTAACTTATTTCTAACCTATACTCTAACTTATTCTAACTCATTCTTTCTAACCTATACATATTGATTCTAATGATTCTTGTAGAGTTTAATTGTTAGTTGCAGATCATAAGGAAGAGGTGAAGAATTACATTGTAAACAGTTGATTGGAGCTCTCATTGACTTGGGAAGGACGACAAGTGTTGCAAGAAACGAGTTCCACCACTCTCAACTTTTGTTCATAATTTGCAATTAAATTCTACTTAGCTAATTATTGTATATTTATACACTGACTTCTAACTTTAGCTAATTCACTAACTCACTACTAACTTATTCTTTGAATTCTCATCTCCACTCTTCTAAATTTCTTTATCTTGATGCGATGCAGTAGAAGAGTGGAGTAATCATGCATCGAGTTATGATAACCATTGTAAGGAGGCACGAATTTGGAGTGCGCACTCCAAAAGGCGTCGCCCACAACTTGATTAAGAAGTGAAGAGTCTAGGCTGAGTAGACTATAAACATTAAGCGCTGCATGGGAGGCAACCCATTTCAACCAAAAATTGTGAAGGAGCCGTCTACGAGAGTTTGAAATTCTAAAACCTAAACTCTTTTTGGTTGAATTGTATAAATGTGGAACTTGTGAATTATCAAATGCTTGGAAATTACTACATAATTTTTGTGTACATTGAGGACAATGTAATTTTCTAAGTGTGGGGTAGGGATACATGTTTCACATGTTTGTTTTTGTTTTGAGTCATAAAAAGAAAAGAAAATAAAAAATCAGAAAATCAGAAAAAAAAAAAAAATAAATTCGTTGCTTTTTGTTTTAATTTTCGTTGCTTTTTAATTTTTGTTTTCATTTTTTGAGTCTTAGGTGCCCTTAAATAGTCTATGATGATTATATCTTTAATACATAGATGATGGTTTTGCATAATCTTGAAAATAATTGTGAGTTTCATGGACTTTGTGATTGGTATGAACATTTGAGACTTGGACTTAATTGTGTAAGAAGCATATATGTTGTGTTGATTTTGTTCCATAAAAACCTATGTGAGCTTTGATTGCCAAATACTTTCTTCTTGAGCGATAAAAATGGGCAGAATTTTTCAAAACTTCATCATTCTTTGAACATTCAATAACTATGTGCCGTAGATTTTAATGAACTCTAGAATGCTAGAACTTGCTCTTGACGATTTTTGAGACTATTATTCATAACATGCCTTGATTTTGAATATGATTGAGATAATCTTGTTAGGATTACCACCAATGCCAAATAAAGCTTATGCCTAATTTGTGCCCATCGTGGGACTCCTTAGTTTTAACCCCCTTGAGCCGACATTGAGCCATTTATTGCATCACCATGATACACTTTCCTTGAGCTTATAACAGTTTATCCTAACCATTGTTGTCAAGACTTGGTAAAGTTTAATTGGAATTTGTTATTTGAAGTGATGATTTGAAGTAAGTGTGGGGTGATCCAATCCAAAAGCATGAAAAACCATGATTGCCGAAAATAAAAAGAAAATTCGGACAGAAAATAAAAGAAAAAAATTTGTGCCGAAAATAAAAAAAAATAAAAAGAAAAAGTTTCGGCAAATGAAAAGAAAAATAGAAATGCTTGGATTGAGATCTTGTGGTGAATTTGGAGTTTGTTTTACAATTGAAGGTCTATTATTATCATACTTGACCTTTGTTCATATTCACTATGTTATGGGGAAGAAAAAAATGAAGTTTGGGCCCAACAAGTTGAAACTTGGCCCTTTTGAGTGAAGTTATAAGGAGTATTGAGCTTTGCTAAGTCTTGGTGACATTTTCTCACCACTATTCTAAATGCGAATTCCTTATGCCTAGCCCCACTATTTTCCATGTAAGATCTCTCATGATTCGAATAATAGGTGAACTTTGTATGTGGAGATTTTCGTCAAGAGTTAAGCAATGGCTTTGGTTCATTGGTGCACATAGTTGTTATATGAAGTTTTTCCTGAAAGATCTATTCACAAAGTGCCTTTATTTGATGAAATATGCAAGTTACTCTTTGTAACTCTTAATCTATTTTCTTGCATATACTTTGAGGGAATATTGCCATATCATGAGTGAAAAGAAGAGAGTATGCCTAGTGAGGAGGATGGAATCAACATAACATGTCATTGCTTGTGATTTTCGTTTCTTACTTGTTCATGCTATGATACATGTCTATGACGCTTGGGATTATTGTGCTTACATTGAATGCTTAACTTGAAAGCTATGTGTTTAAAGATCCTGAGACAATCGTTTTAGGGGCTGTAGTGTTGAGTCTTTTTTTTTATTTGTTTTGCTAAGGGACTAGCAAAGGCTAAGTGTGGGGTAGTTGATAGGAGCATAAAATGCGACGTTCTTAATATGTTTTTACCCCCATTTATGCAATGCTTAACCCTTATTGTTGTAATATAGAGTCATATTATAGAGTCAAGAGTTTTGGTGGAATTAAAGTGAAAACATGTGGAAAATAGAATAAAAATGCAGAAATTGTCAAAAGCCTATTCACAAAGTCTCTGAGATGTTTTATTGAATCTGTAAAACATAAACTTTGCTTTTGATAGATTTTTCTCTTCTCATTTGCAGTCGACATACTAAGGATTGAACAAAGGAAAGAATCATTAAAATCGGAGTGGAACAAAATGCCAAGAACTTCAAGTTCTTATCGGATGCAAATCCAAGAATTCCAGAAGATTTCAGTGTCCGACATCCAACTTTCTGAATTTATTCCCGACGATTGAAAAGGAATTTGAAGGTGAAATTTTTATGGATGAACGCCCTGTGTGTCTAGTTTCATATGCAACTGGAATCGCAGAAAAAGCTCTCCTAAGTAGAGAGTTATGCCGGTTTGAATGCAAGAAGGTCAGATCTGCCGAGAGGAAGAACCTGCTGCTCGTTTTGAAGGATTTCTATTTTTCTACAACAATTTCGTGTCCAAGGTTGTAAGTGATGAGCTACTGAACATATTGGAACATTAGAGAGTCATCCTTTCAAGGAAGAAGTCGAAGAACAAAAGAAAAGAAGTTTCCCTGATGCTAGCAGGAAAAGAAGATACAAAGGATGCTTTCCTGACTCAACTAGGGAAAGCTACGGCTAGCTCTTGGATAAATTGTCCAAATGAGTTATGAGCCTAGTCCATTATTCAGTCCATCAAGAATTGATCCATGAAGAATTTGGCTGAATTAAAAAAGAAAAGAAAAGATTAATTTCGGAATGGAAAAGAAGAAGCAAGCCGAGTTCTATATGGATTTGGCTTACGAATGTGGACTGAATTCCATCCTTTGTGCAAGATTTTTGGCTGAATTAATTCATGGAAAACCTAAAGAGATATTGCTCAATTATTCAGCCATTATCTTGGGAATTTTCGGCAGAAAATAGAGGAAGAAAATCGCAACAAATCCTGATTAATTTCGGGAAAATTCCTGTGCACGTCTCTCAACTTCCACGGACTCTCCCGGACAGCTGACAATGAATCAGAATTCGAGCCTTATATGGATAGAAAGCTACGGGAGTCTAGTTTCCAACCCAACTGGAATCACCTCAATAGCTATTTACTAGAGAGAGTTATGATGTAATCAATGCACGGAGGTCATTCTGCCGAATTCAGAAAATCAAGGAAACCTAAACCAATTCGGTTTTGGTTTGTGGCTGGCTTCTCTAGGTTACTTCCTCTATAAATACCAAGGCTTTTGCACAGAAAATAATCATCTCTCTCTCCACAAAATCCTTGCCGAATCCCTGCCAAATTATTTTCAGAAATTTTATACAAAGAGCAAAGCCGAATCCACCATTCCTCACATCAATTCGATCACCATCTCATCAATCCTTGCCGAATCTTAACCAAGGTTGTAATATGGATTGTTTTATTTTGGTTTTTGTTACTTTATATTTAAACATAACTTTGTCTATGAAGTATGTTTTGGTTTTTGGTTTTAATTTCGGTATTGATAATCATATATGGGATCTTCGGATCTTTGTTATAATTGTTTGGATATTTTATATGTGATTGCCGAATTATATATGTGATGTGATTAAATTTGTATTATGGGCAGTAGCTTTAGCATGTTTCTTGATTTCAATTAGGTTTATTTTCTTAATTCGTGGGGAACCGAAGGAGATGTTTAGATGCACTCGAAAGGCCATGAGTGTTATCTAGATGTTGAATTCATATTCCGATCTAATACATGTTGATTCACACGCGTTGTTGGTTTTGACATGTATTAATCTAAGGGTAAGAGTAATTATGGAAATTTACATGTCGATGTGAGATGGGTGACGCCATACTTGCTAACATGTTCCAATTCGACAATATGTGCTTATGTGCTATTTGTGTTTAATTTACATGCGTTGTGTTGTTAAACCGATTAGTACCATGTTTAGGATTGCGCGCGTTTCGGATTCTAAATACTTATGATGTCTTGATAATTAGGATATGCTGCGTTGGCCCTAATTAAATTGGAGCTTAATTAATCTTGAAATCGTTATATGTTTGCTGCCCCTATTACTTGTTTTAATTTTGTTGCATGTATAATGAGATTTGTGTTTGGTGATTGTGTGAAAGGTGATGATCAATTGTATATAGTAATCTAGGATTTAATTTTCGTAAACTAGTAAGAAAATAATAATTAAAAATTTCGACAACCCCCCTTTTTATGCAATACTTTGTGTGATTGAAAGCCCTTGATTTCCCCGGATAGAACGATCCATACTTGTCAATACTACACTTGACACAAGAAGGGTATTATTTGTATGTAGTTGTTTTGCAGGTATTTTATGTTTGGATAACTACTCCATCAGAAGTCTTCGCTAGTGCATTGTTAATCCGAACACGACTTGACTTTGATAAAGATTACTTAGCGTATTAAATGGGCTGAAATAATTAGGGTAGCACATAAACACTAAAGTGAATATGTTAAACTCCTCGAACGCTTTTTTTTTAATTATTTATTTATTTTTATTTTAGAGAAAGTAAATTCCTCAGACGCTTTATGACTTTTTAAAACAAATTTTGTTTCGAAAAATAAAAAATTAAACCTAAAAAAAACACAATTAAAAAAAAAAAAAAAAAAAGGACAAACAGAAGAAAATTTGTATAATAGCGAAGCCCGCAAGATTCCAGCGCAGTTGTTAGCTTTGGAGCTCTCTGCTCTCTCCAAAACCCCCCTCAAAAACCCTTATTCAAGTATCAATTTCTCATCAATACTAACCCAAAATATCTCATTTTCTTCATTAATTTTATGAACAGGTCAATCAATCTCAACTCCGGTTCGCTTTTCAGGCTTTCAAGTTTCAATGATGTTGGTTATTTGTTTCATTAGTTGATTTTGATCGGTATCAGGTAGAAGCTACGATGAGCCAACAACCGTCGGTGATACTTGCGACGGCGAGCTATGATCACACTATTCGCTTCTGGGAGGCCAAAAGTGGCCGCTGCTACCGTACCATCCAATACCCTGATTCAGTTTGTCCCCCACTTTATAAACCAACTTGTTGTTCTACTTATGTTGAATGTCTATCGAATGGTATGCTCAGATAGTTATAACTCGAATGTGACAGTTTTCGTGTTGTCGGTGTTCGAGTTTTGTACTTGTTTGATCGTTTGATTATGTTTTTGTCTGAGGAGAGTTTAGAACATTTCTGATGGATATATTTGATGTTCACTTAATTTATGCTGGATCTGATTGGGCCTGTTTCTAATGTGTAGCAAGTAAATAGGCTCGAGATAACCCCGGATAAACGATTCTTAGCTGCAGCGGGCAATCCTCATATTCGATTGTTTGATGTTAATTCAAACAGTCCTCAGCCGGTTTGTCTCTATTATTGAGTTTTGTTGAGTTTTATTGAAATAAAGAGGACAAGTTTGTGTCTATAACCTTTGTCCTTCCCTCACTTTATGAGTGTTTGATGTCGTGTGATTGTATGCCAGGTGATGAGCTATGATTCACATACTAATAACGTAATGGCAGTGGGGTTTCAATGTGATGGGAACTGGATGTATTCAGGTTCCGAGGATGGTACAGTAAAAATTTGGGATTTGAGGTAATATCTGCTAGTCTTGGTTCCTACGTTTCTACCATCATAAGATTTTTCCTTGTAGTTGGCATATAATATTGACTTATCTGTTGATGTGATTATAGAGCTCCAGGTTGCCAAAGGGAATATGAAAGCCGTGCAGCTGTTAACACTGTTGTGCTGCACCCAAATCAGGTTAAGCATTGTATCCGCCTTGATATATGTTAGATAAATATATAATTGGGTCTTGGTGTATTACATACATGCTGATGTCAAGATGGATAAGTAGGAATTGAAGTGGCACAGCTTATGTTTGTGCATACAACTTTTTCATGACAGCATTTATAGTGTTTCCTTCTTTTGAAAAAGATCTACAAGACATTTTGGATTATGTTGGGATTTTATTTGGCTTACTTGGAGGGTACCAAATGGTAGTTCCTAAACACTGGCTGGGTATAACTATGACATGCTAGCATATTGCAGCTCCTACTGGGGTCGAGTATTTCTATAGGACTTTGGACTTGTAGAACATTTATTTGCTGCTTCAATACATCCTGCTAGCATAGCCAGGGGACTGGCTTATTAGACTAGCGTTGCCTATTTTTAACTTGGATTAGCTTTAAGCAGATATTATAACTGTCATTCTGACCTCTCTTGAGATAGGACTAAGGATTAACTAAAGGTCTGAAATTTTTGTTGTGGGACAGTGGCTATCTCTATTCTGATACCGTTGTGCTTCTTTCTGTCTTTTTTTTTATTTGGCCAAACTGATTATGCTTCCTCAGACCTGTTTCAGCATGTTTATCTAAATGTTAACTGAATAGGTATGCACCATATTCGTTTTCAAGGAACATTAATTTACACTTCATTTCTTTAGCTTGCTTATCATATGCTTTTGTTTGTTTATTTATATGTTTAAGATAATGAGTGGTTTTGCAGACTGAACTAATATCTGGGGACCAAAATGGCAACATCCGTGTTTGGGACTTGACAGCGAATTCATGTAGTTGTGAATTGGTATGCTTCACTTTCTTGGAATTTTGTATTCCCTGTACAAATGTATATACAGTTACTATGATGATTTTGTGAAAACGTTGATCTCGTTTTTCTTTTCATCATACTTTTGAATGTTATAATGTTATTCCAAGAGGTTTTGTAAGGCACTCGCCTGCATTTGTGTGGTCACCAATATTTTTTAAGTGTTGGTAGGTTGAGAAAGTGCATGAAGAAAAAGAGAAAAGTGTACTATCACGTACATTTGTTGCAACGTTTTACATACTGATACTATATATATATATATATATTAGTATTCTGTAGGTATAAATGGTAAGTGGGAAAGAGATTGAGGATAGTAGTTACATTGGATAAAAATGGGAAGCGGCAGAGCCAAGCATGTTTACTTCTCTACCCTTCTATAAGTTATAAAATTGATTTGCAAGTATTTTAAAGGTTTTTGGCGAGAAAAGTTTGAAATGCGAGGTCCCGCCAAAAAATGTTATTTGCTTGATGATAGCTAAGGAATATCTTAAGATGTATAGACTGAATGATCAAATCCTTAAAGCACATGACCAAGTGCTAGAATCCAGTCCTTTTACTTGTGTGTGCAATGCACACTTTCTCCCCCTATATAACGAGGTTTAATTTGACAGTGATCTTTGGATCCTAGGTTCCAGAGGTGGATACTGCTGTAAGGTCATTAACAGTTATGTGGGATGGAAGCTTGGTTGTTGCAGCAAATAATCATGGGACATGCTATGTTTGGCGCTTGCTACGAGGGTCACAGGTAGTACTCGCAGAAAATAGTCATGCACTCTATTATTCAATATTACCTTAATTCATTTTGATGTCAAGCTCGTTTTCCCTCAGACTATGACAAATTTTGAGCCTCTTCATAAGCTTCAAGCACACAAGGGGTACATCCTCAAATGTCTACTTTCACCTGAGTTCTGTGAACCCCACAGGTTTGATTCCTAAACTAAACAGCCAATATATACTTTTCTTTTTTATACCTTTGTCCCTTGGTCAAACTTCAAATAATACCTACTGGTTTATTTTAATTTACTTTCCATTTCTCTCAAGGTCAGTAAGCCTAATTTCTTTATCTAAGCTAAACCTTTCTTTCTCGGCCTAATAGATTTCTTATGCTTGTATAGTTATTGTGATAATCTTTTAATGATTTATACTTTTAGATATCTGGCCACTGCCTCTTCTGACAACACTGTCAAGATATGGAATGTTGATGGTTTCACATTAGAGAAAACTCTAGAAGGTATCTATCTTATAAACTCTCCCAAAATTCTAATATTTACCTGTAAGAACCTGATGGTTAGTAAAAATTAAGCTATATAATAAATTGTTTCTTTACTTCCTAGGGCATCAACGGTGGGTTTGGGACTGTGTTTTCTCTGTCGATGGTGCCTACCTTATAACAGGTACGGTTGTTGTTGTTATTATTATTATTATTATTATTATTAAGAAGTTCAGAAACGTATAGATGAACTCCTATTGCTTGTTTCAGCAATAGCTTCAGAATTCATTAATAAAAATGTGGTTGCAGACTTTGTTTTTGTCAAGTTGCAATTGCAATGCCAGCCAAATCTGATCTGTGTGATTAATGTATTCTCAATTCTGAAATGATAAATGATAATACAATGCTCGTCCTTGCAGCTTCTTCTGATACAACAGCAAGGCTTTGGAACCTGGCCACCGGAGAAGATATCAGGGTGTATCAGGGGCATCACAAAGCAACCGTTTGTTGTGCACTGCATGATGGAGCTGAACCCGGTCCATCTTGAACCTGGATGCTATCGTTTGCCACCTATTGCAGTTATGACTTGTGTATTAGAAATAACAAAATTGTTTATACTGAAATTATATGAAAATGTTTATGGTTCAAAAATCAAGAATCTTCCTCCAGAATTACCACATAATCTGTTTTACTTTCTTCAAATTACCGTCTCAACACACTTTGTTCAATTCGAATTCTAATTTGAACCCGCATCCTTTTTTCTTTTTTTTTTGTCAGACCTGCAACCTGCATCCCTTGGTATCTTTTTAATTTGAGATAATCTAGTGTAAAATTGGCGCTTTGGTTCGGCAGCTAGCAACATCAAGAACCCCTTTCAGCTCCGAAACACCAAAACATGCGGAGTCAATGTTATTTACCGACTCAAAACATGTTCAACAGTGACAATTCATTTTCATTTTTGACCATTTGACGATGTCTAAATGGTAAGTGGAAAACAAGTCCTCAGATATTCGAAATCGAATGTTTTGTCTGGCCAACCTATTATGTCAATTGTAGGCAATCCTATGATAAGGCATATAGACTGCGAGCAAAATCCTTATACTTTCAACTAATAATTTATGTTCACATAATCTGTTTTACATTCTCTAAGATCACATCAATTAACACGAATTGATCTTTAAAGACGAATAGCAGATACAAACAAGAGCTTTGGCCCATCCTTGCATACATCAAACTACCTCTAAATCTCCATCCTTTGTATACATCAAACCACATCTAAGTCTCCATCTTCTGCATCAAATCAAAACTACCAGTCCCCACTTTCACTGGCAGCCCAAGACAGATCCTAGCAGATGGGGTTTCTAAGTCATCCGTCTCCCCATGATATGCTGCTTCACGAATGAATTTGGAAGCCGTCTCAAATGACATTTTATTGAGTGGCGATATAGACTCTGCTATACCCCCATATCTGTTCATCGGACGATAACCACCACTATGAGTCATGTAGTCAGCTATCAGTGAAAGGTGTCTGATATTGACAGATATCCCATAAACCTTGAAAACATTACTTATTTCTTTGATGATAGTTTCTCTGGCTGCTTCTACTCCATAGGTGTTTAGCATAGCATGAATGTTGTTGGAATATATATAGTTGACATCAAGAACATCTTGCAGTTTCCAAAATGTAGCGAAATCCACACCTGCTGTCTGCAAGGCTCGCATGTTCTTTTCTTCTTCTGTGGGATTCTTTTCACCCGGTAATTTATTTCTTGGATCATTCCAGGAGCAGAAAACTTGATCTTCATTACCAGAAATATCAATATCTTGACAATCCAAAATTTTGCCAGAGCTTTTGACATAAACATTTTGGGCTGTCTTCCGAGCAATCTACGCACAAAATAAGATAAATATCAACGAGTAACAAAAGAAAGGACATGGCAGAACTACACATGAATAGACAACAATTTTTTTAAGTTTCTTTATGTGCTATTGTCATTCTTCTATAACTTCTGGGCCTGATAGATGCTGGAGAATTGGACAAATTTAAGCTGTCGGTATATTTTGATGCTGGGTAATAACATTTAGTGGATCTGGTTGGCTAGGAGCAGGGGTTAATGTGCCCAAGCGTGCTAGATAACAAGTGAGGGGAAGTTAGTATGAGAAAGGGGGACATACCTGATCCAAAAGAATATGAGGTTCATTGGTAAATTTAAAATGGATCTCGAAGTGAAAACCCTTGGCTGAAACAAAAGTTGCCCTGTCATACTCCTTTCTTACTAGCTTTGCTCTGATTTTCTTTTTTATTTTATCCCTTGATTTGGTCTTTTCTCCCTTTGAGTGTGGCACAGATGTGTCTCCAGTTTCATGCATTCCATCCTTAGCATCTGAGATACCCATCACACCATCCTTATCAGCTTCAACATCACTTTCGCCCTTATCAATTTCACTTTCAAATCCATCGGAATGATGACCTTTGTTCGCTTCATCCTCACAGTCATCTTCATAATCCATCTCATCTGTTCCCTGCCGCTTTTGTTTATGTGCATCCAACCCAAAATCCTCACCAACTTCACCACTGTCATCTACATCACCATCATCATCATTTTCTCCCTCATGCTGAAATATGTTACAAGAAACGTCTTCATCTGTCTCATTTGATGTCTTTGGAAGTGAATCAACTTTTAAATCTTTTATACCACTAATTTTAGAAAGCAAAACCAGATGACTTTGTATGGCATCCTCCAAAGCCCTGACTAATTTAACCTCCAGGAGTTCCTCCAAGTCTTCAGAAACTTTTGAAAGATGTCCTGGTATAAAAAGCGTCATCTCAAGCTTATAAATACGGCAAGTCTGATGGCCTTGATTTGTAAATGGTGTAATATTTAGTTTCATGCTCTCTATTATGTCTGCCACAGTGATCCTCTTCAACCTATCAGCTAGAATTTTAGCATCCTCCCTGCACATAGCAAAATAGGTTGCAAATATCAAATTGAGATAGAGAACAGTACAGAATATACTGCAATGGACAAAAAAAAAAAAAGGATTGGAGATAGTACCACAATATCGAAAAGTTGAATATAAAATTCCCACAAAGTATCATGACTATTAAAAAGAGAACTGGAAGTAGTTGACAACAACAAATTAAAAGGACTCACGCTTTCTCCTTTATCAATGGACATGTCATAACTGGAGTCTTGATATCATTTGAAGCAGTCATCAAGATCTCTTGGAGCCGTGGAATTCCAAGAGTCACATTCATTTCACTTCGCCCAGCATTATGGAAGGTATTCAGACTGGGAAAAAATGAAAACAGTCAGCCTAAGGGAACAGATACTAGATTCTTATAAACAAATACAACTATCACCGGAACAGAGAAATGACCAGTTTCATTTTGCAGAACAGTAAACCAAAACAAATAATTGAAACTGATGTGTAGCTCTCAGTGTGCAGAATATACCAAACACAGAATACTCACTTTCATAAACTATCATATATCATATACAGATATACTAACTGTCACTTGCACTGTATTAATACAAGTACATCCAGTGGTTGACCAATCCACATTGAAAAAGACAAGGATGCAATAAAACCAAAATTTAATCATACAACAATCACACCACCGCCAGCAGTTAAAAAGAAGGAAAAAAGTGCCCCCTAAACCAGTAGAAACTGAGTTACACAAAGAAGACAAAGATTTAACTTGATCGAAAAGTTCATCCAATGCGTAAGCAATATATATTCTTTAATTTAACTCCATCCAAAATATCCAAAACACTTTTTGAAGAGACAAAATCACAAAAATTTGGCTTTTAAAATTTCTAACAGCTAACAACTCAAAACACCCCTTTTGATTAGCGTTTATTAACTTCCTACAGAGCTCCACCCCAACTATAGTATGGATAATGCAGCGACACACTTATCACATAATTTCAATGAATGCACCAGTGTGGAGAGCAATAGACACTAGGACATCTCATGGGCACCTTTAAATAGTAGAGCAAAGGAACAGAAAAAGAAAAAAAAAATTACGTCATCTGTGTTGATGGTTCTCCTACGGACTGAGCAGCAAGAACACCAACTGGTTCTCCTGGTTGTGCAAGACTGCTGAGATATTTGTGCTCCATTAACTTCAAGTTGGCATTTTTCTCCTTCACAGACATACTAGGAGCTGACATCTCTGCTTTTCTTTTGAGAGCGGGAGGCAACTCATCGATATAGGGATTGAACTTATCAATTTGACGACCAAATCTCTTGTCAAACATTTCTTTATTCTGAGATAAGTAACAAAACATAACAAATGAATAACTTGAAAATGAATAACTTAAAAATGAATAACTTGAAACTGCGTATCCGGATTAGGGAACAATTATTTACATTTGCCAGTTTTTCAAATTTTTTAATAAAGCTTGTCAAATGAACATCAACACCGTCCTCCCCGTAACGGAATTGAATAATCGAACCATCCGCATCACGGACAGTATAATCATAAGAAACCTTAAGGCATTCGAGATTTTTTATTAGGCATCTCTGCAAGTATCCACTACGAGATGTTTTGACAGCTGTATCAACCAGCCTACACAGAACAAGATTAGATAAGATAAATCAATCAAGCAATATGAAAAAAATGCACCAGCTAAATAAAAGATCATGGCCATCTACTTATGTACTTCTGGTCATTACAGAAAACAAAAAACAAAAGCATCAACCTTTCTTTTCTACAAAGCAATCTCATCATACATTAATATAAGGGGCACAACACAAAAGCGCGCAGACACCAGCTCATGTAAAATATAAGGTATAGTGAGCCTCTGATGAAACCATATTAAAAGTTTAATTTGGATGGGTATTCAGATTTAGGGTTATACTACCAATATTCCCTGAAAGGGCACATCATGGTTGGGAAAAGCAGAAAATACCAAATATGCTCTATGTAACTTGTCCAAACAAACTAATGCAACATTAGTCGTTTTAATAATAAGAAAAGCACTCATCACTTCAAAGATAACTTACTCCACTCCTCAGCCTATTAAAGGACTTAATAACAAATGACAAATTAACTTAAAAGAAGCTACTAGTTAACCCTTTATGCGGTAAATAGTGAAGGAAAATATGACAAAGAGATCATGTTTTGAACTCTAAATGGAAAAACCCCACTTGATTTTATGCATCATCAAAAGGACGCATAAAATATGATATATGCAACTTTATTTGCATTGAAATAAACACAAACTACAGCGGATACAGAATACAGCAGAAGAAAGCCACAAACAGAACAGATGGAGTGGGTTGTCTACGCTTTAAAACTCAAAATAGGTTGAGAAAGAAAATTACCCTTCACGGCCAGCCATGCAGTGAAAATAATACTCTTGAGGATGAAGACCGGTAAGAAAGCGATCAATTATAAAACCTCCAGCTCGAGGTGACCAATCCCATGGAGGGAAGCATGGTAAGGTCTTTCCAGAAACCATTTGAGGAACTCGTTTTCCTTCTAGCTCTTGCTGACCCAAGTATGCTGCAATTTGTTGGAGATTTGCCTATAAAATTGAAGAAATCCTTGCTTGAATGCTATTTAAAGAGTTGAAGAGTATAAATAACTCTTAGCTTACATATCAAAACTAAGGTTAAGATACTCCTTTGGTTAATACGAGTCCAACTTTGCTCAAAAACAGTTTATCACAAAAAAAGGTTAAGAGTCTAATGGCATAGTATATCACAGAGCTTCTCGGCTACGGACGTCCGCACGCACTGTTCACGGTGCGGATGCGGCGTTTCCGGCCACCGGCGAGGCGGCGATGCCGTATCCGGCAGGTGGGCTTTGCTCCCCCCACGCCGGCGACCCCGTCTGTGCCGGCCCGAGGTCCATCGCCGGCCGGCAGCCGGCCGGAATCTGCATTTTTGCAGGAAAATGAACAGTAATCTGCATTTTTCTGCAAAAATGCAGATTCCGGCCGGCGACGGACCTCGGGCAGGCACAGAAAGGGTCGCCGGGCCGGGGCGAGCAAAGCCCAGTGGGCGGATACGGCGTCGCCGCCTCGCCGGTGGCCGGAAACGCCGCATCCACACGGTGCAGACGTCCGCACCTGAAAAAATCTCTAGTATATCATCAGGGGTTTTTTTTTTTTGTTTCTTTTTTTTGTGAAAAACATTAATGTTTTAACTTTTTCATATTTAAGAAATACTATTTGAGGGGATACACGCCCCTTGGCAATATATAAAGTCAGGTTGCATACAACTGGTAAGAAAGAACAAGGATGCAAACGCTGAAAACTTACCACACCACCTTTAGCCCCAGAGCTTGTCATAAGATACATATAATTCTTAACGGATGGTTTTGATAAGCCTTTCTTAAACAATTGTTTGAAGACATCGGATTTGGAGATTTTCTTATTAAGTTCACTCGTCATTTTCCTGTCCAACATTTCCGACACAGAATCTCCATTATTGCGTAAAAATTCTTCAATATTCGATTGTAATATCACTGGATCTGCAATTTCAATCAAGATGTGATGCACTTTTTTTTTAGTACAGACAGCTTTCAAAGTAAAACAAGAACAACAAATTTTAGCCAGCTTTTTGGAAAGATCAAAGCTCTTTGTCGAAAAGAAAAAATAGCTTCATATACCTTTCCTTTCAGTTTGTCTGACCCCAATAAACTCACGGAAAACTTTTTCACCAAGCTCTTCACAACTTTCAAGTTGTTCCTTCATTTTTTTGTCTTTGCTTTGTATTAGCAAAAGATCGTCAACTCCACAAGTGAACCCATGCATCTGAAATGCAAGTTTACAAACAATAATGAAAAAAGGCTAAGCAAGAGATAAACTTGAGGATGAACAATTTCAATATCGAACTCAACTAACCTGCAAATAAACAGTATATAAACGGCTAAAAACAGAAAGCAATTTTCCAGCAGCTTCAGAACCATAGAGCTCTTGCACATTATGGACCAAGCCATAATCACCAAACTGGTTTTTGTCGATCACGCCACGCACCAAGTTGTTTCTATAGATCAACAACTTGCTTTCATCTGGCTCCTCCTTTTCCTTTGGATCATTTCTACCCGCTTCGTCTTTTCTTGATTTCTTCTCTTTTGCTCGTCGACCTTTCTCAGATTTCTCTTCTTCTTCAAGAGTCTTACAGTTGAAAAACCCAGATGGAAGTTTTGCTTCCTTTTCAACAGTAAGTGGTGCAGAACCACTTGTAATATGATTTAGCACGGTACTGATGACCTGGATAGATGAAAGAACTTGCGTTTTATATATAAAAGATTAAGAAGATAATACTACTTTTATCAACCTTTTAATTGGATAAATAAAGACAAAAAAAAAAACAATAATAACAAATACAAGAAAAAAAAAAAAAATAGGCCCTTGATGATATTACTGACAGTGGCCATTCTAAAGTTGTAGGTTCAAGCTCTATGTAGTTAGCTTCCCTCATCTTTGGCCCTGTTGGGCTTCCTTGTAATAAATAAATAAAAGGATGGATCAAGATTCGGTCCTGTTTGCCAACTTTATTGATTCCTTTCTCAGTTGTGATCAACTGCAATTGTATTTAAATCTAACCGGAGGAGAATTTTAAGGCAGGTGGAATTACTTTACTTCACCATTCTCCAACATTAGATTTGAGTACAACTGTAGTTGAGCCCAACTGTGTTGGAATCAACTGAGTAGGTGAAAAGGACTCAATCAGGTATATGTATAAAACCCATAATTGTTTTTTGGACACAACTATGCTTTCAAAGAAACAGAAAATTGTGCAGCTTTTCAGTAGCAAAAAACAGCTCTACGCCAAGTGTGCATTGAATTTTCTGAACCAGATCATACTAACCTGCTTTCCAGTCCACAGACGCACTGGTTTCCAAATTGCCGGAATAAGGGGCTGCATTGCCTCTTCAGAGTAGGATGTTAGAATCTTTTGACCTGGTTTGCCAGAGAAAGTGTCTGAACCACATGCTGAAACAGAAGAACTATAAAGAAGCTGATTGAATTCATCTGAGCAGAGAAAAGTGTCCTTTTTTGTAAGGAGGACAGCACTAATAACATGGTCCTGAAATTTACAAAACTCGATGTAGTTAGAAGCAGCAGATGCAGAATATCCTAAGGACTCGAAATATCCTCGGCGGTCGGCGCAACATCTAAACTAGTCCAATAACTGCCAGTAACCTGAATTAAGGCTCGGATGGGATCACCGCTGGTGGGCTTTACGTATTGATTATTTGCATTCACCAAATTGTAAGCTTCAGCGCGAGAAATTTCATCTTGTGGCAAATGAACGTTCATTTCATCACCATCGAAATCAGCATTGTATGTGCTGAAATCACAGGTGTTGATAAAATCAAAGTGTCATGTGCTTGCGAGATGAAGTACAACAACTAAATCTCAATTAATCATTAATTAAACTTATGAAACGTATTAGTGTGAAATTAAACCTGCAATTTGCATAGTGCATACGTAATGTTTTCTCGCCCTTCAATACACGAACTACATGAGCCATTATACTGGGTTTGTGAAGTGTAGGCTGTGAAATGAAAGCATCAAACGAATTAGCACTCTGGCACAGACGTAACAATCCAAAAGTCACCAAAAAAAACAATATTAATGGAACAAATTATTAGTAGCAGAACATTGAAGCTATTTAGACAAAGTGCTGTTGTAAGGGGTTTGTGAAGTGTGCTGTGAAATTAAAACAACAATCGATTTAATCAGTGAAGCAGATAATAAATAGTCGAAATAAAGAATTTTAAAATTTTTGAAATGAAAAAACATTTAATAGCTATTCAAAAATGTTCTGCGAGTTTACCACATCATACTTATAAAGAGTGTTGAGCCTACGTAAGTATTGGAACAATATTCACACACACGCACAAATATAGAACAACTTACTAAGAAAGAACCAAACATCCACTACTTTATCATGGTTTTTAGATCAACCCTTTGGCAATTTCAATATCTAACATACAAATAAATTCAACCAACAAATGCATGACTTCCTTTCTTACTATTACGTGGAAGGGAAACTTCCTAGATTTATTATCTAATAGTGTGGTAAACACAGCACTAACTTTAAGAACACCAATTTTCCTTAACTATGGTTAAACAGAACACTAACTTTGCAAATATGAATACAAAATTATAAGCATAAAGTAGATTATGTCATACCTGGCGATTAACAAGTACAATGTCCCCATCTTGCAAGTGACGGAGTACAATTTTGTTTTCATAGTCAGATCCCTTCCCATGTTGTGTCCCTGCCCCTTTTGTAGAAGGTAACTTTCTTGACAATAAAATGCGTTCCCTTCGCTTTTGCGGCAACTTGATAGAGTTTTTATCAATATAGTGTGTAGCTCCAGGGTGGACTCCAGAACCATTGACAATAGCATTCTTCAACTTAAAAACATTCCATGGAGTAACTCTCTGCATTATGATACAGAGAACAAAAATAGAAGCATATTAACTATGTATCATGAGATAGAAGTATACAAAAGAGGGAATATATGATTACCAAACCCACACACATTTCACCCTTCAATTGGATAAAAAAGAAAGGATTATTCAAGATACTATATATGTTTGTCTCACCATGCATTTGTGGTTAGAGACGATTAAAACCATGTACACACACAAAACATACAACCTTAAGGCACAAAGATATGGCTGCAGAAATGGAAAGATAGTCTGGGAACGGATTAAGCATAAGAGTTTGCTGTTGGATGGTGAAGAGAAAAAGTGGGGCCATTGGATAAATTCTTTAGTGATACTAAACTTAAATGGAAGAAAATCCAAGAAGGTAACGGCAAAGGAGGGAAATGGAGACTAAAAAATATAACACCATACAGCAGAAGGAAACAAATAAGGAAATAAAGTGAAAGATTTACAATTTTCGATATTATTTAAGTGAAGACAAATAAGGTAACTGCCATCATTGATTCTAGTTTGAAGCCACCAAGCCAAATAATCAACCATACCTCAGGATATGTTAATCTCAATGCAAAGACTGGAGGAATTCCAATCTCATTAACAGCTAAATAGGGGTCTGGTGATATAACAGATCGGCACGCATGATTAACCCTCTTTCCCATCATTTTCTGGCGGAACATGCCTTCCTTCTTCTCCAGCAACTGACATATTCCAGAATTATCTGTTTTACCTTGACCTGGAATCAAGTACACAAAATTACTGCTTAACTACAACATATAGGAGATAAAGATAATCGAGCATTAATTGCATTTCCGAGGATAAAAAAGTTATGAAAAAGTCAACTTTAACAAAATCCACCGGCGATTAGGACACCCATTTAGAGCTTTTATCTTTTCCCTCACATAACTACTGTCATAATCAGAATTTCATTTTCAAGACCACCCTTTACAGATTTTCTGCAAAAATCAATAAGTAGGAGTTTAGTTACCCAACCGTGTCATACAAATGGATGGTTTATAATGAGATTGTTAAGTGTTAAAGCTCGCCTGGTTAATAATTTTTTGGGTGATTTAGAAAACGGACATAGTTGTATGGACCTGTCCACATCTACGTGGTCAAAGAGTATTTACCTGTCACCAGATACTTTGAATATGGACAACACAACCTCTGAAGCACAGATACTTCAGATTGGTCAAGTGTTGCATGTTTGACTAGTTCTAACATTCCAATGTACCCCCTGGACTGGTATTTAAATGGCTCATCAACTAGAGGATCTGATTGTCTCTTTTGAACCTCCATAGTCAGGGCCGCGTCAATTTCATAGACTTTCCAACACTTCTAAGACTCTCTGACACATTTTAGGCTGTTTATAAGTTGTTTACAACCAATCAGTTTTCATCTTCAAGAAAATCTGGGATATTTACAATTTTGAAAGCCCAAACCTAACCTATCAGACCTTGATGGCAAGACATGTAGAAAAATTTTAAATATAAAAAATAAAAACATTGGTTTTGGAATTTATGTGTTACTTTGTGGCATGATGAGGCCTCAGTTTAGAGATATGCCCTATAGGCAGGTCATGTCGTTGCTCCGTAGGACACAACAATACACAATAAACCCAAGACACCTTGAACATTGACAGCAAGACAATCAAAAAACTTAACTATCGGTGTGAATTATTGAGGATAAAATATCAGGTCCAATGAGTTAATCGTGCCTTATTCATCAATCAAACAAACTGTAGGAACTGAATCAACAAGGACAAAAGTGCACTCAGGTGAAACTAGAGGGACAGAAAAGTGTACTTTAGACTCCATATAGTGCAACTGAATGTCCGGGCAGGGTATATTAAATATCCAATGGTATGGATACATTAACAAGCTAAGACTGCTGCGCCTAATCATGCAAACAGAATTTTCAATGTTTTCCCATTAGGAAGAGAGTTTTGTTTTTCTCTGGGATTCATGGTAAAGAGTGTTGATTACAAAAGGTCCCAAAGGCATGTAAATTAGGGGTGACATATAAACTCAGAGAGCCATGTCAGCACATGGCAGTTACTATCATGAGCTGCCCATTTTTTTTTATTTTCTCCCATCTTAGTATTAGTCACCTTGTTGGTATTTGTTGTCATTTCCTTATCTTCATTTTTGCTTATTGAATGATAGTAGGTGCATAAAGTTTTCCTTGATTTCTCCTTTTTCTAGTTCTTCTACTCCTCCTTTTTCTCTTTCTTCTAGCTATTTCCCAGTGCTACACCAATTAGTATCATAGCCATCATTGTATGGCTGTCAAGTCCTCAATCACATGGGTGCAGTTGCAGCTTTATTTCCTCTAAATCTTAACTTTAAGAGAAAAAAAAATAACAAAAATTGCAACAGGAAAAAAAATGATAAGGGGGGGGGGGGGGGGGGGGGGGGGTTGGAAAAAGGTAACTATAAGCCATATGAAAGAAATATCTGAATTTACCTACCTGCAAAAGCTTTGCTATCGTACATTAGATTTATACCATCTTGAAGTTGTCTCCAACGCAGAATTGTCTGTGAGCGGTTGTTCTTACCAAGAGCGTCCTTCAAGTATGTATTTGTTTGAACCACCTTACCTAATGATACAGTTTGAGGATGCTCCATCACCTAAGGATAACATCAAATGGAAAAGGCATTACTCAAGGGATAGAATAGAATTAGAGAAGGTGGGATAAAAGATTATACCACACCCTATTTACTTCTTTAGGTATGGAATATATAAATTTTCAGAACAAGTCAAACAAGATGGAAACCCCATAAAATAAACTCGATTAACATCAAGTAAAATGGCCATTTATACACTTTGTATTATTAGCTTACTAGTAGCCTACTAGGAGCTTAACATGTGGCAACTTCATAAGAGAAACATCTTTTAAAACTCCTCCACATACAGATACATTATAAACCTAACTCCCACTCAACATGAAGTTCCAAATCCCAGCTGAATTAACAATTTAGTATTCATGGTTAATTGAGTATACAAGGGTTCCTCTGTGATTCAGACATCCCTCCCGAATCCTCACATTATTCCATACTTCTCATATTTTATAGTTCCATTATATTTGAATACAACTGCTACATGGGTTTGAGACACAAATCAACAGATGCAAATGTTTACTCGAAGAACTATGAGATAAGGAATTGTCTCAGAAGGGTTCCATAATCCTATTTTATATTTCAATATGACGTCCTCAGCTTACAAGATTCCATAGAAATAAACAAGGAAAATATACATTGGTATGGGAAACAAAAAACACAGTTATGAACAGACTTGAGAATAAGGTCAGCATTTTAGAAAAAGGGGCTCTTAGGAGCAAATAAGTGTTGAACTTGAGATTAGTAAGTCTATATATGAACATTAACCACAGGACTACAAATTCAGATATGTATAACAAATAAAGAGACAGGGATCTAGATTTCTCCCTCGACTGTCCCCGCTACCAAAGGACTTACTATCACAAGGGTCCGTAAACATAATAGATGTTTGTATATGGAAGTAGAGAGAGAGAGAGAGAGAGGAGTAAATTATAGGTACAGAATCACCAGTCTGGGCTGCAGGACGAAAGTTGGTTGGTGGCACAAGAACAATCTCTAAGAAAAACATAGAGTAACCTTCTTTTCTTTCAACACCTTGACATTGGATATCACTGAGAAAAGAGCACAGTGGAGCCTCATTTGTCCACAGAAGCCTCATTATTTCTTTAACCTGGAAGAAAAGAGAACATTATAAAGCACCTCCCAACAGTAAAAAGGGTGAATTTTTGAAGGTCCTCCACATGCATAGACGACAGAAGACAACATTAATATCACTCGATCACTTGTCACAGTAACATGCCCAAACAGTCAAAGAGCATACCTGGGTTGGTAAAAGATCTCCCGATAAGGCTTCTTTCATCTTAAAGAACTCACTGGGCACTTTGCTATCATGTCCTTGACTCTTCTTTGTTGCAGTATCTTGAGTCACAAGAGAGGATGCATAGGATATACCAGATATGCCTGCATCAACATCATCTGCAAAAGATTCACCTTCTTCTTGAACAGTTAAGGGTCCTACGAGCTTGGAACCTCTGATAACATTTTCCCTAGCAGTGCTGGCACCAGTCTACAAACATCAACCAGAAAAAATAAATAAATAAATAAATAAATGATCAGTACTTAACAAGGCTGAACCCAGCAGTGCAAACGTAAATATAGAATATAGACTAGTCTGTGGGGTTGAAATATCAAAACCAATACATATATATATATATATATAAACAATAGATATCTTCCTAGCGAGTGCAACTAATTAAAATCTCTTTTTTGAAGAAAAAAAAACCATCTTTTTATTAATGAAACACAGAAAAAATAAAATAAAAACATCAGATTCACTTGTGCCAAATAAAAATATAAAGATAATGTTTCCTAAGTGCCTAAAAATATAGGAAGGAAAAACAGAGATAGAAAGGTAAGAGGAATATTAACAAAGTAATCTAAGACCTTTAAGTAGAGAACAGTGAAAAAGTACAATCTTTATTAATGTCCTTGTCTCTTATCTTTAAATTACTACCTTCTTCTTTTTCTATTTCATGAACATTTAAACCTATGACTTTTATTCTCAGTCCACCCCATCTGTGCCAAACAAGCAAAGGCTAATGAGCCAAGAAAATAGTTGCATGAATAGTAGTACATCTGTAAGTGGCTGGTATGTGTTTAACAACCTTCCAAATCATGTCAAAAGGCTCAAAAACCAAGTCAACAAGATTTGCTATTTTTAAGTGACAAATAATTTACTAAAGTGGAATCGGAAGAACATTAAGCACTGATCAAGGTTGTTGCCCCCAACTAGATTCAACCAGATATTACCAATCCAACTATCGGAAACAAGATATTCGCAAAATCTCAAATCATTCCGAGAAACCCCACCCCTAACACACACAACGTATGAAAGCACTTAGACAAATACTGATAGCAACATGACACATTTAAACTCTTTTTAAAAAGGCAATAATGAAAAATCTTACCATTTGAAACCAACCAAAAGTCGGTTTAGTGATTTTAGGATTCTTTCCTTTGCAATTCTTGCACTTTTGTTTTGTCTCCAGAGAATCTTCCAAAATAGACATTGCCTCTGTGAACTGAAGAGATGTCCATCTTTCCGACTTCGAATGCCCGTCTCTCTCAATATTAGTTCCTTCCCCATCCTCCTCAAGATATGAGTATTCATTAGGTGTGTCAGAGTCTAATCTTTTTGCGCCAACAACATCACCTTTCATCACGAGTTCCAATTTGGAAACACATTTTTCAACCTTAAAGCAAAGAGAGCACGGAAATTAAAGTGTGACAAGAAGCATCAAGGCACAAATTTCTTAAAGAAACAACTTAGGCCAAAGAACAAATTTCACTTACCATCTCTTTGCTTGTTCGAAAATGGAAACAGAAGAAACAGGTCCTTTGTAGAAGTTTGTAAAGAACATTGAACAACAAGGGATTATAGATGGGCAAAACAACCTCAATGTGACCAAAATGACCCCGGCAAATAAACGAACTCTCACCACATGTTTTGCACCTGCATAAATAACACAGAAAAAACTCAATCAACAACAATGGGGGGAAACTTGTAACCAACCATATTTGATAAACTTAATTCCAAGTCACATCACGAACCCTCTGAACCCACATTCGCCACAACTTCAGGAAGCAAATGGGGGTCAATTCAGCCAAACAAATCTTTAATGCACATGCCATCCAATGTATATAATCGAATCAACAGAACACAACATCACAACTTCCTCCACAGCTCAGACAGTCATGATAGGAGCACAATGTGCGACGATATTAATATGCTTATGCCCTAATTTATGCTTCGTTTAACCCTTATTTACCTAAGATAGAGTCATAATTTAGTATAGTGTCATTTTGGTAGAGTTTTGGAGAAAGTGTGCTTAATAATCAGAAAAAAGACTAAGTATAGAAATCTGGAAATAAAGTAAAATATGTCTTTTTCGTGATTTTGAGGCTCGTGCTAAACTGATCTATCCTTTTCCAAATTTGATGAAATTTGTTGTGCATTTAATTGGGAAGCTAAAGTGTATTGTGTCAAAATTTCAGATCAATCGGAGTTCGGGAAGTCACCCAAATGAAGGCTGCAACTTGGCAGTTTGAGCAAAGATAACCAGGGACTACCAGGATTTTCCTGGGACTGTGTCCTGACTTCCGGAATTTCTGTGGGACACATCACTTGGAACCAGAGAACGTGCCATACACCGTTGGAAAGCTCTACGAGTCTAGTTTCTCTGAGACTTGGAATCACAGAAAAATCTTTCCTGAGCAAAAAGTTATGCCGGTTTAAATGCACGAAGGTCAAGTCTGTCGAAAGAAGAAAACCTACACCGAGTTCTACATGGATTTGGCTTACGAATGTGGACTGAATTCCATCCTTAGTGCAAGATTTTTGGCTGAATTAATTCATGGAAAACCTAAAGAGATATTGCTCAATTATTCAGTCATTATCTTGGGAATTTTCGGCAGAAAATAGAGGAAGAAAATCGCAACAAATCCTGATCAAATTCGGCAGAATTCCTGTGCACGTCATCCAACTTCCACGGACTCTCCCGGACAGTTCACAATGAATCAGAGTTCGAGCCTTATATGGATAGAAATCTACGGGAGTCTAGTTTCCAACCCAACTGGAATCACCTCAATATCTATTTTCTAGAGAAAGATATTCCATAATCTTCACTCGAAGGTCAAATCTGCCAGCAGGATAAGTTTGAGAAAAACTAGGTTTTGTGAACCCTAGTTGCAGCCACCCTTTCGCCTCTATATATTTGACAATTTTCACACAAAAAAAGATCTCTTCTCTCTCACTTTTCACTAGCCGAAATTCTGTCCAATTAGCACCACAAATCCCAAAGAAAATTCAAGCCGATTCCACCATTCACCACCACTTCCGATCGCAAGACATCATCTCACCGAATCTTCCTTTGCCGATTCCTCTACAATGTTTCTTTTAAAGTGTGATTCACTCATCTTTCATGGCTTGTAATTTTCTGTATAATTACTTAACTTTGTCTATGAAGTTTGTAAGGATTTGTGGTTTGTTATTTGGTTTTATTAATTTTACATTGGATTTTCGAAATTCTGTTATGTGTTTTGGTTTTCTTTTTGTCTAATTGATGAACATGTGTATGACGAATTGATTGTATGGTAATAGGGCAGTAACTTTATTTGATGATTTGATGATTTTATTTGGTTTATTTTCTGAATTCGTATGCACAACAAGTTTTAGGGTTAAGTGAAGCTTTAGCTAGGCTGATCTTGGGTTTAATTCTTTATATTACCGAACCACAAATATGAGGTAAGTTATACACGAAGTTGATTTATCTTGTATTGGTTCTAAGGGATAGAGTAATTCAGAAAATATGCATGTTGAAGCAAGGTGAGGTGACGCCATACTTGTTGCATGTTTCCAATTCGACTCATTGTGCTTATGTGTTTCTTGGTTTAATTTCTACACGAAGTGTCTTTAAACTGATTAGCACTATGTTTAGGGTTATGCACGAAGCTAATTCTAAATAATTGAGGAGTTTTGAATGATTAGATAAACCACGAAAGGCTTTAGTTATAATTGGAACTAAATTGCATGAAATCGGATTCAATAAAGTTGCTGCCGTATTATTGTCTTTGATCGGTTTGTTATGTGCATATGAGTTTTTGTGTGATGTGTATTGTGTGAAAAATGTTGATCATATGTAAATATATAATTTAGGTTTTATTTTCGTAATTTTCAATAGGTTATAGAATCAAATTTCAAACCCCCAATATGATTTTGTAATGCTTTATGTGATTGAACGACCCTTGATTTCCCCGGACTAAACGATCCCTACTTGTCCTATACTAACGATGTCACAAGAAGGGTAATATTTGTATGAAGTTGTTTTGCAAGTACCTTGGATAATAGTTTCATCAAGTCACACTACTCATTTTCGACTATCATAATTCCGATAAGCCTTACGTCTTAAATTTAAAGAAAATGCCAATTTAAATTATGAATTACCAGCCAAATAAAAAATGAAATGAACTTCTCGAAAGCTTTAGAATGCAAAAAAGAAATAAGGTAAAGAGTGAGTGGTGACGTCACCGTTCGTTGGGTCTGTCGTTGAGAGGGCCCATTGCCGGATCGTAAAGGCCGCCTAGCACCGGCGTCCCTAACTCGTTAACCAAATCCGGTTTGGTAACCTTGACAACGCTCAGCCTCCGCGCCTCTTCGTTGGTGTAGATGCCGAACGTGACTGCTGTCACCGCGTCAGTAGCAACCTGCCAATCATCAAACAAAGCAGTCAATTAAAACCTCTCCGATAAAGTTCAACCGAAGAGAGAGAAAGAGAGAGGTAGGTACCTCAAAGGTTTGAACCGAGGCCATGGCGGCGGGAGGAAGAGATAGGTCGGCGGCAAAGAAAGGTAAGAAGAAGAAGTAGAAGAGTAGAGAGTGGGCGAAGGGTTTAAGGGAGGGTTTGGTTCTCTGTTGGAAAAGAAAGCACCGCACGTTTTGCGTCCATAGTCGTTTAAAAGCTCAGGGCAAAGTTCAATCCTAGCCATTCGCTACATCGACGGCAATTAAATTCTCTTAATTTTTTAAACCTCCTTTTATATTTTTTTTAATCGAAATTTTATGGCCTGTCCTACCAAAATGATTTTCAAAAATTGAGTTTCGAAAATAAAAACTACAAAATTGTTTAAGAAAGGTTAATTCCGTAATTTCCGATGTGTGTCTTGACCTAATTAGACTAGATTAGTAGAATCTTTAGTTAATAGGGAATCTCAGATTATTCGGAATACTAGATGTAATGTCTATATGAATGTATATTTATCAATGAATAAAATATCAATTTTGATATTTCTTTTTCTCCTAGAACAAAAACGAGATTGTGTTTTTTATATATATTCGAAAATGTGTCTGGTAGTTAGTCCAAATATAATTATATATTCGAAATTGTCAAAAACGTGTCTAGTTATACCATATGAAAATGTAAAAGACAATAAAAATATATTCGGCTGTAGTGTTTCTGAAATTTTTTTTCTTTCAATAATTCATGGAGGTTCATCGTGACGGAAGTATGAGCAACGAAAGAAGAAACTGAGTAAAGATGAGAGAAGAAAGAAGAGAGAGCATATATGTATTGTTTTTATACAAGTGTTTACTCCTTCTTCTTATTTTTTTATAGAAAATGTTTTTCCATATTTTCTAAAAAATGAAAATGAAAATGTGAAAACAACAATTTGATGTTTTCCCATTTTACGTGTAAATTAGAAAATCTTTTTTGAAATTTTTTTTCTGTATTTTTAAAAATAAGCTAACGAATACATTTTCTTACCATTTTTATTTCACAAAATTTGACTTAAAAACGTTACCGAATGTCACCTTATTTTTTGGCATCAAACTCATTTTACATGAAGTATAGAACTAGAAGTGGTGTGCCTAATTTAATTTAATATATATTATTGGTGCTGAAGGGTTAGTATTGTTCACGGGAGCAGTAAATGAACAGTGTTGGGCTAGGTGGGTCGGGTTACTTTCTTGCATCTGAGTCGTTCGATTTGTTTGTTTTCATCTGATTTGTTCATATAAAAGCCGATGTTGGTCGACACGCGTCATTTTTCTCCTCCGCTCGCTCTCCACCCCTTGGGTCTCTCTCTTGAAGCTTCCAGTAGTTGAATAGAGTTGTTCCTCGTTCTCCGCTCCAGTCTCTTTGAAACACTCTCTTCTTCTACTGGTCTCTTTTCGTTTTGATCGAAACTTCTGGAGCTGTCAAAATCCCAATTACCAAAACGAAGACAGAAGACAGAAGGTCTGGAACTACCAAAATCCCAATCACCAAAACGAAGACAGGAGACAGAAGATTGAGCCTATTGAAACGAAGTTACTCGCCGATGTTCAAGGTTCTCGCCAGAAAACTCCATAAAGTTTGAGCTGCTTGATGTTCTGATCTCGGTTGAGGTCATAGGGTGGTCTATAGAACAACTGATCTTTGTCCTGGTATGTCTTGATTCTGGTTTTCCATTTGATTTATTTGCTCTGGGTAATTGGGATTTTTGTTTGTTTGTTCCTCAACTGTGATTTTGGGAACCTATTGAACTTTATAAGTATCATAGCCTTTGTATTCCATGATTTAGCCTTTGTCCATATCCACATCATTTTCCTCCGTGGGATTTTATTGGTTTTACTTTAATGTTTGTACATAAAGGAAGTTATTTCTCTTCTATGTTACTGTCAGAATACAATGCTATAGTGAATCAATTACTGCATCTTAAGTACCATAGTGAAAAGGATACATGATGTGCTTTTGAATGATTATATGTGCTTTGATCTATCATGTTAGAAATAATATTGATTAATTATAGTGCTAATTTTGTAATTGTTCAGGGCATGAGAAAGCATTCAATCTTGAGATTTTTGTAGGTCATTAGGGTTTGGTTCGTTTGATTGGTGTTATTTGTGGGATTCAATTTTAGTTTGGATTAGAACATAAATAAAGCAGGAAGAAGACAAGGGTTTGAATAAGTTTGTATATGTTAAAAGTTTTATTGTATAATTTGTAGGGGTTACGAGTTTAGTATTTTGTTGTTTTAACATTTTAATGATGCAGGGGTTTGTGATTGTGAAGAAGGTAGAGGAAGGAAGTGGGTCTCTGGGTTGCTGAGGAAGGAAGAACAAGAAGGTATGGTTGTTCATTATTTAGTTTGAGATTTCTATATGGTTATACATTCTAAGCTTTTATATTGTCAGTCCTAATCTAATCTGTGGTTGATTTATAATAGGATAGTTTGAGATTAGGTCTGGTAATACATGAGAATAATCTGTTTTCTTTTTTCTATTTGATTCATTCCAGAATGATTTTGGGTTTTAATTTTATAATTTTTTTAGAGGGTTGGGGGGTGTTTAGAATTGTTTTTTAATTTGTTTCTCTTGGCTATTTCAGGGAGTTGATTGTTTGAGTTTCGAATTTGGGGAGATAGAGTTGCGTGTGACTATGCAAGATTAGATTGATTATTTGTTGTCTCTCATTGTTGGATTCTCTTACAGTCGGAATTTTATGTGCTTCAGTTTCTTGATTGTCTGGGTTTGGTCTTTGATAGTCAGTCTCAATTAAGGAATTGAGGGTACAGAACTGGAGTAGCTCAGGGATTAAGCTTACAGGTATGTTTGCCTTTTTCTGGATGTGGCTTTAAACTTTAAAACAAATTTCCCATGTTTAGTAAAGCAAGATGCCTAAGAGCATTAGATGGTTAGGTGTTGATTTTAGGGCTAAGGAACTTGGTCTTTTGTGTTGTATAATCTCTCTACATCTGTCGCTGATATAAATTCTTATATATATATATATATATATATTTAGGTGAGGAACTCGAGTGTTGATGAACTTTTGAATCCTGGGAAGGTAAGTTAGTTTTTGCACATATTTTCTTTCTTTTTCTATTTTCAAATTATTGTTGTTTAATATATAGTTGCAATCGATCATGTTGGTTCTATAGAGTATCTGGAAGAAGTTTTAGAGTTGATAATGTCCACTGTTGAAATCACGTTTTGTTCACTTCAATTTGTACTTAAATTATGCCAGCTTTTTTTTTTTTCAATGTTCATAAGCATATAACCCAAAACATTTGTAAGTGGATGAAATTTTGTCTGAAATTTCCTTTGTCTTTCATTTTGTTCTGCAGTTTCACAAAAGCGCAGAAAATGTCCATCTTTGATTTCACAAAATTTCCTTCTCATACGTTTAGCCAATAACCCAATCAACAGGAACTAATCACACTGAAAATTTAGGATATTTTAATATTAGAATAATTAGACGGAGCTAATCTATTATTAAATTAAACAATATTAGTTAATAGAGTAAGTGTTCAGTTATTATTGACCTCATAATAGACTGAACTGATGTATTATGTCTGTCATAATAGTAGACATTTGAACAACAAACAAGCTGTTACATTAATCATTACCCCAAAACTACAAAAAGAATAGCTGTATCCCAATAAAAGTTGACATAGTTTTGTTTCCATTTATGTAATTACTTATCTTCTCATCTAATATTTACATTTGGATAAGAGATGTTTCCTACTTGATGGGGTTACAGTTACCCAAAATTGATCTTTTATTGTGTTCATACCGTCAAGGTCCCGATATTCATGCATTTGATATCCTCATTTATGAAATTGGTACATCTTCTCCACACTAACAGAGAAAATTCCTATATATGGGTTGTGAATGCTGGAGATGAAGAAAGGAATGACTGTTGGTTTATATTTTGTATAGGCCCTCTGGATTTTAATTTATATTCTCATGAGTTGGGTTACAAGCAGCAAAGATGATTACTTTTTTTATTTATTTATGTAAATTCAAGTTTTCTTTTGTCTGACCAGTGCAGTTTTTTTCCAATGAAATAAACAGAATGTGATTGTTGTGGATTTTGTATGTTATATAAAGTTGATCTGTGTTTATCAGGTCTACAGGCGAGTTTATAATCTTTTGTAATCTGTGATTTTTTGTGTCTATAATTACAGGTGGGAGCTTTTGCGAAACTTATGTAATGTGAAGCTAAAAATTTTAGCAGGTATTTTAATGCTCATATATTTAGTCACTAGAGTGTAATTTGAATAGTAAGTCTTTGAGCTGGTATACTTGACAGACACATTCTTATTCAATTTGTAAATTGTTACTATAATATGTAGAAAGCTTTCAAGAAGTACACAGAATTAAGTGGTAGCCTTGATGCCCTCATTAGAGGTTTGTTGCCCTCACTAGGTTCATGTTTAATTCAAAGATGTGAACTCGAAATATCTAGCTGGGTTTCAAAATGTTCGAGTTTCTGGTAGTTTGAAGGTTAGGACTTTCTGAATTGGTAGGTCAGAGGAGAACTAAAGCTTGGCATTTTTATTTTAGCCACTGGATGAAAAGAACAGGGTATTTGATGCTAAAAATTATAGTTTCGACAAGGTATTGGGGGCATGACTCAGTGAACTAGAGGACTGAGTTTTTGATTTGGCTTTATGAGATAACTGATGATTAATTTTGTAGTTGAGTGTAGCTTATAACTATGCTAGAATGAAATGAAAGATAGGCATGATCAAATGAAGCAAAATTATTCATGAGATAGGTTACATTGTCTACTCGGCTGTAGGTCCTGGTACAGAACATATATGTTCAGGTCCTGTTGAACAATTTATTCATAATAAGGTCATTGCCAGTAATGCAATCTCATTTATTTGACTTTCGTCTTTTTGCTATAGGTAAACTACACACTATGGAATCACCAATTGGGAACATATAATATTTACTTTAAGAATGATTCAGACAATTACAACGAAGAACTGTGTACCACGGATCTGTAAACACTAAAAAGCAAAGCCAGTTGTAGTTAAAAGCCGCAGCAACGCGCGGCCCTACTTTCTAATCAACTAAAGGGACATTACTAACTACTAAGCGTCTCAATAGCTCACTTGAGAGTTGAGACGGCCAATACACACACAATGGCATAAACTCATGCTTTTTTGTCATTTCTAACTAACTTGACTCTTTGACAACGTATATTATTTAGCAATTAAATTAGACAAACTCAACGTTCGAACGTAGGACTTGGGGTTACCGCCTCTTGAATGTTTGTGCGCTGTTCTCCTTATTCAATATAAAAGGCACTATAAATTTTAGGGGAAAAAAGAGATTCTCATATTCATTAGGTGATGATTTTGCTTTTCCCACTATGTCAAATTGTTAAGTTGTCAAGATATACTTGCTAATTTGTTTCAAGTGACTTAATTAAAAATAAAACTGAAAAAGTGGGCACGCGGGAATTCCTCCTAACCCGTTGGTCTATGATTGATTATACACACTTTAATGTTTGTCCTTTTTATGATTATTAGATAATTGTATCCCAAATATGGTACTAATTATAGCACCCAAAGCAGAATTACCAAATAATTCTTCCTTGGTCAGATTTGTTTTTAAACATAAACAAGATTAAATTCTTGCTGGACTAGGATGCATTACCAAAGAGTTCTCAAATAATTCTAAGATGAGCAAGACCATAATCAAGGTTTCTTGATAGCTCCTCAGAGATATCATTACTTTGTTTTTGGTTGGAGGTGCCTAGTGGTACGGTTGTGGTGAAGGTAAATACACTATCATCTTATCTTATCTTTCCTCTAATTTTCTACTCCCTCAACGTAGTAGTATGTACCCGAATTTTGTTAATGAAATTAAATATGATCTTGAAATCTTATAAAGCAAATTTTGTTTTTTTTTGTTGGTAAGAAGGCCAATTGACTCTCTAATTTCGGAACTATCTTTTATCATATATTTAATTGATTGCTTATATTTTGGTATCTTGTCTTGTTTATTCAAATTTTTGTTCTATTCACTTTATTGTCTTAATTTTGGTGACAAAACATAAATAAATCACTGTTTGAGGGAAAAAGAAAATTTATGCAATCCCAACATAAACTTAATGACAAGTTTTTTGTTATTGTCTGAAAACTTGTGGATGGCTTGTGAAGAACTAAAATTGGGCAAATTAAAGAAAACCTAGAAGAATATTTTTCATACCTAAATGGAAAAATTTCATACAAAACATATTCCAATTGGCTGTT
Organism: Potentilla sterilis; assembly: GCA_963682095.1. Classification (NCBI taxonomy): domain Eukaryota; kingdom Viridiplantae; phylum Streptophyta; class Magnoliopsida; order Rosales; family Rosaceae; genus Potentilla; species Potentilla sterilis. The sequence continues at coordinate 23,206,238 of OY821756.1, forward strand.
TTATTAAAGATTATCATTGAGTTGTTTTTATCTTTAAATTCTTACTAAGAGCATCTTCAACAATACTAGTCATATTTTAGTTAAATTTTAGCCAAAATAGCTAAAAAGTTATTTTGGTTAGCCATTTTAGAAACACGTCTGCATTAGTTCTCTCTACTTTAACTTGATTTGAATTTAAAATACTTGTTAAATCAATAAAAAGTTGTTTAAATGCATATATAAATTATATATAATTACATATAAAGAATGTATTAAATTTAAATATTTTAACTTTTAGCTATCACGCTCTCCAAATTTGGCTAGCGAGATAGCGAAAAATGATCACAGAGTTATAATAAAGAGTCTGATATAACTGCTATTTTTCGCAAAAAACTAAATAGGCTATCTAAAATAATTAAAGAGTTATAATAGAGAGTCTATTGAAGATGCTCTAAGTTCATTGCTCTGAAAAAGAAATTGTTACATAGTTTTTTGCATACTAGGAATTTGATATATTCCTAAAAGTTAAAGGAGTCATTGACCAAGAAGGATATTTTTTTTATAGAAGTAAAAGGAGTCATTGAACCGTAAGTATTGTTAATAAATTACTATCTTCATCTTATATCAAAATTGTAGATACACAATGTTCAATACCCGTGGTGGTCGTGGTCGTGGTCGTGGTCGAGGTAAAAACAACAACGACGACGATAACAAGAATAACAATGAAGACGTACAGTGTCTAGTCGATTATTTAGCCCAAAATGTAATTCGAAAGCGAAGGACTACTACCCCGAAGAAAAACCTTGGTTTAGGGCATAAAAGAGCATTTAATGACATCACCGAAGTGGAAGCAAATTTCTTCAAAGACGTCGAAGAGGCAGATGATTTGCCTGAGAATTTTGAAGCTCTTGGGCCAATTCCTAACTCGGTGAGCTCGTATACATTCCCACTAGACGTGGCTTGTCATCGGTTTAACAAGAAAAGAAGATCAAATGATGATTCAAAGAGGAGAACTAGTAGAAAAGAAAACGAAGTGATATCTGCAGAAAAGGAGAAAGATATCACCTCCAACTTCAACTCTGAAATGGCTACAGTAGTGAGTGATCAATCATCAGTGGGTTTTACTCATGTTCAGGATAATGGTACTGGTACTTCTTCAAGCAAAAGTCAAGAATCCAACTTTATACCCAACCCTAGGGTTCTGTATGACATTCCAGAACCAATCCCATATAATCTTGGTGAAATAATGATCGACCAAAGTCTTGGTGTGAACTTCTGGGCAACTATATATTGACAGTTGTAGCGATTCAGATAGTGAATAATAGTTCAAAAGATTGTGACAATTCTAGTTTGTGTAGTTTCGTAGGACGACCATTTTTGTTCTAACTAAGGCCATGATGTTTTTAAAAGCTTGTGAGAAGTGTAATAGCTGAATCTCTTTCCTCAACCTGCTGTTTTTGAAGAAGAAAGTGATTCATGCATGGACAGTTCTATGTAATTTACTTCAAAGAAATATTGATATCTAGAAAACATGCATATTCTAAAATCTTAGTGTTGGTAAGAAAAATACACAAATAAAAATGATTACTAGGAGGTTATAAAATCACTATTGCCTTAATGAATAGTTGAGGCTACATAAACATCAAACTGTCTCATGAAGTACTAGTTGCTAGCTTGATCCTCTCTACTATATCCACCATTAGTTTGAAGCCGAAGCAACCAGCCAACCAAATCTGGTTTCCGAACCCAAGCTATGTAACAAACTTCTTTACAATTGACACCGCGTGTGCCGCCGCCAAGGTCAAAAACCAAGACGTGCACCACCTTTGTACACCTTGAAACAAAGCTCACGAATGTGGCGAACTATGTGATGCGTCGACTAGATCAAACCACTATCACTCCGAACAAAGCCGCCTCCACAGATCAATGATCGACCAAAGAGTATTTATCTCTCGTCCGGTAGCAACCCCGAGCCAACACAAGCTCTGGAATCAGAGCGCCACTTGACGAACTGAAGCTCGTTTAGGTTAAGACTAGAGTGACAATTAGAGATATGAGCGATGCTTAGGGTTTCAGCTCATTCAAATACAAAGTCGATAATTATTTTTGTATAGTTTATTAACTTCCATTAAATTTGAAAAATTGTATAATAGATCTAAAAACTTCTGAAATAAAGTACAATACTCGAACCGAAAGAATCTTTTTTTAGAAATTAATTAATAAATTAATAAAATGAAGAAACAATACAAATGAAATGTGGCGAATTCTATGGGATTTTGGTACGGGTCCTGTGGAGGTCGTTGCCGCATCGCGGAGAGGTATTGTCGGCACTTGCTGGATGGCGGCGCACTACAAAAACAAAGGGATTTACCGACGAAAAAAAAAAAAACGGCCGACGAAACTTTTTTTTCGTCGGCTATATCGAAGAAAAGCCGACGAATATTTTTTTCGTCGGGCAAAAACAAATTTCGTCGGCTATTCCAATAGAATGGCCGACGAATTTTTTTTCCGTCGGTAAAAATTAAAAATCGTCGGCTATTCTTCGAGAATGGCCGACGATTTAAAGTTGTCGTCGGCTATACTCTGAATAGAATAGCCGACGAAAAATTTTGTGGCAAATCGTCGGCTATTCTACGAGAATGGCCGACGATTTAAAGTTTTCGTCGGCTATACTCTGAAAATGAGTATGGCCGACGAAGTTGGTAATTTCGTCGGCTATAAGTCTTTATATTTTCAGATCTGGGCAGAAGCTGCTCATTTAAAAAAAAACGGAAAAAAAACGGGAAAAAGAGTGAGAAATCTGTGGGTATTGTTGAAATCCGTCCTCTCTTACATTGTGGAGCTATATATAGGTACGTATATGTGTATATATGTTGATTTTGAGTTTTAGTTGAGTTGATTTTGAGTTTTAGTGATTTTGATATAGTAAGTGATTTTTTGTTTTGTTGTTGTTTTAGTGTTAGAATGTATGTATATATGTTGATTTTGAGTTGTAGTTGAGTTGATTTTCAGTTAGAGTTTAATTATGTGTTTTAATTTGATGTTATTTTAATTAGTGTTAAAATATATATAAATATGTTAATTAATGGTTGTTGATAGTGTAATGAACTTAAATAATGGTTGTTAATTAATGGTATATATATATATGAGTTGATGTTGATAATAATATATATTGTAATATATATGTGTTAATTAATTTATTATTAATTAAAGTTATACATATATATTATTATCAGGCTATATATGGATCGAGATAAGAGTTGGATTTCGCTTCCAAGGCATGACCGACGATACACTACAGGAGTTGTGGATTTTATGCAGTTCGTCGAAGAAAATGCAAAAGGACCGTACCATTATTGCCCGTGCAAGAAATGTAAGTGTCGCAGTGATATGTGTCGATTTCCGATTAGGACAGTATGGGAGCACCTAAAGAGCAATGGGTTTTGGCCGAAGTACACACGTTGGATATATCACGGTGAGCCATCATTAGATGGATCGCATGATCATGGGCAGTATTTTGAGGCGGGCAGTAGTAGTACATCCAACGATCCAACAATGACATTCGTCAACGACGTGTTTCCTTTTGAAAGCGGTGTACATGGGGAACAATATATGCAGGACCCGGTGCAGCCGTTCCCACAAGTTGTCAACACTGCTGCCTTTGACAAGTACAACAAACTGATTGCATTGCAACAGACCCCTGTGTGTTCAAGTTCTGAGAAGACAGTTCTTGAAAGTGTGATGGAGGTAATGAGGATTAAAGTCGAGACAAAATCGACTATCAGGCAAGTAGATGAATATCTACAGTACACTTCTTCGTTGTTGGAGGAGGGTCATCGTAATCCTACCAATCACCGTCAGGTCCGAAGTATCCTCAAAGATCTAGGGCTTTCCTACATTAAGATCCATGCATGCGCATTTGACTGCGTTCTCTTCTGGGGTAAAGATGCAGAAGGGAATGACCTTGCTAGCCTTGACGCATGTCCGATATGTCAGTCTGACCGATATAAGTTGACGGGAGCAGGCAATAGGAAACCTGTGAAAGTGCTTCGGTATTTTCCGTTGAGAGATAGGCTTGAGCGGTTGTACATGTCAGCAACCACCGCAAAAGCTATGAGGTGGCACGGTGAGCGGGACGCGGGAGACGCAGATATCATGACACACATCTCTGACGGAGCGGCTTGGAAGCATATAAACAATGAGTTTCCTTATTTTGCGTCAGATGTCAGAAACGTCAGGCTCGGGCTCTCAACTGACGGGTTCAACCCTTTCGGCACCATGAGTCTTTCATACAGTATATGGCCGGTGGTTTTGGTACCTTACAACCTTCCTCCGTGGATGTGCATGAAGAAGGAATATAATATGTTGACGTTGTTGATTCCGGGGCCTGGTTACCCAGGGAAATGTCTCGATGTGTATATGAGACCATTGATTGAAGAGCTTAAGGTATTGTGGGACGTTGGTCATCCCACTTTTGACAAGTACAAGCAGGAGACGTTCCAGATGCATGCCATGGTTATTGGTACCATCAGTGATTTTCCTGCTTATGGGATGTTGTCGGGCAGCGTTGTCAGGGGATACAAGGCTTGTCCAGAGTGCCTCACCGATTATGGGAGCACCCCTCATTGCAACAAGATATGCCGAATGGGTCATCGTGTGTTCCTTCCGGCGGATCACCACTGGCGTTACGAGTCCGCCGCATTTGATGGAACCGAAGAACACGGCCGTGCTCCCAGAAGATGGACAGGAAGAGAAATTTTAGCAAGACTTAATGAGTACGATTTTGGGCCCCTCAGCAATCATCCCGATATTGTAGCGGAAATACCTGAAAGGCCTGAGGAGTACAAATTCTGGACACATAGGAGCATATTGTGGGAACTCCCGTACTGGTGTGAGTTGCTGATCCGACACTTCCTAGACGTTATGCACATAGAAAAAAATGTTTCTGAAAGTGTGGTGGGCACAACGCTGAACTTGGAGGGGAAGACGAAAGACGGTCCTAAGGCTCGCACTGATATGCAAAACATGAATATCAGAAAACCACTATGGTTGAAACAAGGGAAGAGAAAAATGCCTCAAGCTCCTTACACCGTCAAGCTTGAGCATAAATCAGAAATTTTGCATTGGATAAGTCGGGCCAAGTATCCTTCAGGCTTTGCTGGAAATATAGCCAAGTGTGTCAACAGACAATGCAACAATCTGTACGGGTTGAAAAGTCATGACAATCATATCCTGCTACAACGTCTCTTCCCTGTTTTCATTCGACCGTTCCTTCCCCGTCACGTTGTGGAGCCGTTAGTAGCGTTGGCAAGATTTTTCCAGAAGGTATGCACACGGGAAGTGAGAAAATCTGACCTCCGGGAAATGCAACAAGACATCGTTCATATCATGTGTAAATTTGAGATGATATTTCCTCCAAATTTTTTCGACATCATGCCTCACCTCATGATCCATCTTCCTCGGCAGTTGTTGCTTACCGGTCCTGTGCACTTCACTTGGATGTATCCGATGGAAAGGTACGTATTTTACACCTTATGTTAATTTCCTCATCAATATATGTGATATAGTGTTAATGTATTATCATAACACTTTAAAAACTTGATTTATAGGCAACTTGGACAATACGGTGGTTTTATCCAAAACAGATCCGCACCTGAAGGATGTATAGCTGAAGCATATATTGCGCACGAGTGCGTTACCTACATGAAGCTGTATTTCGGAGCGTTACAGGAAAGCATACCGGAAGATGTACCTTCACAGTTCAATCTTTCCATACTCTCCGACGATGTTGTACTCGGTGGAAACATGCCAGTTTCCTATAAGTTGAAAGATTATGAGGTAGCCATTGCACATTGGTGGGTACTAATCAACTGTCCAGAAGTTCAGTTTTGGAAGGACATACATCTACGCTGTGAAGGAGTAGCAGGTGATCGCGATTACCACAACCAGACATTCGCAGAGTATTTCGGCCGCTGGGTACGTACCTTGAACACTATTCTATACGTGTTCATATATTATTGTGTATATTTATTCATATTTATAGTTGATTCTGATGGTTGCAGATGGACCTTATTGCAAATGATAATCACCCAAATTGGTCGCACGAACTCAGACTTTTAGCGAGGAGGCCGGTCTATTCAAAAGTTTATGCGACGTGCAAGGTGAATGGTGTGTTATTTCGATGTGAAGACAGAGACCTCAGACTGAAAACACAAAATTCAGGGGTTATGGCACATGGTGGGGATGGTGGAGTTGACTATTACGGTGTTCTCCATTCGGTTGTGGAACTGCATTACGGGGAAGGCATGAAAGTGCACCTTTTCAAGTGTAGATGGTTTGACACACGGCCGCAGAGCATGAAAACCGATCAATACGGCGTAAGTTCTGTGAACACTAGTACATCATGGTATGAGGACGACCCGTTCGTTTTAGCCACATGGGTGAAACAAGTGTTTTATCTTGATGATCTCGCCAAGGGTGACCCGTGGAAAGTAGTCAACACTATCCACCATCGCAACATTTACCGGGCGTCTACACTTGGAGTGGCCGAAGAGAACGAGGAAGGGGGCACCGCGTATCAAGAGCCCAACTCAAACGGTATTCCTGACTCCTCTTTTATTCGTCTAGACACGCCGGTGCGAATTCGACGTGAAGAGCCACTGCTTGTTGATGTTGATCCAATTGAAGAAACTAACGAGGACTCTAGTGGTGAGGAAAGACATAGATTACCCCTATCGAGCAATTCAGAAACCGAAGAAGACTCATCCGATGATTCCGATTACAATCCGACGGATTAAGTAATTTAAATGATGTAATCCTTTCATTTGTAATCAACTCATTTCTAATGACCGGGCGTGGGGATGAGCCTCCCAGCTAGGCTGGGTTCCAAACCCCTTAAACAAAAATTTGAAATATGTTGACTGTTGGGTTTCTGATTTTTTATGTTCAATTTTGGTTATATGTGAACAGGACATCGGAATAGGAGAGGTGTAAAACCACTGATTTTTTTGGTTTTTTTTTAGAGAATGGCCGACGAAAAATACATTATTTCGTCGGCTAAACGGAGAATGGCCGACGAAAAATGCATTATTTCGTCGGCCATAATTTATTAAAAAAAAAATATTTTACGAACAATGCCCGACGAAAACTAACTATTTCGTCGGCCATAAGTTATATAAAAATAATTATTTACGAACAATGCCCGACGAAAACTAACTATTTCGTCGGCCATAAGTTATTTAAAAATAATTATTTACGAACAATGCCCGACGAAAACTAACTATTTCGTCGGCCATAAGTTATATAAAAATAATTATTTACGAACAATGGCCAACGAAAAATAACTATTTCGTCGGCCATAAGTTTTTAACAGAAAACGACAAAACAATAGCCGACGAATACTAGGTTTGATTTCGTCGGCTATGATTAAAAAAAAAACAAAAAAAGAGCTGTTTCCATTTTCTATCACTATCGACAAACCATTGCTTCATCGTTCAAATGCAAATGTGTCGTGAAATAAGACATAACCAAAATATTGAAATACGGCTACGGTTGAAAAATGGGAAGATTCCGACAAAATCTGTGTGCCGAATGTTGCGGTTTGCTGTTTTTTACTCCCGTTTTCCTATGGGTAGCCTGACGGGCGGTAAATATTTTGGGGGAAGTTTTTATACGATTAGATGCGTCGCATCGATCTGAAACTATTCTCTGTTGAAGGTCAGGCCAAAAAACGTCATTTAGACGGCCCAATTTCCGTTTTACAGCGTTTAGAGGTTTGACTTTGCAGTTTGACCGACCCGATCGAGCCTTTAACGTTGTCCGATAACCTTGGATTTTATTTCATACATGTATTTCATCTTAACGGTGATATCTGACGGTTGAAATATATTTTCCAAACTTTGAGATTCAAAATCGGAATATATGCACTAATGTTCCTTAACTTGTTTACTAAGTGTTTAATTGAATGTATAGTTTCAAATACCTACTATACGTAGACCCTTCAAATACAAATGTGTCGTGAAATAAGACATGACCGAAATATTGAAATACGGCTACGGTTGAAAAATGGGAAGATTCCGACAAAATCTGTGTCCCGAATGTTGCGGTTTGCTGTTTTTCACTCCCGTTTTCCTATGGGTAGCCTGACGGTCGGTAAATATTTTGGGGGAAATTTTTATACGATTAGATGCGTCGCATCGATCTGAAACTATTCTCTGTTGAAGGTCAGGCAAAAAAACGTAATTTAGACGGGCCAATTTCCGTTTTAAAGCGTTTAGAGGTTTGACTTTGCGGTTTGACCGTCCCGATCGAGCCTTCAACTTTGTCAGATGTAGTTGGATTTTTTTTCATACATGTATTTAACCTTAACGGTGATATCTGACGGTTGGAATAGATTTTCCAAACTTTGAGATTCAAAATCGGAATATATGCACTAATGTTCCTTAACTTGTTTACTAAGTGTTTAAGTGAATGTATAGTTTCAAATACCTACTATACGTAGACCCTTCAAATGCAAATGTGTCGTGAAATAAGACATGACCGAAATATTGAAATACGGCTACGGTTGAAAAATGGGAAGATTCCGACAAAATCTGTGTCCCGAATGTTGCGGTTTGCTGTTTTTCACTCCCGTTTTCCTATGGGTAGCCTGACGGTCGGTAAATATTTTGGGGGAAACTTTTATATGATTAGATGCGTCGCATCGATCTGAAACTATTCTCTGTTGAAGGTCAGGCCAAAAAACGTCATTTAGACGGCCCAATTTCCGTTTTACAGCGTTTAGAGGTTTGACTTTGTAGTTTGACCAAAAGTATAGCCGACGAAGTTATATTTCGTCGGCTAAAGTCTGGTGATCCGCGCCTTCCCATTATCCACCGTTGGATGGGGGAGATCGGACGGATTCTGAGGGACGAAGACTATAGCCGACGAATTATGTAATTTCGTCGGCTATGCCATACCATGGCCGACGAAAATGATTTCGTCGGCTATGACATAGTATGCCCGACGAAATCACTGTATTCGTCGGCTATACTATACCATGGCCGACGAAATTGCTTTATTTCGTCGGCTATACTATATCATGGCCGACGAAATAAAGCGATTTCGTCGGCTATACTATCGGGTATAAGTAAAATGCAGCCGAACCCTAGCCTCCATTTGCCCGATTTTCCCTATCCTCCTCGAATCCGGCCCTCCTTCATCCGTCGATCCTCCTCCCTATTCCGGCAGCCCGGCGCCTCCTCCTCCTCCTCCTTGGTTCGGCAGCCCGGCGACTCCTCCTCCTCCTTCTTGGTTCGATCCGCCGCCCCTCCTCCTCCTCCTCCTCCCTGTTCCGGCAGCCCCGGCCGACCCTCCTCCTCCTCCTCTCTGTTCCGGCCGCCTCCCCCTCCTCCTCCTCCCCGATTCGGTACCGGCCGGCCCCCTTTTTTTTTTTTTTTTGTTATTTAATTATTAATAAATTAAATTATGGTTAATAAATTATATATAATTGTTAATTTAGATATAATTGTTAATTTAGGTATAATTTATGTATTTATATGTTAATTTGTGTATAATTTATGTATTTATGTTAATTTATGTATTTATGTTAATTTAGGTATAATTTATGTATTTATATGTTAATTTGTGTATAATTTATGTATTTATGTTAATTTATGTATTTATGTTAATTTAGGTATAATTTATGTTTTTATATTAATTTAGATATAATTTATGTATTTATGTTAATTTAGTTATAATTTATGTATTTATGTTAATTTAGGTAGAATTTATGTATTTATGTTAATTTAGGTATAATTTATGTATTTATGTTAATTTAGTTATAATTTAGGTTTTTATGTTAATGTATGTAGTTTTTAGGTTTTTATGTTAATTTAGGTAATTTTTGTAAAATTTATTTTAATTGTATATAATTTAGGTGTAATTGTATAATTTATATGTATAAATTGGTTATTATATAAATCGGTAAATATTAAAATATGTTAGTATTATTGGGTATTATATTAATTAGAATTTGTTATTTAATATAATATAATTTAATATTAATTAATGTATTAATGCGTCTGGCTTTAGATGGCCGATGCATTTAGGCAGTTGTTCGGAGGTCGTCGTTCTAGATCTAGAGGTTCTGGAAATGCCGCCGGTTCTGGAAATGCCGCGGGTTCCCCAGACTCCGAGAGGACGGCTAGCCAGCCTGAGAGGACCACCAGCCAGCCGCGGAGGAGTGTGGATGCAGCCCAGCCGCGGCGGAGTGTGAGTGCTCGGCACCAGACCCTTCTCCAGGCGGGGCGGCCGTCGAGCACTTCACTTCCGAATGTCGGTCCCTCTGTGGCGCCGAGGTTTAGTCGGCAGCTGTTTCACGAGGAGATAGCTGCCGACGTTCCTCAGGTTCGTATGCCTGAGGTTCATCGGGAGCCGATGCCGATGCCGATGCCGAGTCCGACTCAGTCTGCTGGTGACTCGACTGAGGGGCCTACTCTCCCAAACCAGCTCTTCCTCCCATACAACATTCCTGCGATACCCGAGGTCGACTATCAGGGTCGGCCCCAGTGGCCTGATATGCCTCAGTTCGTGAGTGCTGCGGAGGCATACCAGCAGCAGCCATGGGAGAGCCCTGACCTCCTGATTTCGGCGAGGAGAAAAGGAAAGTCGACGGCAACCGAATCATCGGGTTCAGGTAACATTCGATTTTATTAATTAAATATTTTATTAAAATTAACGCACTAATATTTAATTTTATTAACCAATCGTCGTTTATGTGATATGGACAGGCGCTAGCAGTTCAACCCAGAGGAATACCAGAGGTGTCATCAGTTTTGAGACGCTCAGGAGAACGGTTGAACGGAGCGGGAGGATCCAGATTGACGAAGCTCCTGATCAGGAGGTTGGGGCGAAAAAGAAACGCGACTACTCGGGTTGCGTGGGTGCACTCATTAGGGACAGAGTCCCTATGTTGTGGGCTCGGTGGGCTGATGTGCCCGAAGAAATCAAGATGGAGTTGAACAACGCCGCGTCGGTGAGTAAATAAAAAAATTTAATTTAGTTATCGTAATATTTAAAAATTTTCGGTATTTTTATAATTATAAAACTAATAAAATATTATCTTTCAGACATACTTTGTGGTTGCGGAACACAAGCGGGGTTGGGCGGACTCCCAACAGAGCTCGAGGTACGTTGGGAATGTCTTATTTGATAATTAGAAATATTTTATGATATTAATAATATTTCTAATGCACTTTTGTTTTCTTCGTAGGTTCAAAGAGTGGAAGAACGAGCTCCGTTCCCACTATAACGAGTACGGCAACCGTGGTCGTATGGGTACTCCCAGAGAGTTCATGTTCAGGGAGTACGAGTGGCGTTGGTTGAGGACCGTAGTCTTCGACAACCCGGCTATGATGGTAAATATTAAACTTCATTATAAATGTTTATTTTATTAAAATTTTAATTATTAGTTTAAATATTTTATAATTATTTCAGTTATATTTTTTGATGCATTTTTCTAATATTTTATTATTTGTTTGAAGGAACGGTCTCGGATAAACTCGGAGAACCGCCGCCGTAACACAATCCTCCATCACGGCGGTTCAAGGCCGTTTGCACAATATCAGGAGGAGGCGCTAAGAGATCATCCTGATTGCAACCCCTACGTGGAGACGTTCAAGATCGCTTATCCACAAGCGACAGACGATCTCGTAAGTCGTTCATTATGATTTTAAAATTTAAATTATTAATTTTACTTAACTATCCATTTGTTAAAATATTAATTTTTTTTCCCCGTCCAATTAGGAGCGGGTGACCCAGGCCGAACAAGAGGTGCTCCAACAAATAGTTCGGGAGACACAACCGGACATCTCAGAGGCAGATTTGGAGGAAGCCGTGCGCCAGGTCGACCGCACCAATATCCAAACGGCGGCGAGGATGTTCAACGCAGCCTTCCCACACCAGTCCAACGAGTACTACTGCCGGGGTTTAGGAGGTTCTGGACAAGGGCTCCTGAAGACCACTAAGGGAGGTCAAAAGAAGGGAGGCGGCCAGACCCAACATATGAGGGGGGAAGTGCAGCGATTGGCCGCAGAATTGGCGACCTCGTCCCAGACAGTAGAGGAGCTGCGCCGCAGACAATATCAGTCCCAGCAGTATCAGTTGGATATGATCCGTTGGAATGCTGAGTGCGCCAGAATTTGGCAATACAACAACGACGGCCAGCAACAGTGGATTTATGAGATGTTCGCGGCACAACAAGAAGGCCGTCCACCCCCGCTCCCGTTTCAGCAGTTAGTGGAGCCTCCAATGCCTCAACCTCCCGAGTTCGGTCAGCAGGATGATGCGCCTGATGCTGTAGATGATATCCTAGACTTTAGTAGTTTAGGGGATAATTAGGATTATATTTTATGTATATTGGAACGAATTTAATAAAAATGGTGTTTAGACGTGTTTCTTGTTGGTGCAAATGCATGAATTGTTTTTGTGATTTGCAGCTTGCTTGGAATGGTAATTTAGAAAATAATTTAATTTTTTTTTTTCCAAATGCAAGAATAGCCGACGATTTTTGCATTATTTCGTCGGCTATAACAAGTATAGCCGACGAATTTTACCAATTTTCGTCGGCTATAACTTGTATAGCCGACGAAAAGTGCCTTATTTCGTCGGCTATAACTAATTAATACCTATAAAATAGTAATATATTTCGAGGAAATAGCCGACGAAATTTTATTAAATCGTCGGCTATAGTTAAAATACCATAGCCGACGAACTTTTATTAAATCGTCGGCTATAGTTAAAACACCATAGCCGACGAAATTTTATTAAATCGTCGGCTATAGTTCAAACAGCATAGCCGACGAAATTTTATTAAATCGTCGGCTATAGTTAAAACATCATAGCCGACGAAATTTTGGTAAATCGTCGGCTATAGTTAAAACACCATAGCCGACGAAATTTTAGTAAATCGTCGGCCATACTTAATGGATTTCGTCGGCCATACTCAAAAATACCCGACGAAAGTCGTCGGCTATTTTACCGACCTTTGCCCGACGAATTTTTTGACTCGTCGGCCATACTTAACTATAGCCGACGAAATTTTTTTTTTCGTCGGCCATTGGTATTACCGACGGCGTATTACCGACGACTTATGGCCGACGAAATTTTCGTCGGCAGAGGGTATAGCCGACGAAAAAAAAAAAAGGCCGACGAAAATTTTTTCGTCGGCTATTCGTCCGTATCTGGTAGTGGCGGTACGATCAGAATGGGGCTGTGGCGAGATGGAGGGCTTGCCGACGGTGGCTGCTAGGTCGGACTGGGTTTGGCTGGTTGCGCGTGATGTTTAAGTCCCTAAGGTTTCTGCTTGGGTTTGGACCATGTATTTGGGCCAGGCCTGAGTTAAGAAAGTTTGCCCATTTAGGGCAATTATATATGTTAGTGAATAATTTCACTGGCCCAAAGAAACTGCAAGCCCAAAGATACTCTTCTGGTGCTGTCTTGCTTACTAGGGAAGTCTGATGGGAATCGGACAATTCCACTCCGAAACTTAAGTCAGTAAGGAGAAAGATAATAATTGAATAATGGAAAGTGCTTGGACTGAAAATTAATTGGCTACCTTATAAGGAAAGTAGCTGGGCTGTTATATAAGCACCCAGATCCCAGAGTTGGACCTATATTTCAATGTGGCACAAAGCCCCTTCTGCATAATTAAGCACTTTCTTGGGTCGTTCTTCGTGGGCTTCCCCCATCGGTCGTCCTGGTCCTTACTGGTCGTCGGACTATCAGGTCTCGAGTCCAGGTGCATAGGCGTCCGTCCCAGGACTGAGTGCGGGTCCGTGGTCCCCTTTATCTTGTCTGTTGCTACCGCCAACAAGTCCCCCAAGTTTCCGGTTAAGTGCAGTCTTGAATGGGGACTTAACTTGTATTTTGTTCTGCGGGTTCACGGACCCGTTGGCATCTCAAGCCATCGGTTATGCAGTCCCTCAAGTCTGCGTTTGAGATTGGACTTGGCTGGGCGTTCGGATGTTCCCGTTGGAGTGTAGCCATAAGTTACTAGCTCCCATGGTGGAGTGCCCCAGCCTTAAGTTCTTGCTGGAGGGGTGTTTGAATATTCCCGTTAGTTCGTACTTTTGTTCGGATTAGCATGTCAAGGTAGCGAGCCTTGCTCGTATGGCTTTGAGCCTGTAGACTTTTTTGGGCTTACGGGAAATAATATCCCCTTTTTGGAGAATATTTTTCCAGTGGAATGCCTCACCCTTAAGTTGTTGCTGGCTGTATTGGTAGAATACCCCAGGCATTAGTTGTTACTGGCTCTACTGGTGGAACACCGCAGTTGTAAGTTGTTACTGACTCTATTGGTGGAATACCGCAGCCGTAAGTTGTTACTGACTCTACTGGTGGAATACCGCAGCCATAAGTTATTACTTGGTCAAATATCATGTGTGAGTAGATAACTGCTTTTTTGGCTTTTGAAGTTGTCTTGGTAATGATAACTTGCCCTTTCACCTAACTCTACGCATGCGTGACAGATGGCCGGCTTATTCCTGACTGGCATTTGATGTAGAACCCAGCAGTCACTTCATTTATTGCTTTCTCGGGAAGTTACTAGTAGTGGGGCACGTGGCGTTATTTTGGGATGGAGATGTGCGTCCGAGATGTCCTCGTTTTTGTAGAATACACTGATAAATTTTTTGGGGGGAAACTGAAGGGTCAGCTTTTCTCTATAAAATCCCCCCTTCTTCCTTATCTCTCCTTTATTATGTTTGTTCTTTTGCGGATGATACTCAAAGACAAAATCACCCCTGTTTGCCTTGTGCACTTTCCTGATCCGTAAACACGATTGCGCGTTGCAACCCTTACCGCGGTTCTTGCCGATCGCTCCTTCTTCCAGGTTTGGCTAATTTCGCTCTAGATTTTAGGTTGTTTATACTCTACCAACTGCTTCTATTTGTGGGAATTCTGGGTAAATAAATTTTTAGGGTTCTAGCTCATATTTCGTGTCTGGTTAGATCTCGGAACTAGGATGGTTGGTGTGAAATTGGTGTTTCTATGTTTGAAATTTTGCTGCAACCGTCTTCTACGCCCACGGTGATCTAATCGGCTTTTAGGGACTTTTCTTTATTTCTAGGTCTAATGGATTCTAGAGGCCCATCGATTTCCACCGGTCTCGATTCTAAACGCCCGGTAGACGCAACTGATTTGTCTACCCAACGGGCGATTTCTTCTTCTTCCTCCAGAGGCACCTCAAATGGTTCGCCGTTGGTTACCGTTGCGGCGGTGGGTGATGCCTCAGGGCATGTCCCGGTGGGGAACTCCATCCGGAAGCATCACTTTACCAACCGTGGTAAAGTGATTTTCTGCGACGAACTGGAGTAAAGCATGACTCCCGGATAGATACTCACTTTCTAGGACCGGTGAGGTATTGACCAGAAGATCCACCTCCGCCCGTTACATGTCAAGGAGCTTGCCTGCAACTTGGAGGAAGATTAGGTTGCTGTTCATGAGGATCAGTCCTGGCATGAGTTTTCTCTTCCACTGCACCCGTTTGTTCAATATATTCTAAGTATGCTGAACCTCTCTCCCGCTCAGCTCCCTGGTAACCAATGGAGGCAGCTGCTCAGTCTTGGGTGCATGTATACTTTGTCAGATATGGGCTGGCCAATGGCTAATGAGTTTATGGCGCTCTACCAGTTGACGTACTATAAAAAGGCCAAAGCCAGCGGGTGTATAACGTTTATTTCGAGGAGTACTAGGCTCATCACCAATCTCTCTTCTTGGGTTACCATAACTGGAGGAAGTAGGTGGTGATGGTTGAGGGAAGATGGCAGCAGAACGCTAAGGCCCATCGGTGACCAATCTTTTAAACTATCCGGCTTGGAGAAGAGCCGGATTGCTAGAATCCTTGCATGTTGGGGTGAACTAGACCAGAGCTCCTATAATTTCATTCGGTGGAAGGTCCTTGATATTTGCGAGATGGGAAAGGCTCCTACTGGGTTAGGATTTTTTTTTTTTTAAAAATAAAAAAATAAAAAAAAACCTCTTGCTTGTTGTTTTCCAGTTGTTCTACCCCGAATGGTTGTTTCGAAAGAGTCGACCTTTGAGGTGAACGATAAGGCCATTGTCTAGAAGTTGACAGAGAGGGGGAGGCTGCTCCGCGGACGGTTGTGGACCCCAATACCTGGGAGAAGACCATACACGCTCGGCCGGTGACTATGGAAATCTCGGATGAGGGATATGGTAACGCGCCAACCACTCTAGCTAACTCTCCTGGTGGTGTTGATACCACCCCCAGCATACCAATCCCAAAGTGCTTGCATCCCTGCGCAGCAGGCCTCTAGTGATGGAGAATCGGTGCAAGCTATTGACGTGGATTCTCCTCAAGTCGCCGTGACTTGTCTTGAGTCTCTAGTTACTGCCTTCGCTCCAATTGGTGAATCGGGGCAAAAAAGGAAGAGAGTCTGCGAGCGGCGGGCTGCTACCGATATCATCATCAGTTTATTTGGTGGTGATGGTGCCCTTAAACAACCCCGAATTTTCACTCCCCTTTCTTCTTCCATTCCTCCAAAGACTCTCAATTTTACCGCTCCTACTCAACCGTTGTTGTCTAGAGAGCATACCCTCACTAGTCAGCTAGTGGACGAAAGCGGTACAAGGGATGGGTCCTTCATCCGGTCTCTACTCAATAGAGTGAATGATCTTGGATTGGATCGAGTCCAGGCCGAAGATATCCCACTGGAGGAGTCGTAAGAGGGCCACATATATGGTTATGCGGGTAAAAAGTCCTTATATAGCTGCTTATGTATACTTTTATACATATACATTTTCTTTTGACCACCAGTTCTTTTTTATTTTTTATAGATTGTTTATAATCTCTTCCTGGCCGAATCGAATGAGAATCTGCCTGCCTTAAAGAAGTAGGTGGCAGACTTGACCGGCCAGCTGTCCACCTTGGAGACCGAGAAGGTCCACCTGCAGCAGGAGAAGGCAGAAGCGATTGAACAAGGGGAACGGGCCAAGGCTCAGGCGGCCGAGAATGAGGGTAAGGTGAAGGCTTTGGAGGCCATGCTTACCGCGTCTGAGTAGCGGGCAACCGCGCGATCTGGAAGGGAAACTTGGCGAGTCCATCGATCGGGCAATTGAGCTGGAAGCCGAGAACTTGGAGCTGCAAGAGAAGGTGGCCTCGGTGTGCTGACAAGCGGGAAAGTTTACTGAGGTTAGCCGGGCGGAGCTGGGTGACCAACTCATTCATAAGTTTAAGGACTCGGAAGAGTTCGTTGAGCTGCTGGAGAATGCCCGAGAGGCAGGGGTGTCCGAGGTCTATGATGAATGGAGGCGGAAGAGCTGGCTCAACACCAAACGGATGCGCAATGATCTACAGTAAGAGGAGCGGCAAAAGCAGCTGCGATCTTTGAAAGCCGGTGGTCCTGGAAGTTCTTCTACTGGTTGCTCTCATTTTGTTTCTGATACCGGTCTTTAACCGGTTTAGTTTTTTTTTTTTTTTTTTTTGTAGACTCATGGCCTTATGCCTTTTGCTCATATCGGCTTTTAATATATTACCTGGTAGCCTATGCTGGTGTAATTTCGACATTCTTTAATCAACATGGAATACTTTTGACTTGCTATGCACCTGTTACTTTGCCTTTAGAATTTGCCATTTTGCTAATTGTGTTGGAATAATCAACAATAAATCCTGGTAGCATGCCTTTAACCGTTGGAATGCATTTTTTAATAATTAATAATAAATCCTTTTGGTATGCCTTTAACCGTTGGAATGCCTTTGTTAATTGTTTTGGAATAATTAACAATAAATCCTAATGGTATGTCTTTAACCGTTAGAATGCCTTTATTAATTGTGTTGGAATAATTAACATTTTTCCATAACTAAGGAAACATCCGTGCCTAAGCTACAACCGTGTTGGAATAATTAACACTTTTCCATAACTAGTGAATAATTCCGATGGCCCAAGAGATACTGCAAGCCCAAAGATATTGCTGCCTCCTGAGTCAACTCTTTTGGTACCGTCCTGCTTACTAGGGAAGTCCGATGGGAATCGGACAATTCCACTCCGAAGCTTAAGTCAGCAAGGAGAAAGATGATGATTGAATAATGGAAAGTGCTTGGACTTAATATTAATTGGCTACCTTATAAGGAAAGTAGCTGGGCTGCTATATAAGTTTCCAAGTCCCAAAGTTGGACCTATCTTTCGATGTGGGACAAAGCCCCTTCTGCATAGTTAAGCACTTTCCTGGGTCGCTCTTCGTGGGCTTCCCCTATCGGTCGTCCTGTTCCTTACTGGTCGCCAGACTGTCAGGCCTCGAGTCCAGGTGCATGGGCTTCCGTCTCGGGCCTAAGTGTGAGTCTGTGGGCCCCGGTAGCCTGTCTGTTGCTACCGCCAACAATATACTTTATTTTATGTTATTTAATTTTTATAGATGTTAATCGTTTACTACTTTAAACAAGAAGATGTGGGCGTTGTCCTGGTGCTGGCACCTTGCGTGCTTGGTTTGTCCTAGTCAGATGACGAGTTCCTTATTTTGTCAAATGGTTGCAACCTCTTTGGGGCAAGATGGAACAGAAGGCTGACGGATATGATTTCATGCGGCAGTACAGTAGGAAAACTGCACTAATATTTGTTCTGACCTCTTAGTGGCAAAATGAAATTAATTTTTGGCTCTCTCTCTCTCTCTCTCTCTCTCTCTCTCTCTCTCTCTCTCTCTCTCTCTCTCTCTCTCTCTCTCTCTCTCTCTCTCTCTCTCTCTCTCTCTCTCTCTCTCTCTCTCTCTCTCTGTGTGTGTGAGGGCAGCTAGGGTTTCTTCAAAATAACTGATCTTGTCCGGTTGCTCCCTGAGCCATGTTGGCTCGTGAGAGGACCCGTCCCGAAAATTCCCTCGGAAAATTCGAAACAGGTCCTGAAATAATCCCAAAAACCCAAATAAAAATGTTTCTTTGCTCCCAAACCGCCAACACCCACCCACTGGGAACAAAGTTGGACCGAATCGCCGCAATTCTGGAATCGGTCAAATCCGGGCATCGGTCAACGCCGGTCAACGCAGTCTCCGGTCAACGCAGTCAACGTTGACTGGTCAACGGTCAACGGTCAGAGTCAAAGTTACTATTCATTTTACTGTTTAACCTTTTTACTGTTACTATTTACCTTTTTACCGTTTACTAATTATTATTTACCGAATTACCGTTTTACTGTTTACTGATTTACCAAATTACCGATTTACCATTTAACCTTTTTACCTTTCTAATTTACCAAATTACCCCTCGCCGCCGGCGGCAGCAGCTCCGCCGCCACCGCCGCCGCAGCGCCGCCACCGGAGGCCCAAACACCTCCATTCCGGCCCAAAATCTCACCCTAGCATCAACACAGCCTCAGGAACTCATCCCCGACCTCTCCGCCGCCAAAAACCTACGCATCCGCCGCGTACGGCGGCCGATACGGCGGCCCGAAACCCCCAAATCCACAAATCGCCAAAATCCAACAATCCAAACCTCAAATCATACAATTTCACCTCTAAACAACATTCTAAAACCGATTCTAACCTTTAATTACAACAAAAACACCCAAAAATCACAATCCCAAATTTCAAACCGAAACCCTAGAAATTCGAATTGAATTTCTACTTACCTAAGGGGATTCGGGCTAACCCCTTCCATGGGGTTGTCGTGCAGGGCGAAGCCTCCAATTCCCCCACTCGAACTCGGACGATCGGTGGCCGGAGGTGGAGATTTCGGTCTCTCCGATCTCCTCTGTTTTTGGCCCTAATCAAACGGACGGCGGCACTACGCGCCACGCCGTCACCGTAGAGAGGGAGAGGGAGAGGAGACGGACCGAATCGCCACCGGCGGCGCGCCGATTAGTGGCCGGACGACGAGGAGCCGAGAACGGTCCCTCTGTGGAAACCCGGGCTCGGGCCCGATCCCCGGGGGCCAAAAAGAAAAGAGGGGGAGAGAAAGAAAAAGAGGAAAAAAAAGTGGAGGAATATTCCCTCATAATCTTAGAATATTCCGTTTCCGGAATTATCCTCTCGTTTCCGGAAATTACCGTAATCTCTCCCCGATTTTACGTCACAACTTTTTCCTACGACGTCCGTTTCACGCGTGCCGCGTGTCTACGAACTCGTACCGTCGTGCTCTACAACTTTCATGAAGAAAACTTTTCAAAAATAACAACGGATCGCCAAGTCAACTTTTTAAAGGGGTATTTAAGGTTCGGGTCGTTTCAGCTCGCCTCGACATTAGTCGAGGAATGCAGCTAGATGGTTTTTTTTTCCATGTCTAGGTGCTTGTTGCTTTAAATTTCTTTGTGGATGCGACGTTGGGAAGAGTTAGAATTAGAGAAAACAAAAACCTTTGCCAGATTGGAACAACATCTTGGGTTGATTGACAATCCACCATCAAGTTTTGATGGTTGGTTGTCTCATTTGGGTAGGTTGGTAGTGTTTCTTAAATGATTGTTCTAGATCATGGGGTAGAGGTTAGGTACTCCGTTTGGGGTCGAGTGGAGGTTGAGACACAGGTTGGTGACGGCATGTTGGCAACTCGATACCAGCGACGGGGAGGCGTACTCGGTGGTGGTGCGATGCAACTGCTTCAGCAGGCTCGGTGTCTTTGAGCTTAATCACTGTTTTGTGTTTTATCAAAACTGTTTTAGACTTAATTTTTGAGTGTTTTAATAAGACAAATAAGTCCAAGGGTAATACAGGTAAAATCAATATACGGGGTCACTACCAGAAAAAAGGGTTTTCCCGATGAAAAAAAAAAACGACCGACGAATTAAAATTTTCGTCGGTAATTCTAAGGAATAGCTGACGATTTTATTTTTCGTCGGTGGAAAAAAAAAATCGTCGGCCATAGTTTAACCATAGCTGACGAAACTGTTTTTTCGTTGGTATTTTCAAAAAATCGTCGGCTATATTCATATTTCAATAGACGATTTGTATTTACGTCGGCCTTTCTCCGAAACATTAGCCGACGAAAATTTTTCGAAGTATGGCCGACGAAGTTGACATTTTCGTCGGCTATAAGTCTATATATTTTCATATCTGGGCAGCAGCTGCTCATTTAAAAAAAAACGAAAAAAAGGGGAAAAACGGGAGAAAGAGTGAAAAATCTGTGGGTATTGTTGAAATCCGTCCTCTCTTACATTGTGGAGCTATATATATATATATATATATAGGTACGTATATGTGTATATATATATGTTGATTTTGAGTTTTAGTTGAGTTGATTTTGAGTTTTAGTTTAATTATGTGTTTTAATTTGATGTTATTTTAATTAGTGTTAAAATATATATATATATATATATATAAATATATATATATATATGTATATATATATGTGTGTTAATTAATAGTTGTTGATAGTGTAATTAACTTAAATAATGGTTGATATATAGTGTAACTTAAATAATGGTTGTTAATGGTATATATATATGAGTTGATGTTGATAATAATATATATTGTAATGTAATTAATTATTAAGGATTTATATATATATATATATATATATATATATATGTATGTGTTAATTAATTTCTTATTAATTAAAATTATACATATATATTATTATCAGGCTATATATGGATCTGGATAAGAGTTGGATTTCGCTTCCAAGGCATGACCGACGATACACTACAGGAGTTGTGAATTTTTTGCAGTTCGTCGAGGAAAATGCAAACGGGAATGAATACCATTATTGCCCGTGCAAGAAATGTAAGTGTCGCAGTGATATGTGTCGATTTCTGATTAGGACAGTATGGGAGCACCTAAAGAGTAATGGGTTTTGGCCGAAGTACAAACGTTGGATATATCACGGTGAGCCATCATTAGATGGATCGCATGATCATGGGCAGTTTTTTGAGGCGGGCAGTAGTAGTACATCCAACGATCCAACAATGGCATTCGTCAACGACGTGTTTCCTTTTGAAAGCGGTGTACGTGGGGAACAATATATGCATGACCCGGTGCAGCCCTTCCCACAAGTTGTCAACACTGCTGCCTTTGACAAGTACAACAAACTGATTGCATTGCAATAGACCCTTGTGTCTTCAAGTTCTGAGAAGACAGTTCTTGAAAGTGTGATGGAGGTAATGAGGATTAAAGTCGAGACAAAATCGACTATCAGGCAAGTGGATGAATATCTACAGTACACTTCTTCGTTGTTGGAGGAAGGTCATCGTAATCCTACCAATCACCGTAAGGTCTGAAGTATCCTCAAAGATCTAGGGCTTTCCTACATTAAGATCCATGCATACGCATTTGACTGCGTTCTCTTCTGGGGTAAAGATGCAGAAGGGAATGACCTTACTAGCCTTGATGCATGTCCGATATGTCAGTCTGACCGATATAAGTTGACGGGAGCAGGCAATAGGAAACCTGTGAAAGTGCTTCGGTATTTTCCGTTGAGAGATAGGCTTGAGCGGTTGTACATGTCAGAAACCACCGTAAAAGCTATGAGATGGCACGGTGAGCGGGACGCGAGAGACGCAGATATCATGACACACGTCTCTGACGGAGCGGCTTGGAAGCATATAAACAATGAGTTTCCTCATTTTGCGTCAGATGTCAGAAACGTCAGGCTCGTGCTCTCAACCGACGGGTTCAACCCTTTCAGCACCATGAGTCTTTCATACAGTATATGGCCGGTGGTTTTGGTACCTTACAACCTTCCTCCGTGGATGTGCATGAAGAAAGAATATAATATGTTAACGTTGTTGATTCCGGGGCCTGGTTACCCAGGGTAATGTCTCGATGTGTATATGAGACCATTGATTGAAGAGCTTAAGGTATTGTGGGACGTTGGTCAACCCACTTTTGACAAGTACAAGGAGGAGACGTTCCAGATGCATGCCATGGTTATTGGTACCATCAATGATTTTCCTGCTTATGGGATGTTGTCGGGCAGCGTTGTTAGGGGATACAAGGCTTGTCCAGAGTGCCTCAGCGATTATGGGAGCACCCCTCATTGCAACAAGATATGCAGAATGGGTCATCGTGTGTTCCTTCCGGCGGATCACCACTGGCGTTACGAGTCCGCCGCATTTGATGGAACTGAAGAACAAGGTGGTCCTCCCAGAAGATGGACGGGAAGAGAAATTTTAGCAGTGCTTAATGAGTACGATTTTGGGCTCCTCAGCAATCATCCCGATATTGTAGCGGAAATACCTGAAAGACCTGAGGAGTACAAATTCTGGACACATAAGAGTATATTGTGGGAACTCCCGTACTGGTGTTAGTTGTTGATCCGTCACTTCCTAGACGTTATGCACATAGAAAAAAATATTTCTGAAAGTGTGGTGGGCACAACGCTGAACTTGGAGGGGAAGACGAAAGACGGTCCTAAGGCTCGCACTGATCTGCAAAACATGAATATCAGAAAACAACTATGGTTGAAACAAGGGAAGAGAAAAATGCCTCAAGCTCCTTACACCGTCAAGCCTGAGTATAAATCAGAAATTTTCCATTGGATAAGTCGGGCCAAGTATCCTTCAGGCTTTGCTGGAAATATAGCTAAGTGTGTGAACAGACAATTCAACAATCTTTACGGGTTGAAAAGTCATGACAATCATATCGTGCTACAACGTCTCTTCCCTGTTTTCATTCGACCGTTCCTTCCCCGTCACGTTGTGGAGCCGTTAGTAGCGTTGGTAAGATTTTTCCAGAGGGTATGCACACGGGAAGTGAGAAAATCTGACCTCCGGAAAATGCAACAAGACATCGTTCATATCATGTGTAAATTTGAGATGATATTTCCTCCAAATTTTTTCGACATCATGCCTCACCTCATGATCCATCTTCCTCGGCAGTTGTTGCTTACCGGTCCTGTGCACTTCACTTGGATGTATCCGATGGAAAGGTACGTATTTTACACCTTATGTTAATTTCCTCATCAATATATGTGATTTAGTATTACTGTATTATCATAACACTTTAAAAACTTCATTTATAGGCAACTTGGACAATACGGTGATTTTGTCCAAAACAGATCCGCACCTGAAGGATGTATAGCTGAAGCATATATTGCGCACGAGTGCGTCACCTACATGAAGCTGTATTTAGGAGCGTTACAGGAAAGCATACCGGAAGATGTACCTTCACAGTTCAATCTTTCCATACTCTCCGACGATGTTGTACTCGGTGGAAACATGCCAGTTTCCTACAAGTTGAAAGATTATGAGGTAGCCATTGCACATTGGTGGGTACTAATTAACTGTTTAGAAGTTCAGTTTTGGAAGAACATGCATCTAAATTGTGAACAAGTAGGAGGTGATCTCGATTACCACAACCGGACATTCGCAGAGTATTTCGGCTGCTGGGTACGTAACTTTAACATTATTCTATACATATTTATATATTATTGTGTATAATTATTCATATTTATAGTTGATTCTGATGGTTGCAGATGGACCTTATTAAAAATGATAATCACCCAAATTGGTCGCACGAACTCCCACTTCTGGCGATGAAGCCGGTATATTCAAAAGTTTATGCGACGTGCAAAGTGAATGGTGTGTTATTTCGATGTGAAGAGAGAGACGTCAGACTGAAAACACAATATTCAGGGGTTATGGCACATGGTGGGGATAATGGAGTTGACTATTACGGTGTTCTCCATTCAGTAGTGGAACTGCATTATGGGGAATGCATGAAAGTGCACCTTTTCAAGTGTAGATGGTTTGACACACGGCCGCAGAGCATGAAAACCGATCAATACAGCATAACTTCTGTGAACACTAGTACATCATGGTATGAGGATGACCCGTTCGTTTTAGCCACATGGGTGAAACAAGTGTTTTATCTTAATGATCTCGCCAAGGGTGACCCGTGGAAAGTAGTCAACACTATCCACCATCGCAACATTTACCGGGCGTCTACACTTGGAGTGGCTGAAGAGAACGAGGAAGGTGGCACCGCGTATCAAGAGCCCAACGCAAACTGTATTCCTGACTCCTGGGTTTCCACCATCGCAATATGTTGACTGCTGGGTTTCTGTTTTCGTAATGTTCAATTTAAGTTATATATGAACAGGAAATAGGAATACGAGAGGAGTAAACCTACTGATTTTTTTTACCTTTTTCATATAATGGCCGATGAAAAACACGTTATTTCGTCGGCTATATTAATAAAAGCCGACGAAAATTCATTATTTCGTCGGCTATACTAATAAAAGCCGACAAAAAATTCATTATTTCGTCGGCTATAACTATATTGGAAAATACATATTTTATTTTTGACAGGAAAAGACAAAAGAATAGCCGACGACTACGAGTCTCTCGTCGGCTATGATTTAAAAAACAAAAAACAAAAAATGATCATATTCCATTTTCTATCACTAACGATAAACCATTGCTTCATCCTTCAAATGCAAAAATGTTGTGAAATAAGATATGATCGAAATAATGAAATACGTCTACGGTTGAAAAATGACAAGATTCTGATAAAATCTGAGCGGCGAAAGATGCGGTCAAAGGTTTTATTCCTTCGTTTCCCTAATGGTAGCGTTACCTTCGGTAAATATTTTGAGGAAAATTTTTATACGATAAGTTACATCTCATCGATTTGAAACTATTATCTGTTGAAGGTCAGGCCAAAAAACGTCATTTAGACAGGCCAATTACCATTTCTAAGCGTTTAGAGGTTTGACTCACCCGGTTGACCGTTCCGATCGAGCCTTTAACGTTGTCAGCTGAAGTTGGATTTTTTTCCATACATGTATTTAATCTTAACGGTGATATCTGACGGTTGGAATAGATTTTATAAACTTTTAGATTCAAAATTAGAACATATGCACTAATGTTCCTTAACTTGTTTATTAAGTGTTTAAGTGAATGTATAGTTTCAAATAGTTCCTATACGTAGACTCTTCAAATGCAAAAAAGTTGTGAAATAAGATATGACCGAAATGATAAAATACGTCCACGGTTGAAAAATGACAAGATTCCGATAAAATCTGTGTGCCGAATATTGCGGTAGACTGTTTTTTACTTTCGTTTTCCTATGGGTAGCCTAACGTTCGATAAATCAATTTTGTAAAATTTTTATACGATTAGTTGCGTCTCATTGATTTGAAACTATTATCTGTTGAAGGTGAGGCCAGAAACCGTCGTTTAACTAGACTAATTTCCGTTTTAAGCGTTTAGAGGTTTGACTTACTGGTTTGACCAACAGTTTAGCCGACGAAAATTACATGTTGTCGGCTAAACTCTTGCAATCCGCACCTTTTTATTGTCCGCCGTTGGATGGCTCAGATCGGACGGTTGTTGATCTTCCAAAGTATAGCCGACGATGTTCATAGAATAGCCGACGACATTCAAAGTATAGCCGACGATTAAAAAAGATTTCGTCGGCTATTCAAAGACGAAATCTTTTTTAATCGTCGGCTATTCTTTCTGCTATAAATCAGACAGTCCAGAACCCTAGCCGACTTTTTTCTCTCCTCCTCCTCCTCCTTCCTCAAATCGGCTGCGTCACTTCCTCCAATCCACCGCTCTTCTCCTCCTCCTCCTCAAATCGGTGGCGCCTCCACCTTTCCTCCTCCTCCTCCTCCTCCTCCTTCCTCAATTCGGCCGGCCTAGCTCCTCCTCCTCCTCCTTCTCCTCCTCCTTCTCCTCCTCTTCCGGCCTCCTCCTCCTCCTTCCCCTCCTCCTCCGATCGAGCTAGGTTCACCATTTTTTTTTCCAATTTATTTTAATTGTATAATTAAATTGTTAAATTGTTATATACATTGTTATATAATATTTGTTAATATTAATTATATAAATTGTATATATTTTTATATATTTGTTAATAAATTAATTATATATTTGTTATATATTTGTTAATTATATAAATTTGTAAATATATTTGTTAATAAATCGAGCTAGGTAATTAATTATATAAATTGTTATATATTTGTTAATATATACACATATTTGTATATATATATATATGTTAATGTATATTTTAATTGTTATATATAAATTGTTAAATTAATTATATATATAAATTGGTAGCCTAATTATATAAATGGTTATATTTATGTTAATATATAAATGGTTATTTGTATGTATATATATGTTAATGATGAAATATAGTTATATTTGTATATAAATGGTTATATTTATGTTAATGGTTAGTATTATTTAAAATTAGTTAAAATTTAAATATTAATTTGTTAGTATGTTTTAAAATATGTTAGTATTATTGGTTATTATATTAATTAGAATTTGTTATTTAATGTAATATAATTTAATATTAATTAATGTATTAATGCCTCAAGCTACAGATGGCCGATTCACTCAGACAGTTATTCGGAGGCCGTCGTTCTTCCAGATCTAGGGGTTCTGGAAGTTCTGCCGGTTCCGCAGACTCCGACAGGACCATTAGCCAGCCTGAGAGGACCACCAGCCAGCCGCTGAGGAGTGTGGATTCATCCCAGTCGCGGAGGACTGTGGATTCATCCCAGCCGCGGAGGAGTGTGAGTTCTCGGCACCAGACCCTTCTCCAGGCGGGGCGGCCGTCGAGCAGTTCACGTCCCCCTCTCGGGCCAGATGCTCCGAGGTTCAATAGGCAGCTATTTCAGGATGAGATAGCTCCAGACGTTCCTCAAGTTCGTATGCCTGAGGTTCATCGGGAGCCGATGACGAGTCCGGCGACGTCTGCTACTGACTCGACTGAGGGGCCTACTCACCCAAATCAGCTCTACCTCCCGTACAACATTCCTGCGATACCCGAGGTCGACTTTCGTGGTGTGCCCATATGGCCTGATATGCCTCAGTACGTGAGTGTTGCAGAGGCATACCATCAGGAGCCATTTGAGAGACCTGACCTCTTGATTTCGGCGAGGAGAAAAGGAAAGTCGACAGACGGGTCATCCAGCTCAGGTAACATTTGATTTTATTAATTAAATATTTTATTAAAATTAACGCACTAATATTTAATTTTATTAACCAATCGTCGTTTATGTGATACGGACAGCCGGTAGCAGTTCAACGAGGAATACGAGAGGTGTCATATGTTTTGACACGCTCAGGAGAACTATTGAGAGCAGGGGGAGGATCCAGATCAACGAACCCCCTAATCAGGAGGTTCAGGGGAAAAAACGTCGCGATTACGCGGGTTGCGTGGGGGCAATAATTAGGGATAAAGTCCCTATGTTGTGGACCTGGTGGGCTGATGTGCCCGAAGAGATCAAGAGGGAGGTCAACAACGCGGCGTCGGTGAGTAATTTAAAAAATTTAATTTCTTTATCGTAATATTTAATAATTTTCGGTATTGTTATAATTGAAAAACTAATAAAATATTATCTTTCAGACATACTTCGAGATTGCCGAACACAAGCAGGATTGGGCGGACGCGATGCAAAACTCGAGGTACGTTGGGAATTCCTCATCTTATAATTTGAAATATTTTATGATATTAATAATATTTCTAATGCACTTTTGTTTTTTCCGTAGGTTCAAAGAGTGGAAGAACGAGCTCCGTACCCACTTTAACGAATACGACAACCGTGGTCGTATGGGTACTCCAAGAGAGTTCATGTTCAGGGAGTACGAGTGGCGTTGGTTGAAGACAGTAGACTTCAACAACCCACTTATGCAGGTAAATACTAAACTTAACTATAAATGTTTATTTTGTTAAAATTTTAATTATTAGTTTAATTATTTTATAATTATTACACTAATATTTTTTGATGCATTTTTTTAATATTTTATTATTTGTTTGAAGGAACGGTCTCAGATAAACTCTGCGAACCGCCGCCGTAACACAACCCCCCATCATGGTGGTTCTAGGCCATTTGCACAATATCAGGAGGAGGCGCTTAGAGATCATCCTGATAGCAACTCGTACGTGGAGACGTTCAAGAAGGCTTATCCACAAGCGACAAAACAGCTCGTAAGTCGTTGATTACGATTTTAAAATTTTAATTATTAATTTTACTTAATTATATATTTGTTAGAATATTAATTATTTTTTTTTCCCGTTCAATTAGGAGAGGGTGAACCCGGCCGAAGAAGAAGTGTATGAGCAAGTAGTTCGGGAGACACAACCGAACATTTCAGAGGCAGATCTGCAAGAAGCCCTGCGCCAGGTCGACCGATCGAATGTCCAAACGGCAGCGAGGATGTTCGACGTAGCCTTCCCACACCGGTCAAACCAATACTACTGCCGAGTTTTGGGAAGTTCTGGAATAGGGCTCCTGAAGACCACTAAAGGAGGTCAAAAGAAGGGAGGCGGGGACAGCCAACAGATGAGGGGGGAAGTGCAGAGATTGGCAGCAAGATTGGCGGTCGAGTCCCAGAGATCACAGGAGCAACACCGCAGAACACAGCAGTATCATTTGGATATGTCGAGTTGGTATGCTGAATGCGAGAGAATTCGGCGACACAACTACGCCGGCCAACAAAACTGGTGGTATGATATGTTCGCGGCACAACAACAAAGCCTTGAACCCCCACCCCCGTTTCAGCCGTTAGTTGAACCTCCAATGCCTCAACCTCCCGAGTTCGTTCAGCAGGATGACGAGCATGATGGAGAGCAGGATGCTGGGGATGACGTGGTGGACTTTAGTGCTTTAGGTGATGATTAGGGTTATATTTTATGTATATTGGAACAAATTAAATAATAAGCCATTTAGGCGTGTTTCTTGTTGGTGTAAATGCATGGATTGTCATTGTGAATTGCAGGTTGCTTGGAATGGTAATTTAGAAATTAATTTAATTTTTTTCCCCCAAAATGTAAGAATAGCCGACGAAAATAGCATTATTTCATCGGCTATAAGTGCTATAGCCGACGATTTTTACCAAATTTCGTCGGCCATAAACGTTATAGCCGACGAAAATGACATTATTTCGTCGGCTATAATTAATTAATGCCTATTAAAATATTAATATATTTTGACGGAACAACCGACGAAATAGATGAAATCGTCGGCTATATTACAGAACAAATAGCCGACGAATTTTGTCGGCTATAGTTTACGATATCGTCGGCCATGCTCGAGAATAGCCGACGAATTTCGTCGGATATTTTGCCAAGGTTTGGTCGACAAAATTAATTTTCGTCGGTAATATCGTCGGCCATACTCAAGAATAGCCGACGATTTTGTTATTTTCGTCGGCCATTGGTTTTACCGACGAATTATAGCCGACGAAAGTTTCGTCGACAGAAGAAATAACCGACGAAAATTTGGCATAGTGGACGAAATTTTTGTCGTCGGCTATTCTGTCCAATCTGGTAGTGGGTGTGCAAATTTCAGCACTTTTTTTTAATTAGATTGTGCTCATCTATTTTCTATTTGGTTTTTCAGTTTAAGGGTATGTTTGGTACAGTTAGGTTTTATAGAAAAGCTGGTTTCTGCTTATTTTTTAAAATAAGTTGCTGAAAAGCAAATTGGCTTAGTGTTTAGTAAACTTGCTTTTTTTAAGTGCTATTAGTGAAAAGACATTGGCAAAGTGTTTGGTAAACTGAAAGCTAGCTTGTGTTTTTTGTCTGTAAATGACCAATTTGGACATGAAAGAAATTTTTACTTTGATTGAATAGTAATGCCTATTAATTTTAAATTTTATGGCTAATTGAATTTTTATTATGCTTAAATTTTATGCTAATTGAATCTTTATCATCCAACATTACATACACTCATCACGCCGTTTCAGAGCTTCACTGTGTATATAGACGTTCTTGCTCCTCGGTTGTTTTCGGTCCTCTCGAGCTTTAGAGGATAACCGGAGTGAGCCACTTCCTCACACAAACATCACTCCTAGTTTTTTCTATGATTTTTTTTTTCTTTTTTATTATTTTAACCCGCGGAAAAAAAAAATCAGAGTGGGCGTTATTTCAAATAGTACAATTGATACTTTCCTAAGATGCAGACTTCAAATATAACCCATCGTATACAGCTATAATATGAAATGAGGGTTTACAACTATAATCAAATAAATTAGATTTCCTCCAATCAATTTCATAAACAATATAGAGAACAACCATTGTAGAGAACACATAAAGCAATGGATGAAATACAGTTACAGATGGTGATTTTCTTAGAAACAATGAGCTATCTTACTGTGACACAATTCTAGCGAATGCATCCCAAGATGCTTAAGTTACAAAACAATGATTTTTGTAGTAGGAGATCCACCAGTGATAATAGGTACAAGATGCA
Organism: Potentilla sterilis; assembly: GCA_963682095.1. Taxonomy (NCBI): domain Eukaryota; kingdom Viridiplantae; phylum Streptophyta; class Magnoliopsida; order Rosales; family Rosaceae; genus Potentilla; species Potentilla sterilis. The sequence continues at coordinate 23,237,343 of OY821756.1, forward strand.
AAAGCACCTAACGATCCATAAACCATCCAAGGCAATTGATGGGGAGGTGCTATGATACAAGGGCTACAAGTCTGCAGAAATATGGAGTCCACACTCGAGAGGTATGCAGACTTTGGGCTGCCTCTTTTTGGCTTAAGCACTAGTTCCTGACTCTTGAATTGTTGCCTTTGATAAGCTCGCTTCCGACTCGTTTAACTTATTAATGTCCAAATCGTCATCATCAACATCTTCATCGGCATTGATAACTTTGGCATCACCATCAGCTGTTGCTGAGGTATTTGGCTCACCTCCATTAGCAATATCACTAACCTGCAGTTGAACCAGAGAACATGCGTGAGTATAACACTTTACAAATAGTCCAACCAATTCAGTTCTAGTCACAAATTATCATGCAAAGCAACTGTAAATAGTAATTCAATTCAAGTAACATGAACCTCTCATTCTATTTCAACCAATAATATGGAGAGCAGAACAATAATTTTAAGCTTCTGACTGGATCCATGCTTAGGCACAGACGACATTAATTCCATGTCATAACACCACATCCCGTGCAATAGCATACGAAGTGAGAGTTGAGGAAGAAAGAAATGGATAACACATAATAAGTCAGAACAGAGAACGAACCTTTTTTTCAGTAACTTCAGATTCTTGATGTCTTTGATACTTATCAGATGCCTCAGCATCATCCACAAATAAACTTGAATCTGGCAAAAATAGTTCTCAACCGCTGCGATGGAGTGGAAATTATAACATATTAGTGACTATCCATTGTAGCCAAACAAAGTTCCCTCCATTATATATCGATATAGTTCACGTCAAATCAATTTCATTTTATCTAATTTCTACTTGCGGGAGAAGAAAAGAGGGGGATTTGAGTTAGAGAAGGGAAACACCTCATATGGTCATTCTTAGCCCGCTCTGCCATTTGTGAACCCAAGCCAGCATCTCTTTCGGCTATCTTTTTCTTCTTCCATTGCATAAACAATTCAGGAGTCATAGGAGTTGAAGTTTTCAAATTAGCACGCTACCACAAAAAAAAAGAATATACTTGGTTATTAGCCACATATTACAAATGAAGAAAGGGAAAAAATGATAAAGTGAAAGGCATTTAGACCAGACGTTCAAACTGCAAAAGATAAAACTTGCAGGAAGGTTTATTTGAATAACCTGATCATCAATCTCCTCCTCAATAGGTATCTTATCAGTCTCTTCCTCCAATCTGAGACTTCAAAATATATCCTGGAGGAAGAGCATGCCTGTAATGGCAATCTTTACCACCATTGGGGCAGACACCAATCCTCATTCACAAACCCAACAATATCAAAACTCCACATACCATTTGATTAGCCGATGAATCTAACATAATCGCAGTCAAAGCATCCAAACACACACCCTGCACCACCACTCCTCTACTCGGCAATATATTCATCAACATCTAAACCACAAAAAACCACTTCATCACTCAAATTCATCATCAATCAATCAATTGTTCATTTCGGCTAGAAATCAGTACTTGAATAGCCTTGTGCTGATGAGCCAACACCGCCAAGACCCGATGAAGCAAACAACACCCTTCCAGAACCCTAAGCGGCAGCAAAACCTTCGAGTCAGTTGAAGGAGTGGTGATCTTCATTGGCTCCACGTCGAAAATGTGATCCAAACTCCTCACAATCTCATCCTCCGCCTCTTTCAGCGATTTTTGAAATAAAACCGGCACCACTGCAACACCAAATCCCTAACCATCACAAATCACAGTACCAAAAATTGTGAAATTCAAAGCGAGATAATTGCACAACCATGAAGCTCGGGAATCGACTGGGTCTGGGAGAAGAGTTTGATTGTGGATTCGGACTCCGCGACAGATCGGAGGAACTTGAGGAGGGAGCAGAGGCCTCGGACTCTAAGGAAGGAGAATTTGTTTCAGAGAGTGAGGGCAAGCCCTGGTATTTTGAAAAATTCATTTAGCTACAGTGCTTCCGCTACAGTGGAGAAGCAGGCTTAAAAGGAGGCCTCCCCTTACTTTTGCTTTTAAGAGAAAAAAAACCAAGGCTTTTCTTAAAACCTGGGTGGAGATAGAGTTACCAAACACTTTTCCCTCCATTGCTTTTGCCGGTATCTATGTAAACTTTTGTAACCATGACTTATTGGCTCGTTAATGGACTTAAACATCAGTTTCAAAAACCTCTCGAAATCTCTCGGATGTTCTTTCCCTTCTTAATTTGATCGGAATCATCATTGCTATCTCTCGAAACCTCTCAATCTCTATGAACGTGCAACGACGTTAAATTTCCATAGCAGTGGTGATATCGACGCTATGAACCGTACCTTTCTCCTATATTATTGTTTTGGGAAATTTTTGAATTGAAAACGAATGAAGCTAGACAGCTATAAGTTGACTCTGCAACAACACAAATTGATTCATCAGGATTTTGATAAGCATAAGATTACCGTACTGTCTTATCTAACCTAACCAGATAACAACGACAGAATCATTAATTTGTCCTCTTATGCAACCCAGCAAGTCTGACTTCTGCATTAGCTAGCCATCGGTGAGGTCATATTTGATGTTTAATTCACTATACATCGATTTCCAGTTTATATTTATACGATTACTGTCAATACTGCAGTTTCGTCTTCAATTTTTATATAGAACTGACGGTGAAGATTCATCCATGCACATGCTTATAGGATTAAAGAAATTATCAAGCATTGACCTCAGAGAAAGAAAACCCTAAATGTCAACTATCATGATGCATGAAAAATAATTTCAAACATATCAAAAACATGGGACGACTTATCCGTACTTGTCCTTAGTTGTAACTTGGTTATCAGATGAAGTTGCCAGATATCCCATCCGTACCACGTACCAAAATCAAACTTATTATCAGACTTGGTTATAAATACAAGGCATTGACATGCTAATTTTGATACAGCATATTCTAAACTGGAGAGAGAGAGAGAGAGAGAGAGAGAGAGAGAGAGAGAGAGAGATGGCAGACCGGAGGGTTGGTCTTGAAGATACACCAACATGGGCTGTAGCGGTGTTTGCTTTGTTTATCTTCGTGATATCATTTATAATCGACGATGGTATTCACCGTTTAACGAAGGTTTGTTTGTTTATGCATGTCTCTACACCACCAAAAAATTGGGCAGAGGTGTGGCCAATCTAAAAAACACCCACATATTTCCTTAAATATGTTTTTTTTATTATATAATAATACAAAATCCACATTTAATAAAATATGTGGGTTATTTTTTAGTTGGTCATACTTCTAAAGGCCACAAAACAAATGTGGCATTTGTCCAACTTTTTTGTAGTGCTGTATATGTATGAGTTTGTAAATATATAGTGTGTGTGGTGGTTGTTTACATGCTCTGTCATTGGCTTTCATCAACAGTTTCTCAAAGGAAGGAGAAGAAAGTCCCTGAATAGGGCTTTGAAGAAGTTTAAAACAGGTAATCACAAGTCATTCTTTATTTCACAATTTTTGCAATGATTTGTTGCTTGGTCATTAATCTCTCTACTCTGTAGTACTCTACTCTAGGAAGTGTGGAAATCCAAAATCGATTAATTAAGTCATAGTTCACAAACCTGAGGCCACCGATTGTTGTACTGTGACAAGGCCACAGCAACAAAAAAAAGAAAAAAAGAAAAAAAGAAAAAAAAGAAAAAAAGAAAAAAAGAAAGAAGAAGTTTAGAGTCTTCATCCTTCAAATATAAACGTATGTTGCCGTCCTAATGGCTTGAATTGGCACAGCAAAATTTGGACTGTCCCTATTAAATAGATAAGACCACGGATAAGCAGGTCGTCCCCAATACGTCCGTGCCCTTTGATAGAAAAGCTAGTAGTGTGTGTTCATAGTCGATCTCGTTGTAAACAGACATGATGAAAACATGCAGACTCACTGAGTACATAACTTCGACTGGTAAAGCTTATTGTTTAACAATTCAAACGTTGCTGCAATTTATGCGAAATAGAATGAACCGAAAGTCTACAAGCTTGCTTCAGAACCAGTCAATTTATACACAAATGTAAACATTGCCCATCCCTTTCAAAAAAAATTGTCCCCGTTGTTCGGAACAACGATATGTACAGACAGGGACACTTGCGTGCCACTTTACATAAATAAAATCACAGAATGATGAGTTTAATATGTTCGATTGACAAATTAATTCTTATATCATGCATGAATACGATTGGTGATTTGTTTTTTCTCTGATGTTTGATCTATGCTTATTCTAACAGAAATGATGCAACTGGGTGTTGTATCACTGCTTCTTACTCTGTCGGAAGTACCAATATCGAATATCTGTGTCTCTCAAGTTTTGGCAAATTCTTTTCTTCCCTGCAAATATTCCCCGCCGGACTCACCTATTGTCTCATCAGCAACACAACTTCCAGCTTCAAATACCAACTTTTCTAAGCAAGCCACCACAAAAGATTACTGTGAGGCAAAGGTACGTACACCGTTGTCATTTCATAATTATTTACCTAATTTGTTGGATTATAATGTGATGGTTTCAAATACAAGATATAATTATGCATGACACCGTGACGCATCGATCTCAAATACAAAGTTTTGGGGAATTTTTTTTTTTTTTTGACTTAAAACCTAAATATATATCAGTAAGGCCTACATGCAAAAAACAAATATATCCTACCAAAGAGTATGATTATAGTTTATCAAATAAAAAATTATAGTATTAGTAGAAGAATAATGCCCGCCTTTTGGTATCCTACCTACAGCCCATTTTAAGTGTCAGTCCATGTGCCATATACATGACGTGTCACCACTCAATTAGAATATTTCATTAGATGACGTGGTGGTGCCACATATACTGACACATAAGGTGGTATGTAGATGAGATGCTAAAAAATGGTTCACCTATCATTGCTATTAATAGAAATACCCTGCGACATATATATGTTACTTTACGTTCGACTTGCCAAGGCATACATTTGTGGCACTTAACACTGCAAACCTGCAAAGCTCCTAAGCAGGTTGACTAATGAAGGAAAACTAACTAGATCAACTACAATATATACCTAAACAGTACGTAGTAAAGGAATGCACGCAAGAGGCTGGCCTGCAGATTCATAAATTATGAATCATAATTCTGATACTCATAATAGATATTTTAGTAGTATGTTTAGCACGTGAGTTTTAATTTTATTTTTATTGACGAATTATGATAGCTGAAGTGGTAAAAGTACTGAGTACCATTATCTATGAAGTATGTTATTAATTTATGGGTTAGAGTCACGACAAGAGAATATGTGTAAAACTCTTAGTTTTTTTTTAATATAAAAAGAAATTTTATCTTTATTAATAATATGTATATGTCAATTTAACTGTCATTTTTCTTTTATTTTGTTTTCAATACGGCATTCAGGGGTTGGTTTCTCTCGTGTCAAGGGATGGAATCCTGCAGCTAAACATCTTTATAGCCGTCTTGGCTGTGTTTCATGTTCTCTACTGCATCTTAACTATGTTTCTTGGGATGGCCAAGGTATCAGACTTAAACTCCTTATACTTGATGCAGCTGCAGATTTGAATTAACCATGCATATGTATCAATACTGTAGCATCATGCTTGAAAAACAAAGCTACTACTATATGATTATAAGAAACAAAAATATAACTTCTCCTGATCGACTTTCATTGGTTATATACAGATGAGAAAATGGAATGATTGGGAGGAAGAAACACGAACTCTAAATTATCAGATTCTTAATGGTAGGTCACACTTCCTTTTGTACATCTAAATTACGATCGCGAGCGAGCATCAATCCATGTAACTATACATGTTCGATTATCTCTTCATTGATTACCTCAACAAATTAAGGATCCTTCGCAATACGTTAGAAGCTTCCCTACTATGAAACTGGTTTGCATATATATATATGGCAACTATGTATGATTAACTTTTGCGAATTGTGTACACAGATCCAAGGAGGTTCCAGCACACCGAACAAACTCCTTTTGGGAAACGACATATTCAGATCTGGAGTAAACACCCTCCCCTGCTGTGGCCTGTAAGTAAAAATTGCATATATCTAACTCACAGGATTTAGCACTCCTATGAGTGAGATTTGGATGATTGAATTTTATTTTATTTTATTTATTTTTAAGATAGATAAGAAAGTTGTACGTTAATTTGCTTAATTGAATTGACTTCTATTAATTTTCACTCTTTTCATGATATATGTTAGGTTTGTTTTGCTCGGCAGTTTAGTGGCTCAATCTCAAAAGTAGATTACATGACTCTACGAAACGGGTTCATTGTGGTAAGCAAAATATACAAATATTGTCATTAACTCGTAATTAGAGATAGTAATTAGTGTCAACGTACGTATATATTACTCTCTTAAACCAATGTACGTGTCAATACATTATACATTATCATTTGAAATATTTCAAATTAATTTAGACACAAGCTATTTCCAACAATCTAGTATTAATCAATGTATCGAGAATGTATTGAGGAATCAATGAACCCTGTGGGTGCGTATGAGTGTGATCAAGATGTGATATTTCTTGTTTAATTATATGGTTAATTAATTGGTTCCGCAGGCTAACATCAAAGAAGGTAGCAGTTTCAATTTCCTGAACTTCCTATCTAGAGCTTTCGATGACGATTTTGAGCGTGTGGTTGGAATCAAGTAAGTGATCATTGATGTTTAAATGGTATTTGCAAACGAACTCATTGATGCAAGAATTAATGCATTTCTAACAAGTAGAAATAATAATTACATTCACCACGTACTTTCTTGTAGGTTTTGGATTTGGATTTTTTCAATTCTTTTCATTTTTTTCAATGCACATGGTAAGTCGCTTACTCTACGGATCATATATATATATATATATATATAAATATCATTATGATTTTCAGTAATTTTGAAAATATAACGTGTCCTTGGTTTGTTTGCAGTGTTCTACAACTATTATTGGCTACCTTTCATTCCCTTACTGGTACAGTCTCATGTCCACAATGTTTCTTTAAATTACGTAGACCTTATTTTGATTAATTATTTTATTGGTGTCGTTTCTGTAATGCAGATTGTTCTAGTCGTGGGAGCAAAGCTGCAAGTTGTGATAACTAAAATGTGCGCGGAGAGTTGTAAGGAGAATCCTGTGATTCGAGGAAGTTTTGTGGTGAAACTCAACGATGATTTATTCTGGTTCGGTAAACCTAATTGGCTTCTTCATCTGCTACAATTTGTCCTAATACAGGTAGCTATATCCTCTCTCTCTCTCTCTCTCTCTCTCTCTCTCTCTCTCTCTCTATATATATATATATAGACAACTGTGAGTTTTTACCACATGCCTTCTCGATATCAGATATCTAATTTTGTTAGAATGGTATGCAGAACTCGTTTCAGCTGGCATTCTTGACCTGGAGTTGGGTAGGTATATTAACTCATATAAGCTAATTCGCAAAATCAAAATTAATATTTGAACTTACATCCTATATATGTTAATTTGCTGATCGATGTCATCAATTGGCAACTACTTACAGATTGAATATGGCAAAAGTTCATGCTTTAATCGAAGAACGAAAGATGTCATCATAAAGAGTACTATGGGAATTGTTGTGCAGTTCGTTTGTGGTTATGTAACCCTTCCACTTTACGCACTGGTTACCCAGGTACGTAGTGACTTTGTGCCTCCTAACTCCTTCAATTCAAAAAGATAAATAACAATTAGCAATTTATACACATTAATTATTGTTTATGTTTCGTTTCTATCTTAATTCCTCATATATGTATATATAGATGGGGTCTGGAATGAAGAAAGCCGTGTTTACTGAGCTTGTAGTTGATGGCCTTAAAAACTGGCACAAGAATGCAAGACACAGACTATCGAAGAATGGATCCACTACTTCAAGGAAATCATTAAATTCTGCACATTTTTATTCAACTGATGATGCCTCAATTACAGACAATGAATGTAGCTACGAAACCGCTAATCCTACCATAGTGAGAAGCTCTTCTTCTACCTCCGAAATAATTCAAGATCAAGCTCCACCTGGTTTAACTCCCTACAATGAATGTAGCCACAAAACTCATCATCCCACTGTAGCGAGAAGTTCTTCTACCTCCGAAATAATTGAAGAGCACGCTGCACCTAATATAACTCAGATTCCGGATTATACAATAAGTTTACCACCTCAAGAAATTACCAGAGAGGAAGAGAGTCGGAATATCATGAACAAAGTACTCTATGACGGTGAGATCTCTTTTGGGAGCAGTTGGAGATTAAAAATGGAGAGCATGAGCAAGAGAAGTGGGGAAATCACTTCAATAATTGAAGAAGAAGTTAACCTCGATCAGTGATAAATCGATAAGAACTTCACGTACTTCTTGTAAATTATAATGCACTAAAAGAGAACACAGCCCAGTTAGGTATTTAATTTCGCGGAAAGTAAGCCTCAGAAAAGGAAAGTTGTTCTTTTCCTACGTTTAGGATGCTACTAGGAACGGAAACACTTTCCTGACAATAGGAAGAAAAGTGGTTCATTCCAAAATCCAATAGAATCACTTTTCCACCTCTTTTCTTTACATTTATTATTCACAACTATTATTTTATTACATTAATTACATCTCTTTTTACAACTTTCCTGCTAACTTTTCTTATGTTACCAAACATAGGAAAATAAATCTCACTTCCCCCTCAATTTCCATTTCCATGGAAAAGAAGGAGAAACTACTTTTCTTTTCAGAAACGAAACGAGGCCTAAAGTCAACCGTTGTTAACAGAGACGGAAGGATGTTTAGCAAATGCCTAGTACCATTCGGCATTAATGCTTATTGTAAGTGGAATATTATGAGCTGAATGTACCCAAGGACTAGTTGTCGTATATTTATCAGTTTATGGATTCTACGACAAAAAGAAGAAACTAGTGTCATTATTAATTTGGAAAGTGCACATACGTACGATCAATTGAGTTGCATGTAACATGCATGATTGATGAAGCTTGGCCTCGTGTCGCGGTTGGAGTTTACCAAATTAAGGACTAATTTACAATTTTAAAGACTAATATTACTATTTTAATGACTCATTTTACAATTTTAGAATAAAGTTTGATGCATGTCATGTGTTAACATATTGTACATTTTTTTTTTTATATTTAAAGTACAGTTTGAAAATGTGAATTTATTTTTACCTCACTTTTATATCCGAAATCCAAATTAAAATGAAAAAGTTCTCTTACTGACCAAATTTGCTTCATCAACTTTATTAGCATTCCAAATCCAGTTATCTCCAGTGAATCCACCTACACATGAAAGATAGCTTACAAAGTTAGAACCTTTAGAGCCCTAATTTTCTTTAAAACTCATACAAGTTTGTTAATTATAAGTATAAGAGTTTTTACCAATAGATACAATTTTCAGCTTATAATTATCAATAGTAAGATTAATTTTTAAAATTACCACTAATAAGTTTCCAACCAATTCTAAGAGGATCTGTTAATCTATAAATTACGAAATTATTCTTTTTACGATACTACTACAGGTCAGTAGTATTGCGCATTTCTGATGGTCAGTAGCATTGCACATTTCTGAGTGTCACTAGTATTCCACCAACTGTTGTAAACTATTTGAATGTTAATCATACTGAGGGTCAGTAAATCGCGTAATGCTACTGACCCTCAATAATATTGTAAAAAAAAGTAAAAGGAATATTTCGTAATTACCATTTAACATATTCTGTTAGTTAAATGGATGAAAATTTACTAGTGATAATTTTTAAAAACAGACTTGCTATTGATAATTGTAAACTCAAAAGTGTAGTTATTGGTAATTTTTTATATGACCATGTCTTTCAAATTTCAGTATAAACTAAATTTTTAGCAATATGTTTAAATATGTGGAAGAACATGAGGTGATCATCTAAATTTTGGAAGGTTTTTGGCAGACTATATATCCTCTACTGAAATGGCCAGTGATACGTTTGATAGTATTAAGCTAAACCTCAATAGGCTTTCCATAAAAAGATATTTGTGCCATCAATCACACTTTTCCCAGCAATAATGGATGGACTTTGACATACGCACATCCTGAAACTGTTACGGAAAAATAGGACAAAATGTATCACACAAGTAGTGATTACTAAACAACTCCATTTGAAAATAATTCTCCCACATACAAGAGTACTGGCTGCACATTTCTTTATAAAGTTGAAAATATTTTCAATTTTTATTTTCTATATTCTGAGAAATATCTTAATTAACACGTTCTCATCTTAATTTCATTTTGAAAAATGAAAGTATGGGTAAAAGGCACCGAACGCAACCTAAGCGTTGGTATGAAGTAGTTCATTTTTTCGACAAGGTACCAAAATTACAAATTGTTATGCTTTGGCATGGTGTAATTTACCCAAGGTGATTTCAATTTTCTTTTTGTTTGGTGAATTGGATAAAGATGGATAAGAAAATAAGCTAACATCCAAATAATTACTGAAATGAGGACCAAAATATTATCTAGGTGTATAGTGACTGTTCATATGGTAAATCATCAATTCAATCATTATATACAATTTGATTAGGCTTCTGACGCCTATAGCTTGCACCATCTTCCACTTCATTTTGGTATTCGGACACCAATTTAACCATTCTCTACAAGATTCAAACAAGACCACCAAATTGTGGAAATTTCAAATGCAGACGCACCAATTGTCTCCGTCATTAGGATATATTTATAGATGAACTATGAAATATTTTAGAAGTACATTTAATTGGTTTTTATCTACCACAAACTAACGTTAGCAACAATGGGCGCTCAGAAGACTAATTGTTGATCTTAGAATAATTATTATCTTGTCATTTTAATGATTCGGGCTATGGAAGTGCAACAAATCTATAGGATTCAATACTATGTGTAGAAAAAAAAAAGGAAAAAAAAAAAACAAACACGAACCAACCACATTAGCCCATACCACAATAAATGTGGTGACTTCTAAGTTCTAACTAGCAATAATTTCTATCAGGTTAGTTGAAAACATCAATTTGACTTTTTCACCCTTTTATTTTCTCATTCTCTTTTTTAGAACTTATTTTTTCAAAGAAAAATAATTTGGGGCCTCATTCATTGAGGCCTAATTTTTTTGCCTGAGTCGTATGTGACATGCTATGTCACCTAGACACATCACCAATTAGAAAAGTAATGTCATCTCATTTTTAACTAAAATAACAATCTTAATCTAACGGCTCTAGATTATTTTATCTTTCTTCTATAAAAAAAAATATTTTCGTGGTTTTTCTTTCTTTCTTTTTGTCATGATAATGCTTTGATTTATGCTCCAAAATATATTTTGAAAATTCAATATTTTTGAAGAAGAAATTATTAAAAATTTAAAAAATGTGAGTTCATATGAACATTTATGATATATCTATATATACATTTCCTATCCAGAGCAAACCTTCGTTTTAAACTTACCGTGCGAAGTTTAGTTTTTTGTAAACTTTTAGTCATATTTTAACATCTCCACCGTTCAGATGTTAGAACCATATGTGTAGATTGTCTATGCCAAATTTCATTCAATTTGGTGATCGTTAAAGTATCAAAACTATATTAAATCAATGAACAAACCGAATTTGTTCAACCTGAACTGTTGGTCTAAATCACCATAACGAAAGATCAAATGATTATCAAGTTGGATAAAATTTTACAGAGACGATTTACACATTAGATTCTAACATCTGAATGGTGTAGATGTTAAAATATGGTAAAAAAGTGTGTCAAAAACTGAACTTCACACGGTAAGTTCAAAACAAAGATTCGCTCTGGATAGGAACTGTCTATATATATATTAGTCTAGATAAAAGATTTCATCCTTTATTCGATAAAATAATTTTTAATCCAAGAAAGAAATATATGTAATTCGTCCAAAAAAAATTCAATCACTACTAGAAAAGAGGTCATAGCCGACGATATGAAAAAAAAACGGCCGACGAAAGAGTACTTCGTCGGCTATAAGGGGTTATAGCTGACGAAGTACTCTTTCGTCGGCCACATCGTTGGCTATAATATTATAGCCGACGACTCGTCGGCTATTCCTTGACGTCGTCGGCTATAACTATAGCCGACGAAAATTTTTTGGTTATAGCCGACGAGGAGGGTCTTCGTCGGGTATAACCCTTATATCAGATCTATTCTGCACCAGCGAGCTCACTTCGTCGAAATTTTGTCGAAAAATTTCGAAAACGCTCTGAAATCGTCCAAAACCTCGACCATAAGCTTGAAAGGTACGTATATTGCTGTGTGTGTTGATTTAGTTGGTTATATGCAGAGGTGTGTTAATTTAGAGTTTAATTAGAATAAATGTGTGATTAATTTGATATATATATGTGTTGAGATGAGATTATTAATGGGTTGATATGTTGGTTAGATAGAATTGAAGTTTTGTTGAAGATTAGTGATTGATTGTTGATTTAGAGGTGATTTTAGATGAATTTAATGAAAAAATGTATATATATATATTAATTAATTTAATTGTAATTAAAAATATATTGTTGGTATATATAAAAAATATATTGTGTTCAATTAATTAGGGAGATTGACGATGTTTTAATTAATTTAGGGATGTGTATATATATATATATATATATATATATATATATATGTGTGTGTGTGTGTGTGTGTGTGTGTGTGTGTGTAATGATGAATTTTTTAATTAATTAGTACGTACGTACGTACGTAGTACGTGCATATATACATATCTATATATAATTATATTTATTTATTGAATTTACAGGATGGACAAGAGTTGGATTACCCTTGGAAGATGGGATCAGGCGTATCATGATGGAGTTAGGAGTTTCCTGGAATTTGTGATGGCTAACTGTGGAGACACTACACTTCATTATTGCCCGTGTAAAAACTGCAAGTGTGCCAGCCCATGACAACTTTTTTCCATAGAGAAAGTGGAGCAACACCTGGCTAGATATGAATTTTGGGTCCTATACACTAATTGGATTTATCACGGTGAACCAGAGTTTGCGGGTCCTCATGATCATGGACAATTTGCCGAGAGAGGGAGTTCGTCCAATGATCCAACAACGAACTGGATCAACGATATGTTTCCTCGTGAGAGCGGTGTCTTTGATGAAGCACCAGATGTGCAACTCCCTCCTCCGGAGATGGAGTGTTTCCCTGATATTGAGCCACTCGAGCCATTACCCCGATCACCGGTCAACACAAGTGGTATGGAAAAGTACAACAACCTGATCGCATTGCAACAGACTCCGTTGTACCCCGGATGCAGTAAGACTGTCCTTGAATCTGTCATGGGAGTGATGAAGATCAAAACGGAGAACAAAGGCACTGTCAAATCGGTTGATGATTGGCTGAAGATATGGGGTGGGGCGATGCCCCCCGGACATCAGCTTCCTACCAGTCATCATAAGGTGCGACATATCCTTAAAGATATCGGCCTTTCCTACATCAAGATTCATGCATGCAGATACGATTGCGTTCTGTTTTACGGGGAAGGACTTGCAGATCTTGAATACTGCCCAGTATGCAATACAGAGCGGTATAAGTTCACTCCTAAAGGGAACAAGAAAGCTGTGAAGATACTTCGGTACTTCCCGCTGATTGATAGGCTTGAGCGGTTGTTCATGTGTGCTTTCACGGCCGAAGCTATGAGATGGTGGGCTGAGAGGAATGTGCCTGACGATGACACCCTTAGACATCCCGCCGACGGAGAGGCTTGGAAGAAGAATGTGTTGGAGTTTCCTGAATTTGCATCAGAGGTTCGAAATGTTTGGCTAGGGCTATCATCCGACGGTTTCAACCCTTTTGGCAAGAAAGAGCTTCAGTACAGTGTGTGGCCAGTTATTTTGATTCCGTACAACCTTCCACTGTGGATGTGCATGAAGAAGGAATATAACATGCTCACATTGTTGATTCCAGGCCCAGGTTATTCGGGAAAGTGTCTCGATGTGTATTTGAGACCCGTAATTGAGGAGCTTCGGTACTTGAGTCTAAAAGGCCACCTGGTCTACGACCGGTTCAAAAATGAGATGTTCCGGATGCGTGCCATGCTTGTTGGCACGATCAGTGACTTTCCTGGGAGGGGTATGTTGTCGGGCAGCGTCACCAGGGGTTACAGGGCTTGTTCAGAGTGCATGACTGTTGATTGCTCCAGTCTTCATTGCAGCAAGATTGTCCAGATGCGTCACCGTTGTTGGCTTCCGCATGACCATCCATTTAGGGACGATGCACATGCTTTTGATGGGACTGAAGAAAGGGGCTGGGCACCGGAGCGATGGACAGGGGAGGAAATATTGGCAGTGTTGAATGAGTATGACTTTGGTCCGCTTAGCAATCATCCCGATGTGTTGCGTACGATTCCAGAGAGGCCCGATCGGTATAGGTTCTGGTCACACAAGAGCATCTTCTGGGAACTTCCTTATTGGTCCAGGTTGCCTATCAGATACTACCTGGATGTCATGCATATAGAGAAGAACGTGTGTGAAGCCGTGGTTGGCACAGTTTTGAATTGGGAGAAGAAAACAAAAGACACCCCCAAGGCACGCGTTGATCTGAGAAATATGGGACTGCGGGACCATTTGTGGTTGAGAGAGGGCAGGAGCAAAATGCCCCAAGCTCCTTACACCGTCACCAGGGACCAGAAACATGAAATCTTTGGATGGATGAGTAATGTCAGGTAACTTTTTATTAGGCATGTATTCCCTAAAGAATCCATCTGTTGTTGGACGACTATATATGCATGAAATCTAATTGTTGTTAATGGCTATACAGGTATCCTTATGGATATGCGAGTAACATAAGCAAGTGTGTTAACTATCGAGACAACAAGATGTACGGATTGAAGAGTCACGACTGCCATGTACTGCTTCAACGCCTCTTCCCTATTTTCATTCGAGCGTACTTGGAGGATGAAGTGGTTGAGCCGTTGGTGGCTATGTCAAGATTCTTCCAGAAGTTATGCGCTAGAGAAGTTAGAAAAGCAGACCTCATGAGAATGCATGAGGAAATCGTTTTTATCTTGTGCAAGTTCGAGAGGATATTTCCCCCAAACTTCTTTGACATCATGCCTCACCTGATGATCCATCTTCCCCAACAATTGTTGCTTACCGGTCCCGTACACTACACTTGGATGTATCCCATCGAAAGATACATGTTATTCATAAATTTGATTTATACATGTTTTTAAATAAAATTTGCATGCTCTTAACATGCACTTGTTAACCTTGCAGACAACTTGGAGACTACAAGAAATATGTGCACAATAAATCTGCGCCCGAGGGGTGTATTGCTGAAGCTTACATTGCGCATGAGTGTGTAACGTACGCCAAGTTGTACTTGGGAGCGATGGAGGACCCCCCACAACATCCAAGTCGAGATGACCCCGAGTTCAACCTATCTATCGTCTCCAACGATGTTGTACCATACGGAAGCTTCAAGAAGAAGAGTGTGGACAATTTGCCTGACCATGAGGTAGGGATTGCCCACTGGTGGGTTCTAATAAACTGTCCGGAGGTACAATATTGGAAACGAACCCATCTTAACTGCAAGGAAGTTGGCGGTGATCTCGAGTACCACAACACGACGTTTGCAGACTATTTTCCACAATGGGTAAGTGTATAAATATATATATTAGATGGCTTTCTTTTACAGTTCCCTATTCTTTAATCATAAACACACCAAGTGATTTGAGTTATATTTTTCAGCTGATGCACGTGGCTGCGAAGGGTGGTCATAGAAATTACTCAGAGGAATTGAGGCTGTTGTCGATGAAGCCGATATCTTCCACAGTCCGCCCAATGTGTGATGTCAACGGCGTTAAGTATATATGTGAAGCTAGAGACGGAGAACGCAAAACACAGAATTGTGGTAGGGATTGCCCATGAGGTAGGGATTGCCCATGAGGTAGGGATTGCCCACTGGTGGGTTCTAATAAACTGTCCGGAGGTACAATATTGGAAACGAACCCATCTTAACTGCAAGGAAGTTGGCGGTGATCTTGCCCACCTGACCATGAGGTAGGGATTGCCCACTGGTGGGTTCTAATAAACTGTCCGGAGGTACAATATTGGAAACGAACCCATCTTAACTGCAAGGAAGTTGGCGGTGATCTCGAGTACCACAACACGACGTTTGCAGACTATTTTCCACAATGGGTAAGTGTATAAATATATATATTAGATGGCTTTCTTTTACAGTTCCCTATTCTTTAATCATAAACACACCAAGTGATTTGAGTTATATTTTTCAGCTGATGCACGTGGCTACGAAGGGTGGTCATAGAAATTACTCAGAGGAATTGAGGCTGTTGTCGATGAAGCCGATATCTTCCACAGTCCGCCCAATGTGTGATGTCAACGGCGTTAAGTATATATGTGAAGCTAGAGACGGAAAACGCAAAACACAGAATTGTGGGGTGATGGTCGATGGTGCAGAGGGGGGCGTGGATTATTACGGTGTCCTACAGTCAGTTGTTGAACTCATTTATGGGAACCGCATGAAAGTCCACTTGTTCAAGTGTCGATGGTTTGATACTAGGCCGCACCGCATAAGGACCGATCAGTACGGCATACTTTCGGTGAATACCGCCATTAGTGTGTATGAAGATGACCCCTTTGTTTTCACCACAGCGGCCAAAAAGGTCTTTTATCTTGATGATCCATTGAACAAAGGCATGTGGAAGGTAGTTAACCATGTGTCTCAGCGAGATATATACAGTGCTACCACACTTGGTGTGAGCACAGAGTGTCAAGAAGCGACCGCATACCAAGAGCCGGACGCCGTCGACATTCCGGAATCCTCCACCATCCGCGATAATAATGTGACGCCGGGCAGAGTGGTTCGACTTCCTAGGGGTCAGGTGCCCATGTATGATGTTAATCCGAATCGTCTATCTCAGGCAGACGATGACTCAGACGACGAGTACGAGCACTGGTTGCCAGATATTAACTACTATACTACGCCTGACTCAAGTGATGAGGATGATTCTGATTATCATCCTTAGTATACTATTTATGTATGTATTTGTGTACGATGGTGCATGCATGTATGAATCCATATTATTTAAATACATTTTTTGTCCTTAGCGTTTTCGGAGTTTATGGGAAATTGTATTGAATTGTTTGTACGATGTTCAGGAATTTATCAGGTGAAATAGGCAATTTTCAGGCCCTAAATGGCAAATTTTCAGAAAGATAAGCATTATAGCTGACGAAATGGACCATACTTCGTCGGCTATAATGCCTATTATGGGTAATTTAATATGCAAGTCGTCGGCTAACGACAAAACGTTGAAGGTCGTCGGCTAAAGTATAGCCGACGACTTGCAATTCGTCGGCTATAACCGGCCCGCTCCCCGCACAGCCCAAGGCCTGGCCCGTACCTCGGCCCGCAAAGCCCAACTTCGGCCCGACCCGGATTTAGGGTCAGAGTATAGCCGACGAATTAAAATTGACATCGTCGGCTATAGTCCTTTGATTTAAATCAAAGCAGACCGCGCCTCCCTCATTTTCTCCCGGCTCCCCTCAAAACCCTAATCGCGGCCCGACCCTCCCCGACGCCGACCGACCACCACCGACACTCCCCGAGCCCTCCCGACCCTCCCCGTCCCTACCCGACCCCTCCCCGACCCCTCCCCGTCCTTCCCGACCCTCACCGATTCGAAATCGAACCGAACGCAGCCGCCGCCCCTAGCCGCCGTCGCCGCCGTCGCCGCCGCACTGCACCACCACCGGACCTCGTCCCCGTCGCACCACCATGTCAGGTAGTCCCGGCTCTCCCTCATTTGTGATTTATTGAATTATTTAGGGTTTTGATTTAGAATTTTTTTGATTTAATTAGGGTTAATTGTTTTTTAGGGTTAAATGATTTAGGTATAAGTGTTTTAGGGCTAATTGTGAATTTTGTGGAATTTTTTTTTAATTTTGTGGAATGTTTGTGAAATTTATGGAATTTATATACTAATTGTGCAGAAAACCGCCGCGCTGTAGACAGCTGGATTGCCAGACCGAGCGGGAGCGACCCCGAAGCTCATGCAGGACCCAGCCGTGGGGGGGGCGGACCCAGCGGTAGTCGGGGCATACCCAGCGGTCGTCGGGGCCTACGCCGGTCAATGAACAGGCGCTAGGAGACGTTGATGGGATTTACCCCGAGCGATACACGTGGGGGCTCATCGTATGAGTCGACGGGAGCGGGCCCATCCTCGAGCGTCAGAGGAGGACGCACAGCCGCACCTTCGAGACCCCACTGCACTTCAGCACTGTTCCAGGATCGGCAGCCGACCCCACCGCGCGACGATCAGGACCCTCCAGAGATGCTCCCTGTCCCCCCACAGCGACAGCGTCCAGAGCGACAGGGCCCACCGACAGGGGGATCAGGCCCCTCAGGGTCCACGCCCCGTATGTCTCCGCCATCGGGGATGTACATGGTCCAGTTCCTCCCTGCCATCCCCGAGTACGACGCTAGGGGGAGGCAGATTTGGAGGAACGACCGGCCGCACGAGATTCCCTGGGAGGAGGCCTACGTCCACAAGAATTTCGACTCAGAGGACTGCCGCGGCCTGTGGTGTGTTCGTGAGAAGGACAAACAGTACAACGACGCAGGTAATTAGTTAGTTTAATTAATTATTTAGATTGTTTAATTAATTATTTAACTATGTCGAAGCTTAGTTCATAATTAGTTAGTAAATTAAATTAGTTAGGTCGTTAGTTAGTTATTAAATTAAATTAAATTAGTTAGTTAGTAAATTATGTACGTAGTTGGTTAGTCAATTAGTTAGTTAGTACGGAATTTTTATTAGGCATGTATTCATTTTAATTATGAAACAGGCGTCCTCGTAAATAAACCCGCGGGGACGAGAAGGACCAGAGGGCCAGTGAACATGTCAACCCTGGAGAGGGAACTCGCCGGTGGGATCAGGGAGATCCTGCCCGGTCCCGGTGAGGATGGACGCCCGATCGAGAGGAGAGAAACCACGACCAAGTATATCAACGCGACGGGCATGATCGTGCGGGACAGGGTCCCAATGTTGTGGCCCAACTGGGGCTCTGTGCACGATGACATCAAGGCGCGAGTGTACAATGCACTGTCGGTGAGTTAAATCGTATTTTTATTATAGAAAATAAACATTTATGAATTGAGTCCTTATAACTATATAAAAATATTTTCTAATTAATTTATAATATTGCAGCAATGGTTTAGAGTCCATCCTGCCTTGGACTGGTGGAGAGACGAGCAGCTGAAGAACAGGTTATTTGTTTCGCGTTATTTTACTATCATTCGAGTTAGATTGAAGACGATTTAAGATGTACGAATATATCTAACAGTTGTGTTCTGTTAATATAGGTACTCCGAGTGGAAGAACGAGCTGTCGACGCACCACAGGACGTACAATGTGGAGAAGGGCTTGGGGCGAGGTGCAACCCCCCACGAGTTCCGGTACAGGGAGTATGAGTGGCTATGGCTGGTAGCCTACTTCGGGAGCGACAGGGTCTCGGTAAGAAAATTTAGCCTAGTCTATAACTTTTTAATGTTATTTAGTAATTAAATTATGTAGTTACTAAGTTAAATTAATTAGTTAGTTAGTTAGTTATTAAATTAAGTTAGTTAGTTAGTTATAGTTAGTTCGTTACTAAATTAAATTAAATTAAATTAAATTAAATTAAATTAGGTAGTTAGTAAGTTAGTTAGTTACTAAATTAAATTAGTTAGTTAGTTAGTTACTAATTAAATTAAATTAGTTAGTAACTAAATTAGTTAATAATTTTTTTTGGTTAGTTCCTAATATTTTAAGTTAGTTACTAATTTATATTTGCGTTTATATGTTCGTTCTTATAATAAAGAAAATCTCGAAGACGAACAGCAACAACCGCAAGATGAACGAGCACCCCCACCACGGCGGCGCCCGCTCCTGGAGGCAGTGGGCAGGGATTGCAAGGAGGGACCGACCGCCGAGGCCGTTGTCGTTGATTCATGCGCACATGTATCCGGACCGTCCCGACCAAGTGGTAAGTATTCGCCCATCTTCAATAAAAGTGTTTCATTAAATTAATTTATATATATTTTTTTATTAATTCGTTTATTATATTTTCTTGTCAATTAGGCGAGAATAGATGCGGAGACCGACGCGATCACCTTTAGGATCGCGCGAGAGACGCTGGGGGAAGGGGCGTCCGACGAGGCGATCGTGGAGTTTGCCTCCACGATCGACACCCTTGAGCCGCGCTTGGCCTCTCAGATCATGCACGCGGCGGTAGGGACTGGCAACAACTACTTCTACCAGAGAGGCCTAGGCGCGGCGGGAGATGGGGTTCTGAAGTACACGCCGGCCAATCCCAGCACGCAGCGTGCGGCTTCGACGAGCAGAGACTTGCAGACACAGCTGCAGAGGACGCAGGCGGATTTGGCGAGGGCGGTGGAGGCGCTCCAGCAGCAGGCTTCTGTGCAGCTGGCCAGCAACGCGGCCGCGGCGGTGATGTACCGATGGATGCGGCAATCTTGGGAGGCCCAGCGAGCTGGAGAGGAGCCCCCGCCTCCGCCACAGATGCCCGATTTCGTCGTCCCCACTCCTCCCCCGCATCGGAGTACGCCAGGCGATCAGGGTAGCCATAGCCACCGGAACTCGAACGATCCCGTCAATGACGCCATCCATTTAGGGGGTGATGAGTAGTTAGTAGTGTACGTAGATGGCTAGTTAGGGGGTTTGTACAGTAGGATATTACGGATGGATTGATGTGGATATTTGTTGGCTATTTGGATGTACATTTGTGGATTTTCTGCAGCCAAACCGAAGACGAAGTGGAATTGGGCCCGAACAAAATTTTTAAATTTTTTTAAATATTTAGGGGTTATAGCCGACGAAATGGACCATATTTCGTCGGCTATAACCTCCCGGCTTCCGGCAAAAATAAGCCGTTTCCGGTGCCGGCGAAGTTTATAGCCGATGATTAATTCGTCGGCTATGCCTCGACTTATAGCCGACGATAGAGTCATCGGCTATACTTCGGGGTTTAGGGGTTAGGGTTGAGTTATAGCCGACGACTCTATCGTCAGAAATATTCGCATAATAGCCGACGACTTACCCTAAGTGTCGTCGGCTATACTATAGCCGACGGGGCATTCCCGACGAGGGAATAGCCGACGATACTTCGTCGGCTATGACTATAGCCGACGATTTAATGGAAACGGCCGACGAGATGGCGTCGTCGGCTATGACCCCTTTTCTGGTAGTGAATAGAGATTTTCTATTTTTTTTTCAAATTTTAATGAAGAATATGGTATATATTGTATTTCTAACCCATAAATAAATTTAATTTTGTCATGTAAGGTAATTAAATAATCTTGTTGAAAAAGATTTAGTATGATTGCTAACTACATTATTACTAATGAATGTGGTATATACACATTTCCATTTAGAGGATAAGATTATTGAATAGGTAAGAAATTATCTTTAAAAAATTGATCCTGATTGAGTTTTAAATAGAATTGAAAAGGATATGATTGTCTTTTTATTAAGGATGACATGATATGACTTTTTCAATCGGTGATATGTCTAGATGACATGACATGCCACTTAGGATTGAGACCATAAATCTTCGGCCTCATTGAAGTCCTATATCGATGTCATTTTTCAAATTAATTTCAAAAATGTTACCAAACAGACCATTATTCTCTATTTCAAGATAATATTTTTTTCAATCAATGTAATGCCCCAAATTACACCTCACTAGTTTGAGTACATTACAGTGCTGCGAGTCTTTAAAACATAAACTAGAAACCAAATTTACATTTTAAATAAACGCAAGACATTTTATGTAAAATCTTTTTCAATAAACACAGCGGAAAGCTTTACAATAATTATGAGATGAAAAGTTTATAATTCTCTTAAAATACATTATTCGTGCAGAACTTGATACAATTGACATTCAAATTAAAGAGTACATGAAAATTCAATTAACCTTAGCAACAAGCATCAATAGAATTCTGGAGTTCAAGATAAAATTTAAAATGAAAAACCATAAAACGGTTTACCAAACTTGAATTACACACCCAGCTCCATCAGCCGTTGTCCCGTACGAGTGTACAGTACCTGCATACACACTGTTGTAGGAGTGAGCTTTCATCCTCGCTGCTCATAGAATTTAAACTCGACTAAATTTGAAAACCAATTAAACATTTGGGATCCCATTTAATTACCGAGATTGTCAAATAATTCTAACACAATCTCAACTTAATTTGTCAATATTTCCGGGACCCACAATCAAAGCCTAAACAAAAAGGCATAATAGCCAAAATACACCCTGAACTTGGTTCAAATTATCAATTTACACCCTCAACTTGTAATTGCGAAAATTTGCCTCCTCAACTTGTCAAAAACTGCCGATTTGCACTCCCTCCGTTAAATCTAACTTTTTCCATCCAATTTCGAGTCATGTGACATGCACGTGAGGGGTATTTTCGTCATTTTTTATTTATTTCGTTTTATTAACAAATATACACTAGAAATTTAATTTTTGAAGAATATTATCTATATAAAAAAGGACAATTATATGTACTTACTGATTCATTTCGTGGTACTTTTTTTTTGCAATCAATTCATTTTTTTTTCTTCAAAATAATGCATACTTTCCGTGATATAATTTGTCGATAAGGAAAATTACGTGAACTAAATTTAAATTGACGAACTACTATTTCAATTAACAAGAGACATAATATAACTTGTCGAAGTCAATATCTCAACAAAAGTAGTGTTTAGATCACACATATAATGGTTAAATGATGCAATCAACTTAACCATACAAAATAGTGGTTCTAAACCACATAAAAATACTCAAATAGTCTCTAAACAAGTCGTCAAGTCTATTGTCACGGCGCCTATGAAGTTCTGAGGTTTGTTTTGTGTCCTCACTTCATCAGCAGATGGTGAATGATTAGCTCTACTGGCTTGTGTGCTTGTTTTGCCCACCACTTCCTCCACTTACCTATACATATCCAATTATTAGTGTATTATAAATATCATAACATGATGCAAAATAAAACTTATTAATATCTATATAACTTACAGAGCCTTGAAGTCCCCTTCCTCTACCTCTAGTAGAGCCTCGAGGTCCCCTTCCTCTACCTCTTGTAGAACATCTTCCCCTTCCTCTTTCGCTGTTAATAGTTGTTTGCCTTGCAGGTGGCTCTAGCCCACTCCCATTGCTCATTCATTTACCCCTTCCTCTACCTCTGGATGTTCCCCTTCCTCTTACCAATCCCTAGTAAAAATAAAATCAAAATTAGTTTTTTTAAAAAAAAAAAAAAACAAAAAGGTCCAATTGTGGAAAGATTATGAATGAAACATTTATTGGAAAACTATAAACCAAGTGATAAGTGAGATTCTGAAATTTATTTTGAAACTTATAATTATTGTTTGAGTTACCTGAGGACAACTTCTAATATTGTGACCCTCGGGTCCACATTGACCGCAATGCATATCGCTATCATATCTTGGAAGCTTGGTGGCACCTTTTGGAACTTCACCTTCCTCCTTAATCCTTTTCTTTTTAGGTCTTCTAGGTTGCTTCACATATGCAGGAGGCTTGAGAGGCCTATGTTGAGTTTTTGGCCATAATTCAGGACTGGTCATGGGAGAAATGTATCTTGCATAGGCTCTGTCATATGCAGGTCTCTTGTAACACGAATGAACATAGTCATATACACTCCTTTGCATTTTACTAATAGCAGCCATAGCATGTGCACAAGGTAAGCCACAAAGTTGCCACTTTCTACAGGAGCAAGTATGCTGATTCAAGTTGACACTAAATTGCCTCTTTCCATGTATTCTCATCAGTTCAAACTGTCCATTCCCATTATGACGAGTGGTGCACTGACCACCTTGCTCTCTCTTTGTTTCAATTATTTTAAAGATTCTAGGGCCAACAGGTTGCGTCCACTTTGTTTCCCTTTGCTTTGCCATCCTTAGCATGAGGTAAGTCCTCAATTTCTCAAGACCTGGTAAGATATGTTTATCTCTTGCTTCCAAAATAGCAGCATTGAATGCTTCAAACAAATTGTTTAGCAAAATATCACACTTTGGGTCTGTGATGAAATGTGATCTGCTCCAATGTTTTGGAGGCTTATCAACAAACCAATCCTCTGTCTCAGAAGAAAGCTTGAACATGTTATCCATTTCTTCCTCATACCAAGGAACAGTAGTCGCCCTTGCAGTTGACCAAAAACTATTCTTCAACGCAAGACCACTGTGACCGGCATTCTTAAAATTGTTATACATGTGTCGAGCACAATGTCTGTGTTCGGCACCGGGTGTCATTGCTTTAATTGCATTCCCTAATCCTTTTTGCTTATCTGATATAAAAGCCCATCCAGTCCCACAATTTGTAATTTTAATATCATCCAAGAAAAATTCTAAAAACCAACTCCATGTCTCTTGATTCTCTTGCTCGACCATAGCAAACGCTATTGGGTACATGCCATTGTTTGCGTCAATCCCAACAACAGATAAAAGTTGTCCCTTGTGTGGTCCTTTGATATGGCAGCCATCAAATCCAACAAATTGCCTACATCCATCTAAGAAACCATCTCTTAGAGCAGCATAACAAACATACATTCTCCAAAAAATAGGCTCTCCATCCCTAAGTTGTGCCATAATCTTGATTGTACTTCCAGGATTGACCCTCTTCAATTCTTCTACATAATTCCATAGTAAACCATATTGTTCTTCTATGCTGCCTTGTATTCTTTGTGCACACTTTTGTTTGGCTTTGTAATACTGGTCATTGGTGACTGTAATACCATATTTTTCTAACACCATTGTAATGAAGTCTGTAGGTGTCATTTTGAGGTTTGTTTTCATCTGATGCTCATACCTATCAGCGAGCCAAGTTGATGTCGCAAACTTAATTGCATATTCTCTGCCACATAAGTGCTCAGGCTGCAGTTTCTTTATCCTCATTGTATGACTTTTCTTCACATAAGAAGCATACAGATAAAATGGACAGACTACCCCATCACACGAGCCATGACATTTGAAGGTCACCTTGTTCCCGTCATTCTTCTTAAAATACACTACCCTTCCGACCACCACAGCATACTCTCTCACAGCCTCTCTTAGCTCTTGTATTGAGGGAAAGTCCATTCCCAATTTGAAATGAGGATTTCTTCTATCAACTTCCCTTCTGTACTGCTTAAACTTCGGAGTTTTTTTCTTTCTTGATGCCCTTTTCTTGCTGGTTCCATCACTATCGATCTGTTGAGGAACTTTCATCAAGGCTTCCAAGCTCATCACTATTTTCATACTCTGAAGATTCTTCACCTGGCTCTCTATGCATATCTACCGCTGTTTCATTAACAACAGACTTCAGATAAATTTTAAAATCCTCTCCGTCACTCTGAACATAATCATCATCAACAAAGTCCACATCACAAACGCCATCCTCATCTTCATTATAAGCATCATCTTCAAACACTACTTCATGTTGAACGTCTTCTTGTTGTACTCCAACCTCAATATCCAACAAATTATCTTCATTATGTACTTGTTGACTTCCCAAAAAATTATGGCAAAAGTAACCACTGATACTTTAGAGGCAGATAGATTTTGAGCACATTGAAGAGATCTAATATCTGAATTTACTTCAACTAACCCATCTCGAACATGATAAAACATGAAACTTGTGTCCATTAACCTGTAACCTAGGTGTCTAGCTACCTCTTTAATATCCCATTTACTAAATTTATCTATTTCAAGATAATCAGCCCAATGCACAAACCCATCCACATACTCACCAGCTTGGTTAAACACACCCCCATGCCTAATCTCTAGAGTAAAATAATCTTGGTCACCTGCACAATGAAAATTGGTTGAACATTTAAAAACATAGCAGACAAAAAGATGGACCACTTCAATATATTCAATTCAGAGCCAACTCCAATAAAAAATTCCCCAGAAAAAACTCATACCATGATACAAAAGTAACCAAAAGAAAACCTAGCAATCTTTGTGCAATATGATAAACTAAAACGAACTTATTAACAAATATACACTAGAAATTTTCCTGAAATCTATTAGAATATATAGGCATAAACCAAAATACAAAGCATATCGACAAACATAGAATTTCATCACTAACCATACTGTGGAGGATCCCCAGTGTCTCTCAAGATGACCACATCCATTTTCGAGTCTCTGTTTAAAGCTTGAATTGATTTACACCCAACGAATTATGATATTTCTTCCTTGAATAGATTTAGGGTTCTTTGTTTAGCCATCTAAGGAAGAAGACGATGGACCTCTGAACCCTTGTATAACCCCAAGATGACCACATCCCTTATATAACCTTCTCACCAATCTCACACATCATTTTTTTTTTCGTTTTTTTTTTCTCATCATTTGTTAATAAAACGAAATAAATAAAAAATAACGAAAATACCCCTCACGTGCATGTCACATGACTCGAAATTGGATGGAAAAAGTTAGATTTAACGGAGGGGTGCAAATCGGCAGTTTTTGACAAGTTGAGGAGGTAAATTTTTGCAATTACAAGTTGAGGGTGTAAATTGACAATTTAAGCCAAGTTCAGGGTGTATTTTGGCTATTATGCCAAACAAAAATGAATTGGCTGCCCACACCACCGCGCGCACCGCAAATTGATGAGCGAGTGGGTACAAATTAATTCGTCTAAATCAAATCCACCTTAAATTAGAGAAGTTCTATATTATTTAGGTGGGGGTGTTACAAAGGTTGACTAAGGTATGTTGTTTTATTCCCTACAATAACATCAATTTACATATTACTCAGATAACATTTTGACTTTTGTCACGATGAAGTTAGGTATCTTAAGTTTAGGCACTAGTCATGAAAAATAATAACAATATTTGTTTTTGTTATTTTTGTACTGATACAGTAATTATAAGGCAAAATTAATTGATTTCATTTACCTATATACACCAAGTTAGTAGTTCAGCTATTGTTATTGGAGTTTAAATCAATGATGGAGATTGATAAGTATATCAACATCATGGCTTCTTTTAAAGGCTTGTTGGACTGATCAAATGATTCAATATTTGTGGTGTTAAGAACTGTGGGATAGTAGGTAGGTTGGTTTTCTATCACTGCTTAAAATAGTGGCTGGTGGTGTGCTTATAACGTGATCCTTAACCTCGTTCAATGTCTTATTATCTTCATTGTTAAGAAGAATGATATGATCTCATTGCTTGCCACCAAATGAATGGAAACACTTGCACCAATTTTCTTGAGGAGCTCACCACGCAACCTTTTAAAGATTCGCTCAACGCAATTTTCAGAAAACCAACTTTACGTTTCATACCTGATTGCAACCCACCTGAGAAAATAAAAGATCAAACAAGGTGACACATTACCTCGAAAACTTATAAAACTTTTCAATTTTTATGTTTCCATAGAACTTTGTATTTTGTACTTACTACATTATAATCTTTTTTGTTGTAAGTATAGGTGTAAGAAACAACCACTTTAAATTTCAGTCAACTAAGTAAAAATGTAGGACTTTCACTGCGTTTACATTATGCAGTAAGTACAAACTACAAAGTTCTATAGAAACATAAAAATTGAAAAGTTTTATAAGTTTTCGAGGCAATGTGTCACCTTGTTTGATCTTTTATTTTCTCAGGTGGGTTGCAATCAGGTATGAAACGTAAAGTTGGTTTTCTGCAAGTTGCGTTGAGCGAATCTTTAAAAGGTTGCGTGGTGAGCTCCTCAAGAAAATTGGTGCAAGTTTTTCCATTCTATCGGTGGCAAGCAATGCGTGACCGAGAAGAAATTTTTCCTTGAACACACACCATTTCATTTTTCAAAAGCTTCTCGATCAAAGAGTTGCAATATTGTTCAACTTTTTCAGTAAATTTGCTATGTGGCTTAATGTTATTTTTCTATATTGTCATTATCTGCTTATTTTTTTTTTTTTTTGGAGATCGAAGTGGTTGTATGTAGCACTTTCTGTGTACGTACTGATATACATTTACTCTTCCTGTTACTGAAACTAGTTGGTTCAACAAACTAGTTGGAAGTATTCCTCACACTCAACGGAGATATATAGCAGTCTTGAAGAGGTACTACACACATGATCAAACACAAGATATTCTTTCATAGTTTTAATAGCATTGACCTTAAGATGAGTTAGGGTTTGTGAATTGAAAAGGAAGGATTAAAAGAACAGAGAGAACTAGAGAGAAGGAATGAGAATACTGCTTTGTTAATCAAGAAGTTGTTACAGAGAAAGGAAAGCGTGTTCCCTTATATACATCAAAACTATCAGATGAGAATAACCAACTTGTACAGCTGTTAAAGACTAATAGGCTCCTGGAAACTTCTTAATTTTGTTAAAACACAATTAACATAACAATAACTATGTTAATCAAAACAGTAACTCTGTCTAACATCCCCCCTCAAGCTCAGCGGGTAACTAGCCTGAGATTGGTACTGTGTGTATGAAACAGAGGAGAAGGAAGCCCTTTTGTCAAAATATATGTTGTTTGCTCTGTTGTAGAAACATATTGAAGAGCAAGATCATTACACTGAACACGCTCACGAACAAAGTGGAAGTCATTGTCTAGATGCTTTATCTTAGAATGAAACACAGGGTTTGAAGCAAGAGCGAAAGCAGACAAGTTGTCACATTTAAGAAGAGGAGCATGAGGAATGTGAATTTGCAGATCACAAAGTAAGTGTCGAAACCAACTTACTTCAGCTACAGTGTTAGCCAAACTTCTATACTCAGATTCTGTGGAACTACGAGAAACAGTTCCTTGCTTCTTTGACTGCCAAGACACTGGACACAGACCAAGAAAAACAACAAAACCAGTTGTAGATCGCTTTTGAATAACTTCCCCTGTCCAGTATGCATCACAGAATGCTGTAACATCAACTGAATTTAGCACATCACCATTTGAGCTATAGAATATGCCTTTATCTAACGTTCCTTTCAGATACCTTAAAATTCGTTTCACAGCAGCATAATGATCATATGTAGGATTATTCATGTATTGGCATACAGTGTTCACAGAATATGCTAAATCTGGTCTTGTAAACGTTAAATATTGCAAAGTACCTACTATACTCCTATACATAGTAGGATCTGAAAGAGTAGTACCTTGATTCATTGTCATTTTATAATGAGGAAGACAAGGAGAGTTGCAAGAAGTAGCAGTAGACATACCAGCCCTTATCAACAGATCTCTGGCATATTTCTCTTGACTCAAGAAGATTCCATTCTGAACCTTTGTAACTTCCAACCCAAGAAAATACGATAAAGGCCCCATATCCTTCATATAAAAAACCATGCTCAATTCTGAAATGACAGCATGAATACCTGAAGTATCTGATCCAGTGATCACTATATCATCCACATAGAGTAACAAAGCAACCAATCCAGATGATGTATGTCTAACAAATAAACTAGGATCAGACTGACTGGAAGTAAATCCAAGACTAGGTAGAAAACTGGTGAATTTGACATTCCAAGCTCTTGGAGCTTGCTTGAGACCATAAAGAGATTTCTTCAACATGCAAACATAATCAGGATGATCAACATCTATATAGCCCTTAGGTTGAGACATATAAACTTCTTCTTTTAAATCACTATGAAGAAAAGCATTCATAACATCTAATTGTCTCAACTCCCAATTGTTCATGGCAGCAAGAGCAAGTATGACTCTTACTGTGCTATGTCTAACTACAGGGCTAAAAGTTTCATCATAATCAATCCCTTTGGATTGACTATATCCTTGAGCAACAAGCCTTGCCTTATATCTAGAAATAGTTCCATCTGGATTTTTCTTGATCATAAAAATCCATTTGCATCCAACAATATTTTTATCTTTGGGACAAGGAACAAGCTAAGAGACCATGTACCTTGTTTTTGAAGAGCTTCAATTTCTTCTAGTATTGCTTGGTCCCATTCTGGTTTCCCAACAGCAGCTCTGAAAGACTTTAGTTCATTAAAATCACTGATTTCTGAAATGGCTGAGAATCCACTAAAAAAAAGCATACTCATCATACAACTTTTGTTGTATTATAGCAAAGAAACAGTAGAAATCCTCAAAAGACAACATGCCTAGACATCCAAAGCTTATTTAGGGAAATGCTATAACAGAATACACCCTTGTATCCTAAAGTATAGCCTAAAAAGATACACTGAGTGGTTTTAGGATCAAGTTTATCATGCGCATAGGGTTTGAGATAGGGATAGCAGGATGAACCAAAGATTTTGAGGCAAGATATATCAGGAACTTTGTGAAACAGAAGTTCATAAGGAGAAGTCATGTTTATTGACTTGCATGACATTCTATTAATGAGATAGCAGGAATGAGCAACACTATGGAACCAAAACTCTTTTGGCATTCCAGCAGTAGACATTAAAGAAATTGTTGTTTCAACAATATGTCTATTTTTCCTTTCAGCAACTCCATTTTGTTGTGGAGTATATAATGCATTATTCCTTTTGAATCAAGGAAATTTTTAAATGCTTTACTGTTGAATTCACCACCTCCATCAGTTTGGAAAATTTTAATATGAGAATCAAATTGTGTTTCCACAAAGGCACATAATTTCACAAACTGATTGAAAACATTTGATTTATTGATAAGTGGAAAAATCCACACAAACTTTGTACATTCATCAATAAAGGTAAGATAGTACTTATACCCTTCAATTGACAAACATGGAGCAGGACCCCACACATCAGAGTGGATCTTATGAAAGGGTCCAGACACTTGAGATACAGACTCAGAGAAGGGCATCCTATGCATCTTCCATCAAGGCAATGGGAACAAACAACACTAGAACTAGAATTTGACACATTTATCTAACAACTAGATAGCATTTTTGAAACAATAGAAGGAGAGGGGTGACCTAAACGTTGATGCCATGTTGGATAGGAGGAACTCACAAAAACAGAACGAGAAAGATCTGGAATGGAGTCTGGAATGGAGGACACAGGAGGAGTCTTGAACAGGAAAAGTCCCTCAGCACTACTCTTTCCTTGATAGAGGACTGTTTTGGATACCTTGTCCTGCACAGCAATGTCATTCTCATCAAGAGTAATAAAACAGTGATTATCTCTACATAGCTTGGAGAATGATAACAGATTCATAGCCAAGGTAGGAACATGAAAAACAATATCCAATTTCAAAACATGTGAAGCAGGTTTAATATAGCTAGATCCAGTGTGAGCTATTTTCAAACCTGTATCATTACCAATGGTAATCTTGTTATCAGAGGAGTATGGTTGAGCAATTGTAAGATTCTTTAGATCAGAGGTCATATGGTGAGTAGCTCCAGAGTCTCCAACCCAGACTTCATGAGCATTTGAAGGAGATGAGTTCAATGTGAAGCCAGAGTTAGATGATGAAGGACCAGGACTTGGATGAAAGCCTCCAGGAAAACTGGAGTGAGATGAGCTTTTGGAGATTAGAGTTCCTCCTTGAGAGTGAGTCTCCAGAGGAATAGCATTGTACTTGCTATTAGCCTAAGCTGATAGAGCTGTCAATGTAGCAGGTGGATCTGACCCTTGGTAAGCAAAATTAGTCATGTGAGAACAATTCAATGCTACATGACCCTTCAGTCCACAAATCTGACAGGTTGTAATAGACAATGATGGATGATCAGCAGGGACATCAATCCTATAGAAACAGTTGGCAGCAGTGTGACCTTTTTTGGAACAAATTTGGCATTCAGGAGTTGGACCTGTATTTGTCTGATTAGCTTGACTATGAGTCACTTGAGTTTGAGTTTGAAAAGCAGGTTTGTAATCAGGGTTCTGGTAACATGTAGTAGTAAGATGACCATGTTTTCCGCATATTTGACACTTGTGAATGCGAAAGCATGTCTCTACAGTATGTCCTCTTTTTCCACAAACTTGACATTCAACAGCAGTATTGTTGGACTTCTCAGATTTTCCCTTTCCATCATTTTTATAGTGCCAATCTTTGCCCATCTCATTTCTGCCTCCACTTCTAGCATTGTTTCCATGAGCAACCATTGCTGTCATATTTGAGAGAAGTGAGAAACTTCCCTCAATACGCCTTTTAGCTGCCAGTAATTGTGACCTCAAGTCTCTGAGAGAGATATGAGTCTCTCTTCCCTCAATAACAGTCCTCACAGTTGAGTACTCATTTGGAAGATCATTTAGAATAACTATGACAATATCTTCATCAGGAACAGAGACTCCAACAGATAACAATTGATCACGAGCATTCTTGACATGTTGCAGGTATTTCTCAATTGACTCACTTCCTTTTCTGATAGTTTGAAGCTCAGTTTTGAGCTGCATAATACTGACTCTTGATACTGTTGAGAACCTTTCTTAAAGTGCAAGCCATGCTTGTCTAGATGATTTGCAGCCAATGATAACATCTACAATATCTTCATTTAGAGTGGTCATTAGTAAACTCATAAGAGCCATGTCAGTTTGTTTCCAAACCTTATAAGCTGCTGACTCCTCATTATTCACTTCTCCTTCTGTAGACAAAACATATCTAGCTGGAACACTATCTGAACCATCAAAATGTCCAAAGAGACCATTCCCAGATAGAGTAGACTGAAACTAAAAACTCCACTTTATAAAATTTCTTTCTCCAAGTTTCATTGTAATAATACTCAGCAGAGAATGGACATCAGAATGAGTCAAAGCAGTAGGAAGAGGAGCATGTTGTTGTTGTTCTGGAGCCATTACTGAGAAACAAGAGCAATCACTACTTTCACATTTTCTTATAACAATAAGAAAGCAACTCACTTTGTTCCTTTTACTAACAAATCACAGCACATCTAATTTGCACATCATCATATATCTATAATACAAAGACTTAATCTTTCTCCTTGAGGATAAAACACACTGCTCACACTTCTCAAATAGAATACTGCTCAATTTCTCCAAGACACAAACACACACTGCTCAATTCTTCCAAGAAACAATCACACCTTTAGATTTCGGTTCAAGTATAATAATTTTCTGCTCTTCTTTGCTCTAATACTCATGTATTTGCTCCTCTATTTCTCTTCAATCTCAGCAAAATAGTGCTATAACAACACTAAGGCTCAATTTCTTACTCAATTTTGCTCAAATCTTAATACTGCTCAGATAATCATCAATCAAACTAGAATTAAGCTCTTTAAGATGAGAATCACCTGAAGAAGTTTAGAAACTCAAAAAACTGAGAATCGATGAAGACGAAAACACGATTGAAGCTTCGAGATCGCGATTCAAGTTTCGAATTCGGTCGCTTCTCAAATCGAACCAGATCTGAAACACAAAAATCACAAGCTTAGAGCAAATAAGGATGCGGAAGCGAGATACAAAGGTCCAAGATCTATGGAAGCTCTGATACCATAATAGAATTGACCTTAAGATGAGTTAGGGTTTGTGAATTGAAAAGGAAAGATTAAAAGAACAGAGAGAACTAGAGAGAAGGAATGAGAATATTGCTTTGTTAATCAAGAAGTTGTTACAGAGAAAAGAAAGCGTGTTCCCTTATATACATCAAAACTATCAGATGAGAATAACCAACTTGTATAGCTGTCAAAGACTAATAGGCTACTGGAAACTTCTTAATTTTGTTAAAACACAATTAACAGAACAATAACTATGTTAATCAAAACAGTAACTCTGTCTTACAAGTTTATCTATCTTTAGTTTTCGTACTAAAAATATATAAGTATAAATTATTTCAATG
Organism: Potentilla sterilis; assembly: GCA_963682095.1. Classification (NCBI taxonomy): domain Eukaryota; kingdom Viridiplantae; phylum Streptophyta; class Magnoliopsida; order Rosales; family Rosaceae; genus Potentilla; species Potentilla sterilis. The sequence continues at coordinate 23,271,043 of OY821756.1, forward strand.
TTTGAATTTATCGAGCACTGCCAAGAACGTACAACAGTCAATATCAGTGTAGTAACAATCTGCTCTAGATATTCTTTTTAAACAAAAAAAAAAGATGATATAATATTGACTGCCAAATAAAATATCTAGTCGTCTTCACCATTATCATCATCATCATATCGTGTCAATGAAGAACTTTACATTCTAACATAAACTAGCATACAGAACCATAGTGCATGAGAAATACTCATGAAAGGCACACATCAGATATGCCTGCGCAGTTCAATAGAAAAAGTCTCTACGTATAACTTGTTTTTGTTCCAATCTTTACCTCCAGGTTCCACTTCTTATATGCCCCAATAGCTAGTTAAGAAAAATACCATTTTCCATAGCTGTGACGATATATTTAACTACCTCATCAACACCCTTATCCTTCAATTTCTCTTGAATCCGAGACAGAAAACCTTTTGCTTCCTGGCGTATAATGGTCTAGATATGAATCCGGATTCGATCTCTTCTCATGAGACTTTCCTAATATTTTCCTCATAGGCCAATCCTGACCTTTTATTTTACATCGACGGCTAATATCTCTCCTATTAATACCTACCAACCCAGTCTCTCACTCTCAAACCCAATCTCTCACACTCAAAAAATTGTTTCCCTCTCACTCTCAAACTGACAGTACCCGCCCCGGATTTCACTCTGAAATCCAGATAAAATCATGTGGGGACCACCTTAAGACTAACTCTATCAATAAATCGATAAGTCGATCTTAAGATGGACAACCCTAAAATCTGCAACAACCAAAACACTTCTAAATTTCAGTTTCAACCGTAACACCTGGAGCCACCTGCTCCCCAAATCACAACAACCGCCACCAATAAACACAAAATCTAATTCAACTGGCTCACAGGTAATCAGAGCAATCTAACAAAATGAACTGGAATTACAAATGGAAATATAACAAGAAATATAATATGAAAATAAAAGAATAAGGGATCACAGATCCCACCTAGCGGAAGCGACAATGATGATGACTATACCTCGACTCCGAGTACTCTTGACCTCTGATCACTACTCTGCACACTAGGCGATTTAAAACGAAGGGCCCAGGGGAAAGTAATTTAAAAACACGTTAGAGTGAGTGGATAAAATAATATTGAATAACACTTTATATAAAAAGTATTATATTACTTTTCCAATATTTTATAACTGAAAACCACTATGCATGCATTTTCATAAAACGTTCCACGTTTAAGAAAATCATAATAATTAATCAGCCCCGCTGATATCTCAAATACACAAATAATATTTTGTTTATACTTTCAAAATAAATACTTTGAAAATCAAATAGTAACATACCACGACCAATCCCATTGGCCGAATCCCAAATCATTTTATAGTAAAAACTCAGCCCCACTGGTATATCGAATAATCAAATAAAATATAACTGGACCAATCCCATTGGCCCATTCCCAAATATTCTTGTAATTAAAAATCAAGCCCCGCTGGTTCGGGAATTTATTAAATAACAAAAAGTCTCATAGAGAAAATATTCCCAAAACCCAAATGATATAAAATCCTGACCAATCCCATATATTGGTCATATCATATAATAAAATAGGGGAAATGTCATACCCACCATTTAATAGTATCCCCTAAGGCTAAGGGTCAAATCTCCAAGAGTCCCAATAGCGTCATCACGCTATGCCCGTACACGTCGACCACCGAGCGTGAATCTGACCTATATGGTCAAGTCGTCACCTCGCGTGGGCTCAGGCGACTAAGCTAGCTAGCATCAATATATGTATATCCCGACCCTGATATGGCGAAAATCTGAAAACAAAACCGAAAGCACGTATCCCCTTATATATCATAAATCCGTACAGTCCTCGACCGTACATCTGAGGCTTATATATATATATATATATATATATATATATATATATATATATATATATAATCAAATAAAATCATAGCCTCGAAGGAACATATATATATATATCTAACATGTCTCAATGTCATAGAAATAATATCGAAAAGAATAAATAACTTCGATATGTCTCACATGTCGGAAAAATCACAAATATCGAAAGCATAAAATCTCCAGAAATCTCATTTTCGGTCCTTTCATTTGGATACCATTAAAACTTAATCAGCATGATCAATAATGAATAATTAAAACACACTATTTCCGGAAACCTCGTTTCCGGATGAAATCACATACTATTAAAATAATAGTAAAAGCATAACCCCAAAACCATAAAGTTCTTTAAATATCATTGCATTTTAACTATATGAATTTTCATGCTTCTCAAATCATTTATTTGAAATAAACTTCATTTCATTAAAACAATTATACATGTATTTATTTAAAATAAAAATCCACTCACAGTAGGGCCAAGCGCTCCGCTATTCTGAGCTTTCATCACGTCGAGTCACCCCTCGACCTGTAACAGAGACGAAATTCTAAATATTACGAAACTCGGAATTTAATTATAATCGATAAATCTACGGACGTCCTCACTCGCCCGAAACTTCCAATTTTTTCTTTTTTACTTATCGGTATAGGAATTTCGCCTCAATACCGAATAATCTACGTCCGAAATTACTCAGGACACCCACTCCGTGTCCGATTAATTCTTTTCCTAGTTATTTCGTCGTAAAACCTTTTTAATCAGCTTTTAACCTTTTTTACGGTAAGTCAACAGTAACTTTTAATGTTCAAACAGTAATTATTCTAGGTCAAACAGTAAATGGTTAAAATCCAATTATTATTTACTATTTACTTTTACTGTTTACTGTTTACTGTTTTACTTTTCACCTTTTACCGTTACTTTTACCTTTTACTATTTCACTGTTCATCGTCTTCAACCTTTCGCCGCCGGAACAGTGGCGCCGCCTCCACCACCGCCGGCAGCGCCGCCACAGGAGGCCAAAACACCTCCAATCGATCCCAAATTTCCACAGCAGCGTCGCCACCACCTCGGGGGCTCATCCCCGTCGCCTCCGCCGCCAAAAACCAGCGCAGCAGCCCCATACGGTGGTAGACACGGTGGCCTAAAACCTCCAAACTCCAATTTCTCCAAAAATCTACCAATTCAACACCAAATTACACTCAATCGACTCCAAACAATGTTATAAACTCAATTCTAGCCTCCAATTATAACAAAAACATCAAAATCACAACTTCCACAAAAAATCACAAAAACCCTAAAAATTTCAAATCCTAACTTCTCTTTACCTGGTTCGAATCAGTTCAATTCCTTTGATGGGATGCTTGTGCGAATCAAGGTCTCCATTTCCACCCTAAAATCGGGCCAAGAAATGGCCGGAGGAGGGAGCTCCGGTTCGACTGTGTCGAACCAGCTCGAGCGGCGCACGGCCAAACGGCGGCGTTTCACACCGCGCCGCTGCCACCGACGTGAAGAGGAGGCCGAGCCGGTCCGAACTTGACCAGTGTGCCGTCCCAGTTCGGCCGGACGGGGTAGACTCGGCAGGAGGTCGGGCCGAGTCGGGGGAGAGGAGAGAGAAAGGAGAGAGGAGAAATAGAGAAAGAAAAGAAAAATTGCCGTTTCGGGAAATTTCCTCCCGGCTATTTATATTCGTCCAAAAATCGGACAACTACCGATTTTACATCGTAACTTTTTCGTGCGAACTCCAAATTGAGCATGCTACATGTCCAAGAACTCGTCTCAACGTCCTTTACCTCGTCATGAAATAAAATCCTCGGTCGAGTAAACTTATTTAAAAGTCACTCTTTAGAACTTTCAAATCGTAAAAACAATTCTCGAGGAGTAATAATAAAAGTAAAACAGTTAAACGGTAATTCTAGGTTCGGGTCGTATCACAAACAGTCCCGCGCTCTTTCCATCAAATCTCATTGCCTCTCTTCGTTGGTCACAGCCAGCGACGGCCTCTTCCGTCGTGGTGCCGGCCAGCGCTCTCTCTGTTGTCCTTCGCGTCGACCGGAATCCTCCTCGCCCACCTCCGCCATTTGGCGTCCTCCGCAGCGGGTAATTCGTTACAAATTGAGTTTCATAGGTTTTTAATCCCAGATTGAGTTTCACTGAAAAAGGTTTATATGTGTTTGCTGCATGTATGTCAAAACTATACAACTTGGATTTGAATACTTGATTAGTGTAGAGAAATGTGTTTAGTGATTCTGATATATGATTGACTATTGCAGGCATTATGGAAGAGCCTGTGGAAGAAAACAAGGATAGTTTGGAGCGATCAAAAGAAGACTTGAAACCTAAATTTTTTATGGAGTTTGATTCTGAGATTGCTGCATATGGCTTTTATAATGAATATGCACGTAGTGAAGGCTTTAGCATTAGAAGAGATGCTTATGCTGTAGTTAAACAAGGTGTACTCACTTCAAGAATATTTGTTTGCTATAAGGAAGGTTTGAGAAAGGCAGATAAGAGGTCGATCCAAGAGGAGAGACAAGGACTAATTATGGAGTGTAATTGGGATTAAGTTGGTCAGGCGTACTGGCAAGTATTCTGTTTATCGTTTCTCTGAAGAGCATAACCATCCTCTTATCAGCCAAGAATCTGTCCATTTATGCTATCTGATCGTAAAATCACATCATCGGATGAAGCCTTTTTAGACTTGACAGCAAATTCAGGTCTTTCACCGAAGTCTGCGTTTTAATTAATGGGTCAGCAAGCAGGTGGTAGAGAGTCACTGGGATTTACAAAGGTAGACCAAAAGAATATCATATCTTCGAACTGTCCGACAGAAAAAAAAAATGAAATTTGGAGAAACTGGTTATCTGATAGAATATTTTTCAAAGCAAATGTTGGATTATCATTCGTTCTTCTATGAGATGCAATTGGACACTGAGGAACAAGTTACCAACGTTCATCATAGAGAGACTATTATTTTTGGAGCTGCCTTAGTGTACGATGAGACTGTAGCATCCTTTATATGGTTGTTTGAAACCTTTTTAAAGGCAATGTGTGGGAAGCCTCCACAAACCTTTTTCACTGATCAAGATGCAGCAATAGCTAAGGTTGTATTACATGTGATGTCAGGTACTTACCATCAACTTTGTATATGACATACTTTTTTTTTTTTTTTGTAATGTGTATTTAATATATATATATATATATATATATATATATATATATATATATATATTGTATATGTTAGGTACTTACCATCGACTTTGTATATGACATTAAATGCAAAATGCTATCAAGAAAGTTAGGCTTCTTATTCCAAGACCATGACGAAGAAGATGAAGGCAATGTGTTCAACAAATTTCTTTATCAAATTGAGGAAGAGAATGAGTTCTTGAGTGCTTGGCAGTCCATGCTTGATGAGTACGATGCACATAATGATACTTGGTTGGCTGCAACATTTGAAATAAGGAAAAAATGGGTGCATGCATATGTGAAGTGGACATGGTCAGCAGGAATGTAAACTACACAACTAAGTGAAAGCTTTAATGCTAGTTTGAAGGGGTATTTGAAATTAGACCTACAATTGCCTGAGTTTTTTACTCACTTTGTAAGAATGGTGTTTGATAAGCGGTATAAGGAATTGGAAGCTGAGTATGATTTGTTGCTCCAGATTGTTCACTGCAAAATGGAGGTAAGTATCTTGATACATGCACGAGAAGTTTATACCAAAGCTATATTTAAGGTATTTCAAGCTCAGTTTAAAGACTCTTTAAAGTCTTCCATAACGATGTGTGTGTCTAATGGTGAAAAGTATATCTTCATTGTTGTTAGGGATGAGTTCTTTAAGGAGAAGCTAGTAAAAAGAGAAGGTCAGTTTACAGTATCTTGCAGCTGTAGGATGTTTGAAACTATAGGTGTCTTGTGTAGGCATTGTATCAAAGTGAAGACAGAAGGCAGAGAAACTACACTGATAAAAAAGATACATGAGCAATATATCTTAGAGAGGTGGACAAAAAATGCAAGAGTTGATAATGTTGTGCAAGACATGTATGAGCACGAGATTGTAGAGAACCCAAGGCTAAAACAAACTTCTCGATATAGAAGTTTATGTTCTAAGTTTATTCGACTTGCATCAAGAGCATCTGAGAGTGAGAAGACATATGGGGTAGTAGATATGGAAGCTGATAAGTTAGTAAAGATGGTTGAAGATGTGTTACGTGTAGAAATAAATGGTGAAAAAGATGTGGAAGAAGAATCCCCAAATATCTTAGTTGATTGGTCTAATGATGTAACCGATGTGAATGCAAAGGGATTCAAAATGAGAGAAGCTACACATCATGAAAAGCGTCGAGCAAAGGGAGGTTTTGAATCTCAGTTAAGCAAAAACAAAAAGAAACCCGCACAGGTTTTATATTTAACTATAATTGAAGTCATTATTTACTTCTTGCTAAATATAGTCATTACTGATGTCTATGCAATGATAGGTAACTAATGTTCCAATACATTGTGATGCAATAGACCAATCTCATGTACTTTATTCACAATAATCTCAGGTTTTAAAAAAATGCTTCACATTATGTTGTTGATATACTAATCGTATGCTTAGGATGAGTTTTTGCTATAGTTCATGTGTGGCCGCACCAAAATTATGTAAAATAACCTTTAGTTATTGATATTGCAATAGGTTAGTGGGATTTTAAACAATACATCTAACATAGAGTTATGTGGTCAGATTTCGTTCCCTCTCAATAATTCATCTCATGTATATTTTTATTATTGTGTATAATGAGTTTTCAAACAACTTTAGTGTTATATGATTCATTACTATCAATTACAGGTACCTATGCACTCTCTTATGATGGTTGGTAATGGCAGATATATGCCAATGCTCTTTCATCCGTATAACGTGAGTGTGTGTTTGCTATAAATATATGATTTTCTTTTTTGCTATCTGTTTATATTACTAGTATTTTGATAGATACATGGGCATTAATTGAATATGCCAAACCAAATGTCTTGGACGCCTTATCAAGAATTCTCTTGGCCAAGTTCACAAGAATTTGTTCAATCAAATATCATGGGATTTTCATTTGCACAAGATCCAGAAAAATCAAATTCTAAGGAAAACTAGTACATGGGTATATTGGCAGATATGTAGTGCAAGGATACTTTTGTAGTGCAGGGATGAATTGGTAGACTAGTAGGTATTTTTTTAGTGTTGGGACACTTTTGTTGTGCATGGATACTTTTGTTCTGCAGGGAGATGAATTGGCAGACTAGTGAGTAGTTTTGAAGTGCAGTGTCACTTTTGTTGTGCAGGGACGTAGATATGTAGTGCGGTTCATGTAGGGCAAGGACTTGCAGGGACATACATTGGCAGATAACTCTACACAAGAGAAACTAAAAATGATCAAATTGATACTTCAACACTATCAACTCTGATTCTGGTCCTTCAATACAACTATTTAGCTCTCTAACACAGCTGCTACTTTCCAGATGATCACCAAGCTCTCCCACACAACTTTGGTTTATCCTCAGACAATCACTGCTTCCAACTATCTCAAATGCAACCTGATATGCAAGAAAAAAGAGGAACTCAAAATCACTAATCACACTACAAGCAACTGAATGAAATGAACATGAATACAATTTCAACTCACTTGTGGATAATATACAAACACATATATACAGAGTTATCAACCAACCTTCAAAAGCAAGACATTTCGTGGGCGCTACATCCTTCTACCAGCAGCTGGTGTAAGTAAATATAGCATTAAACTCAAATCTTAAATTTAAAAGTAACGAATTACCCAAAAAAATTAAGTGATATCCGTCGAGATGGAGATATGCTAGAAACCAAAATCGCGATGTAGGAGACAGGCGGCGGGCTGTGGAGGACGCCGGATGGCGGAGGTGGGCGAAGAGGCTTCCGGTCGACGCGAAGGACAACGGAGAGAGAGCCCTGGCCGGCACTGCGACGGAGGAGGCCGTTGCTGGCTATGACCGACGAAGAGAGGCGATGAGATTTGACGGAGAGAGCGTAGGACTATTTGAGACTGAGAGGGAAACAAATTTTTGAGTGTGAGAGATTGGGTTTGAGAGTGACAGACTGGGTTGGTAGGAATTAATGAATTATGAGAGATCTTGACCGTCGATGTAAAATGAAAAGTCTGGATCGGCTTATGAGGAAATATTAGAAAACTCTCATGAGGAGGGAATCTGAATTCGTCTAGATATATGCTTGTTTAATGCCTAGTGGTAAGTTTACTTAGCTTGCGCATTTGGAATATTAATATTTAAACAACTTGCTTGGATTTATTGAAGCCGTGTTGAATGTATAGATTTATTAAACAACTTATTTAATATGTTGTAAAATAGGTTTAAAAAAAATTCTTGAATGTGGTCGCCAAGCATTATTCACTTAAAGATAAAATAGGTACAAATGTCTAGTCATAACTTTTCTCATTCACTCATTCAAGAAGGTGATTGATAATTTGAATACTTCAAAAACATGCATGTATGTAAATAAAAAACCTTATATTAACTATAAAGTATCATGCATTTTAAAACTATTAACTGAAGCATTTATAATAAATTGACCAAAAAAAAAACATTTATAATAAATTTATCTATATCATTTTCCCCCTAATTCGGAGTTCAATCAAACCGGCTGCAAGTTCATCGAGGTTTCTACAGATTGGAATATCATCAATAGTTAGTTCATTGTTATCATTGATATTAAATTCTCAATTTCTTCTGTTTTACTTTGTTTCATGTCCACGTTGGCTTTTTTGTTGCCGATTTCTTCTATTGGTAAAGAGGCTGCTCTTTTCTTTTCAGATTTCATAGCCTGAAAAAGAGAAGAAGAAAACAATCAAGAACAAGAATAAATTTAAAAAGTAAACGAGTTTGAATTTATATAACTCTGATATATCTCAAAATTTTATGAACTGACCGTTGGATCCTCATAGAGGATAAAACCCACCACCTCGGGTACTGACCGCAGAGCTTTCGTTAACTTCTCGTGATGGAAATACTACACGAGACATTCCAACTTTAGTAATTATACATTCAATCTTTCATTCAGATTTTTAAAGAATTATTAAACTTGAGCATTCTCATGGCCCGGTATTAGGTAATTATATGCAGTTTCTTAATGCTCGAAAAAAGAAATAAAGTAGTAATTACCGCGTCGACTATATATGTCTCCCTTTTCTCTTTGCTTAATCTCGATATTCCATCCCTTGAGCCTTTCGTGAAATGAAAATTTGCGCATACCCTCTTTTGTACGGCTGATTTCCTTCTCATGAGGCACTAACTGTAGTCATCCACGAAAGTGAAAAGTTTTATAATGTATTAATATATATTTTTATAAAACTAAGAAGTCCAGGTGAGATAAGGTGAATATATTTTATTTAATACTAGTAATTTCAGTCATTTATATTAAATCTAGAGGCATATTTTTCAGTAACAACAATAACTGTGGACATTAAAGCTAGCAGGTTATCATGTAATAGCCTTCAGTAATTGAAGGCACGTTCATAGCAACCGTATACAATTAAGAAGGGAAAAAAATGGAACAACAATATCACCGTTAGAGATTACCATATAGCAGCCCTTAAAATACGGAACCGAAGCAATCATATGTTCGATCATAACCAAATTTTTAAATTTACACTAACTTTGTTCACGTCAATTTGGTGAAGTGGATGACAGGGAAGTTCCCCCAACAGGAAATGTCGCCACTCTTAGTTCTTTGTCTTTGTGTTTTTCTTTTAACTGAAAATACAAAAGAAATATAGATAAATTGTTAAAATATCATAAATAAATTTTGCAATTTTCAGTTAAATTGTAGGGATAATGACCATTTGCACAAAAATGAGTTGAAAATTAACAATTCCAATGTTTATTGCCTACTCCAATGAATCTTGACAAAAATATCTAATTACCCTATATTAAACCCTAATATAGGGTAATTAGGGTTTAATATAGGGTAAATTAGGGTCTAATTGCTCTCTCTCTCTCTCTCTCTCTCTCTCTCTCTCTCTCTCTCTCTCTCTCTCTCTCTCTCTCATCCTCCGCTGCCCTCAACCACCAGACCCTTCTCCACAGCCTCCTACCCCTACGCGCCCACCGCTGGCTCCAACCACAAGCACCCCAAGAAGTGCGGCAGTTAAACATGCGACCGCTGCGGCCAGCCCAAGCGCAGCCACACCTGCCACGTCCCCTGCGCCTCCTCTGCCGACTGAGACTAGGACTTCACTGTGTGAGAGAGCCACACGTAGCCATGGTCATGTTCTTGTGGCTGTGTGCTTCTGAGATTCTATGCTTCCGCAATTTCAATTTCATAGATTCGAGTTTCCCCCAATTTCAAAACCCTAGTCTCAAACCTCTGAATTTTATGCCATGTCCTGTTGATTAAGCCGAGCAGTTCTCAAATCGGAAATCATTCATTGAAGCCCAACCTTCCTTTTCAAGTCACCGTCGTCTTCTGTCTTTGCGACCGTCGTCGCTACTTCGGTTGCGGTGTGCGAAGAAGAAGGTGCTTTGAAGGTTGATTCGCGTTTGACGTTCTATGGTTTAGGTTTTGGCACTTCGACTGGGCTTGGGTATTCTCTTCTCAGCTAGCTTCAGGTCATCAGATTTTTGGCAATTTCTTTTCGATTGGCATCACTATTCTTGGATCATATAATTGGAGCTGTGGTCCTGGCTGCCCTGCCTTGCATCATCATTTGTCTATTATTTTTCAAATTGAAGTTTTAAGTTTGAAGTTGAAATTTATTCTCTTTTTTGGACTGGTGATGCTGGCTAGAAGATCTGGATTTCAATTCAATTGGTTCACATCAATACCGTGCCCAGATCTGCTGTTATTGTCAAGTTATCAATGAAATCTTAGTACCAGTATAATGTGGATGTTTGGTGATTAAAGTTTTGCAACTTCATGCCTGGATTACTGGGGGTCAGTAATCTGATTACTAGGGGTCAGTAATCTGATTACTAGGGGTCGATCAGTAACTTGGTTACTGGGGGTCAGTAATCGATTATTGGGGGACAGTAACCATGGTTACTGGGGGTCAGTAACATGGTTACTGGAAAATATTGAATCAGTAATCTGATTACTAGGGGTCAGTAATCGATTACTGGGGGTCAGTAACCTGGTTACTGGGGGTCAGTACCCTGGTTACTGGGGGTCAGTAACCATGGTTAGTGGAGGTCAGTAATCGATTATTGGGGGTCAGTAACCTGGTTACTAGGAGTCAGTAACCATGGTTACTGGGGGTCAGTAATTGATTACTGGGAAATATGGAATCTGTAATCTGATTACTGGGGGTCAGTAATCGATTACTGGGGGTCAGTAATCGATTACTGAGGTCAGTAATCAATTACTGGGGGTCAGTAATCGATTACTGGGGGTCAGTAACTTGATTATTGGAAATCTGTAATCTATAAATTGCTTACTGGGGGTCAGTAACTTGATTATTGGAAATCTGTAACCATCGTCCAATAACCTGATTAAAAAATAATAATAATAATAATAAAAAAAAAATCCGGCGAAAAAAATAAAATAAAATTGGTGACCGGAATCCGACGACTCCGGTGACTGATGCTCGCTTAGGCGACTCATTGATGAGTCGCCTAAGCGAGCATCAAGCAATAATAACCCTACAATCGTTAGTAGTATAGACACAAGTAGGGATCGTTCTAAGCCGGGGATTAAAGGTACCTGAAATATGAGAATGTTAGACAAAAATATATACATATATACATATTCACACGTCACACATGTGGGAAGAATTGGTTCGGCAGCCATGGGGCTGCCCTAAAACTAAGAATATGAAGATAAACACGAAATTAAATCCTAATTTACTATATACAAGTGATCATCATCTCTCACACAAAACAGTTCACACAAAAGACTCTTTAACTAGTAGATTTGCATGTAAGAAGGTAAGAGACAAGTATTTAGTATGTTCAAGACTCAAATTAGTTTCGATCCCAACTAGAGCCTACGAGGTCATCTAATCATTTGATTGCTAGAGTTCTTAAGATTAACTACAAGTATAATCCTAAGGTTATGCTAACCGATTTTACATGATTAACAATTAAGCATATGAATCATAAATCGAAGACATGTAAACAAGCAAGGTTGTCAATCATCTTATTTAACATGCAAGTTCTAAGGGTTTTACTCTTGGCAAAAACACAAACTAAGACAACTACGAGTATGAATTATTCATGTTTTCTAGTTTGATGAAACCTAACATCTAGATTTACATGCTTCCAGCCAATACTAATGCTTCGGTTTTTAAGTCACATCCCTTAGATTACTAACCAATTTAAATCCTAAACATGCTTCTAGTACCACTGCCCTAATTATCAAACATACAAAAACCACAAGTTAAAATAACGAAACAACTTTTACAAACTTCAATAAATCGGTTCATACAACAGTTTAGCAAAAACCAAGAATTGAAACAAGTTCTTACAAGATAACCAAATAAAAATAAATACAAAAGCCATAGGGGGAATGGATCACACTTTAGAAACCTTGAAGACTCCTCAAAGCATGATAATATGGTGCTCGGCTGCTGCTGCTTGGTGCTCGGCAAGAACAAGAATCGGCAGAAAAACCAAGGTGAGAGGTACGGTAGTTTGTGGTGGTGGTGGTGGTGATGGGTTTTGGCTTTGTATTTGGGTGTTGGTGCTTGAGAGACTTGGTCGAGGTTTAGGCTAGTATTTTATGCTTGAGATGAGATGATTTTCAGAATGACAAAGTGAGGCTATATATAGAGAAAAGGGTGCCGGCAGCCCTTGTTACATAAGGTAATCAGAAAACCTAGTAGAATAAGGTTTTGAAACCTTCCTTTCATAGTTCAATTAGGTTTTCTTTTTCTGAATTTTTCTTTAAGGCTTGGACTTCACATCTTCATGGACTTCTTGTATAGGCTTTGCACTCCATTTGATAAGTCTTGATCCACCGAAAATGCCCCAAAACCTGCCGGCATGCAAATTGGCAGCAAAGGCTTGCGGATCGGCAACATCTCCTGGCTTGACTAGGAGAGCCACTTTTCTTCATCTTTTTCTTCATTGCTTTAGCTTGGTGTCTTCCTCTTTCCTTCCTTAAACTTGGACCCTCTTCACATATGCATTTGTACACCATATGATCCATCAAAAATAGAAATCAAGGATAGGAGGCAGAAACTTTCTGGAATCGGCTGGAATGACCTCGCTGTAGTAACTCCGGCATATCTCCCTCATCGGAGCTTCGATTGATGCGATTCCAAGTTCTAGATAAACTAGACACACATAGCTACTTCTATATAAAACAGTTCGACCAAATGTTTTGTGAGTCTTCGGAAATGATTTTTCGAAGTTGGGACACAGTCCCAGGAAAATCGTCAGGATTCCTGGAGCATTGTTGCTCGAGCTGCAGTTTTGCAGCCATCTTTTGGGTGACTTCCCGAACTCCGATTGTTCTGAAATTTTAACACAACATTCATCAGCATATGAATAATAAGCACACCAAATTTCATTAAATTCGGACAAGGATAGATTGCATTTTTTACTCATCTCAGAATCACGAAAAAGATAACTTACGTTATTTTCCAGATTACTTAAACTTAGTCATTTTTCAGATTCTAAAGCACATTTGATAAAAACTCTACCAAATTGACACTAAACTAAATTATGACTCAATCTTAGATAAATAAGGGTTAAACAAAGTATAAACGAGGGCAAATACATATTTATATCGTCGCACATTGTGCTCCTATCAGTGACCGGCCTCATGGCCGGAGGAGTTGGGTGACCTTTCTGCAAAGTTTCTTTATTTTCACTTTCTCAGCACATTTTAATTCAAAAATCTGTTAGATAAGATAGAAGAACAAAATAGGAAGAAAAAAATTAAAATTGTACTAGGGTTGAAAAAGATTTGTTCAAATGGGCAATAGAGTTGTAATCTTATGTTCAATAGAGGAGAAAAATAAGATGGTCATTGGAATGAGTAATGAGGGGGCTAAATTAGTACTAAATTGGCATTTTCTATAAATTGTATTGGTTAAAACACCGAACTAGATTAAATTTAATGGATCAAGATAATTTATCCAATCTGATCGAACTATTATTGCCCATTATGATAAATTACAATTACGAAAACCTTGAACAACTATACATCAATTTAGTTTTAATTTTACCATTTCTATTTACAAAGACCTATTTAGAAAGCTAACGGGCAATTTTCCAAATATGTGAATACTGAGTCTCACAGGCAATTCTTAGAATGATGAATATATATATATATATATATATATATATATATATATATAAATATATTTAAAGATGAGCTAAATGAGTAATTAAGATAATCTACCCACCATTTCTATTATCTTCTGGCTTTCAGCATCTGCTTGAAGATAAGAAATAGGAACCGCATCATTTGATTCTTGTGGGAGTGTTTTTTCTAATTCAAATTTTTTCTTGAACTCTAGCTGATGTGGCTTCCTGCGTAGAAAGAATATTTTGTAATCTACCATATCAATTACTAGGTACGTACCAAGCTATGTGGAATATATATAGATAGAACCATGGAAAGACATACCGCCACCAATCTCTTCAGTGTCTGGTGGAGTTGCGAACGCCACTTATTTTCTCTAGAGGGTACAGCAAACATTGTTTTTGTGTGTGTGTGTGTGAGAGAGAGAGAGAGAGATTTTGGACTTTTACAGGGGAAGACAAATTTAAACTTGCTTGGTGACATAAGACAAGTACATGAACCAAATAGGTGCATGCAAAAACACTAATTTAATTTTCTTGCCAAATATGAATAATTAGATATATGAGTGAAAATTAGACCAGATATTCAAAGTACAATTTGAAAATGTGGATTCATATTTATGTCAGAAATCCAAATATGAAAAAGTTCCCTTATTAGACCAGATTTGTTTCACCTTGCTTACTAGCTTTCCAGATCTAGTTATTTCTAGTTGTTCCACCTACACACCAAAGTTGGCCTAGAGCAGTGGGAGTCATAAATATCTTTACAACTCATACAACTTTGTTAAATTTATACCAAGTCATCTTAATTTTATGATTTTTTTAGTAATATTTTTTTTATGTGTAGATTAAAATGAGGCGGTCATCTTAATTTTGAAAGGTTGTCTACACAACATCGATCCTATACTGAAAAGGCTAGTGACACATTTGATAGTATTTAACAAAATCTCAATAAGCTTTCCATAAAAGAATGTGTGTGCCATTAATCGCACATTTCCCAACAATAGTGAATGGACTCTAACATACGTACATCTAGAAACTAATACGAAAAAATTTGACAAAATGTATTATATCCATAATGGGTCACTAAACAAGTCTAGCTGAAAATAATTTTCCTCACCGTTAAATTTATATCTACGGGTGGTTGCAATATAGTTGAAAATATTTTCTATTTTCTTTCACTGCGTATTGAAAAATATCTTAATGAAATTTTTTTCATCCTTATTTTATTTTGAAAAATGAAAATTTTCATATGAAAACGTTACTAAATACCACATAGGCGTCAGTCCCAAGCAGTCCATTTTTCCAAACAAGGTATCAAAATTACAAATTGTTACACTTGGCACGGTGTAATTTACCTAAGGTGTATGCGCGTAATTTAGATTTTTTATTTTGTTTGGTGAACTGGGTAAAAATGGATAAAAAATTACTGAAATGAATACCAAAATTTTATCTAGATGTATAGTGGTTGTACCTCAGGTAAATCATCGATTCGATTATTAATATACATTTTGGCAAGGCTTTTGACGCCTATAGATCGTGCCCTTCATCTTCCTTCCGGGCTTTGGACGCTAATTTAACCACTCTCTACAAGATTCAAAACAAGATTAGATGATTGGATATTTGTGTCTGTATGAATTCTCTCCATCTTTGGATTATATTTATAGCTAGAGTATGACGATTCTAGAAAAAACAGTTTTAGAAATACATTTAATTTGTTCTTATCTACTACGTACATACTAGCGTTAGAAACAATGGGCGTGTTGACAGTAGCCACAGAAGGGCTACATAGGCCTACAGACCCGCAGCCAGCACGTCCGGGGCCGGACTGAGGCCCGGAGCAGGATCACCAGCACCCGGACCCGGACCCGAGGCCCAGCAGTCTACCTTGTGACCAGGGGCCCGGGAACCGGGGACGCCAGCCTGCAGAACAGACCACCAGAGCTGCCCTTTTATATACGAACAAAAGGAAACCAGTCCCACATCGAAGAGTAAGACCAGACCTCACGCTCGACCACCTAAATAAGGGCCTCAACTACCCTCTTTAATAGATAACTGATCTCTCCAACTGCTTATCACTCTTACTTAAGTTATATATTCATCCCAACTGTACTAACTTAGGCATCGGAGAGGAGAAGACCGGCCCGCCCGGTATTCCCCTTAGTTAGCAGGTTCGCAGGAGGAGATCACATCTAGATTCATCAGTTTCCACTAGGCCTACGGGTTTGTGCAGAAACAATTAGCGCCGTCTGTGGGAACTCTTTGATCCACGAAAAAGTAGCGTTGCTCTACCGGAGGGTAGAACCCGATCGATCCTTTGAAATGCAGTTTTGTAAGCAAGTCCACGATCCGGACGCCATGGAGGGAAGAAAGATGAAAGCTGGCGGGAGAGGGCTGAAAGAGCAAGTCCGGGTCCCCGACCGGGCCCAAAACCCTAAAACTGAGGTCAACGCGAGGTTTGTCCCTTCTCCCGACCGGGACGGAACCCTCGATCGCCGGGGCTCAGGCAACCCTGACCAATACGATGAGGGGGGGGGGGGGGGGGGGGGAGATAAAAAAGATGAAGGCAGAAGTCACGCGATTGCGAGAGGAGGGCAATCGAGACCGACTAAGGGGGGATGCCCGATGCCAAGAGTTGGAAGCGGTAAACATCGCCTTATTGGCGGTCCTGGAGAAAGGACATCGGCAGGACACCTCTCGGGCGGCATCACGGCCCGCAAATAAAGGTGATGAGTTCCCGCACCTAGAAGTGGGACAGCCTACGGGAAGGAGAAAGACTGCGCATTTACCCACGCCACTTTTTCCGGAAGCTCTAAGGAATTCTGGCCCGGTTGAGCCCCCATACCGAACGAACTTGCCACCGGGCGAGCAGGACAGCTCTACCGCGAGGACGCTTCAGACGCTCTCCGCCTCGGTGACGGACATAAAGGACCGGTTGGAGGCCAGCGAGAAAAGGACAGTGCGACCGCGGGACAGTGCGCGATTCAACGAACGCACTGGACCTTTTGCACACCGGGTTAGGGAATCCGGAAGATCTGGTAACCAAAAGTCCCTGAAACTGACGTACTCAAGAACGAGCTGCCCATACTAACACCTGGACAGTTTTAAGTCACAAACGGGCACAAAGGGCTACTCAGATGCCACGTGCTGCAATGTATTCCAAGAGACGCTCTCGGGGGAGGCATTGGGCTGGTTCTACGAGCTGCCATTAAACTCGGTGGAAACATTCGAACAGCTGGCTGATAAGTTTGTCGGCCGATTTGTCCTTAGAGCCAAGGCGGCCCAAACGTCAACGATCCTTTTCGATTGCATGCAGACTGACTGCGAACCGCTGTGCGCTTTCGTTAACCAGTGGCATATCGCCACTGCCGGGGTCAGGAACTTGGATAAAAGGATCGCTGAGATGGCATTCAAGCAGGGGTTGAGGCCCGGGGAGCTCTCGTACGCCCTGCGAGTGAAGGAGTCACTGGGGTACGACGAGCTGATGGCCGTGGCCGTCAGGCACGCCCAAGCGGAACATGAGACGTATGGGGATAAGATGCCCAAGCGAAGTTCGGGCGACCTATCACCAACACCCTCCTATGAAAACAAGGCCGGGCGACAGGATCGCAATCGTACGCCTACGACCAGTAAGAAGGCCGAAGCATGGGAGGATTGGCGACCCCGCCGGAGCGGCGACGGGAGTTCATCGGAGAGGAGAAGACCACCGCCTTTGCGACCGGCCGGCCCGTGGTAGCAGCACCAGAAGGGCGACAACCGCGGGCCCTGGCCATTATGCCAGCAGGAAAACCCGATGACCAAACCCTCCGGACTAACGACCACCGATCCCAGAGAACGGCTGTGGATGGCCGAGTCCGGACAGATGATCCGCAAAGGGACAGGCAGAGTGCTCGAGAGGTAGGAAGCATACGCACCAGAGCCCCCGGAGGGATCGAGGTGCATGGAAGCATAAATATGATACATGGGGGGGACCACATAGATCGACTCACCCAGAGCTCGAAGAAGCGGTGCTTAAGGTCGATCCGGGGAAAAGAAGTATATGCCTTTGGGGGAGGAAGCGGCCAGGCCGCTAAAACCGGATGGAACTCGGTCACGTTTTATGAGGAAGAAGAACCTGAGGATCTGATCCAACCGCACAACGATCCCTTCCTCATTACGGTCCAAATAGACCACTGGATAACCAGCCGCATGTTAATCGACACCGGGGCTTCTGTCAATGTGATGTTCCGAGACGTATACAAGGGGCTGCACCGGGGAAGGGGCAAGTTATCCCAGGATAACGAGCCGCTGATAAGCTTCTCCGGCAAGGTGGTCCAGCCTTTGGGATCGGATTACCTGCCGCTAATCTTTGGCGAGGGAGACAGGACGAGGAAGGAACACCTGGAGTTCATCATCGTGGATTGCCTGTCCTCGTACAATGGCATAATCGGTCGCCCGGGGTTACGGAGGCTGAAAACATTCATAGCCGGCCATATGCTGATGTTAAAAATGCCTTCACCTGCCGGCGTCATTACCATACGCGGGGACCAGAAGATCGCTCGCAGATATTATGCGGAGGCCCTGGCCCACGGGAGAAAGCGGACCGAGGTCCTCACTGCTACTCAACAAGCGCCAGTACCGGATCCGAGTATTGACCCCCGTGATGACACCGACTCCGACGACGAGAAGCTAAAACGACCGTCGGCTGTGGAAGAAACCGAAGCAATCTCCATTTCGGAGGATCACCAGGAACAAAAAGTGGTAATAGGAACGAAGCTCGCCCCGGCTGTCAGGCAAGAACTCATCACCTTTCTCCGAGACAACAGTTCAGTGTTTGCATGGTCCTACGAGGACATGCCAGGCATATCCCCAGAAATAGCCGTCCACCGGCTAAATTCGTTGCCCAACGTTCCCCCGGTGAGGCAGAAAAGGAGGTCCTTCAGCCCGACGAAGTATGAGGCGATCAGAGAGGAAGTGCAGAAGCTGAGAGGCATAGGTTTCATCCGGGAAGTCCAGTATCTCCGGTGGCTCGCCAACGTGGTTATGGTCCCAAAGAAGGGAACCGACCGGTGGCGCATGTGCGTTGATTTCACCAACCTAAACCGGGCGTGCCCAAAAGACAGTTTCCCGCTCCCCCGAATAGACCAGCTTATAGACTCCACATCCGGTTTTAAGCTACTCAGCTTCATGGATGCCTACGCTGGATACAATCAGATAAGGATGAGCCCAGACGATGAAGAGCACACCTCGTTCACAACTGACCGAGGGACCTATTGCTACAAGAGGATGTCTTACGGTCTAAAGAACGCCGGGGCCACATACCAACGGATGGTGAACTGTATGTTGGAGCAGGAGATGGGTAAAACGGTGGAAGTGTACGTGGATGACATGCTGGTCAAAAGCTTGACCGCAGGGGCCCACGTCTGAGACTTGGCAATAGTCGTCGGTAAGATGCTCAAGTTTGGGATGCGCCTGAATCCGAAGAAGTGCATTTTCGGGATTTCAGAGGGCCTGTTCCTAGGCCACATTATCAGCCAGCGGGGGATAGAAGCTAACCCGCTGAAGGTCCAAGCGATCCTAGACATGGAAACACCAGGGGAAAGAGACCAGGTCCAGATGCTGACCGGCCGACTAGCCGCCCTGGCTAGATTTATCTCCCGCCTGACCGATAAGTGCACCCTGTTCTTTAAACTGCTCAAGGCACAGCAGTTCAAGAAAATTCACTGGGCGGCGGAGCACGAGGCGGCATTCCAATCCATCAAGACGTACCTGTCTGCAGTACCTCTCCTATCCAAACCGGTGCCGGGCGAGATGCTATACCTCTACAAAGCTGCATCAGAAACAGCCGTCTCTGCGGCTCTCGTCAGGAAGGAGGGCACGCTCGATCTCCCGGCATACTATGTAGGGAAGGGACTTACCGGAGCTGAAAGCCGATACCCTGACATCGAAAAACTGGCTCTGGCCCTGATCGTCAGCGCCAGGAAGCTCCGGCACTATTTCCAAGCTCATTCTATCACCTTGTATACCAATCACCCTCTGCGGCAGATCCTGCAAAGACCGGATACTAGCGGCAGGCTCGTACGTTGGGCAGTCGAGTTGGGAGAGTTCGATATAACTTATGCCCCGCGAACGGCCATCAAGGGCCAGGCCGCTGCGGATTTCATATGCAAACTCACCCCGATGGCAGTAGAAGCCCATTCCGGCCGGTCCGAGGGCACCGAAACAGTTCAAGCCATAAAGGTCGAACCAGGCCTCCCCAGCGGTTGGAAGATTTATGTGGACGGCTCTGTAACGAGTAAGCGGAGTGGAGCCGACGTCATGCTAACCTCACCAGATGGCCAGTCATACGAGTATGCCCTGCGGTTCCTTTTCAATACTTCCAATAACCCCGCTGAATATGAGGCCCTCATAGCCGGTCTGCAGCTAGCCAAGGAAATAGGGATCCCATCCTTGGAAATATACAGCGACTCGAGCCTGGTGGTAAACCAAATGAACGGGCTGTTCGAAATCAAGGAACCCCAGTTAGCCTCCTACCAGGCTTTGGCCAAAACCCTGATCGAGCCATTCCAGGGCGCAACGATTCAGCATGTACCCCGTGAGGCAAATAGACATGCGGACGCCCTAGCAAGGTTGGCGACCAGAAACTACCCACCAGAGTACCGAAGAGCTAAGATCGAAACCCTCCAGAAGCCGAGCATAAGCAAGACCATCTCCGAGATATTTAAGGTAGAGGAGGCGCCACCAAGCTGGATGGATCCGATAATTAAGTACCTAGTTGCCAAAACCAGCCCCCAGGATAAAGTAGACGCTAGGAGGCTACACCTCCGGTGTGCCAGGTACAGCCTCCTCGGCGGCAAGTTGTACCGAAGAGGGCACAGCTTCCCCCATCTAAAATGTGTAACTAAAGAGGCGGGAGAAGCCATCATGCAAGAAATCCATGAAGGAGTGTGCGGTAACCATTCTGGCGCCCGATCCCTGTCTCATAAATCGCTACGGGCAAGATACTTTCTGGCCAGACATGCCAGCAGCGTCGAGAAAAATATCAGGCGGCTGCCACAAGTGCCACATGTATGCCACTACACCTCATGCTCCGGCAATCGCGTTGTCAATTCTGTTGGCGCCATGGCCGTTCGCACAATGGGGGCTAGACATCATCGGCCCTTTCCCAATAGTTGTGGGACAATACAAGTACGCCATTGTAGCCATTGACTATCAGACAAAGTCGGTCGAGGCGGAGCCCCTAGTAAAGATTACCGAGCAACGGGTGAAAAAAATTCCTATGGAAGAACATCTACTGCCGGTTCGGGGTGCCACAAACCATAGTCACGGATAACGGGACACAGTTCAACAATGCTGATCTCATCCAGTACACGGCCTCCATGGGGACCCGGATGTTGTTCGCCTCAGTGGCGCACCCTCAAACCAATGGCCAGGTGGAAGCGGTCAACAAGATTATCAAAAGTCTCCTCAAGAAGAAGCTCGATGACAAAAAATGATGTTGGGCTGAGGAACTCCCCGCGGTTCTATGGGCCATCCGGACGACAACAACCCAAGCAACAGGGGAGACCCTGTTCTGCATGGCATTCGGGAGCGAAGCGATACTCCCCGTAGAGACCGACATGCCCAGCGGCAGAGTCAAGAATTACGACGCTGAAACAAACGCCGAAGGCATACGGCTCAACCTGGATCTCATTGAGGAGCGGCGTGACCAAGCGCATATGCGAAACCAAACATACAAGCAACGGGTCGCCCGATACTATGACAGAAAGGTCCAGGAAAGGAAGTTGCAAGTAGGGGATTGGGTGATGAAGAAAGTTCAGAAAAAGCCGATGGCCTTGGAGCCAACGTGGGAAGGGCCCTACCAAATCACCGCAGCCGCAGGTCCGCTGACATTCCACATCATAAACACTGAAGGCATCTACTCCACCCGCCCATGGAATATCTAACATCTGCGGTTCTACCCTAAGTGAGATTACTGCCTTGAAAATGGACAGTACTGTATTTAGTACCAACGTTGCAATACAGATAGTCACTGCCTCTAGAATGAACTACAGCTGGTTACAAAGTAGATACATCTGCCAAGTATATATATAAAAAAAAAATAAAACCCCCTAATCAGCGCCACCGGAGCCTCTAATCCCTGACCCACCAGCCTTGAGAGACCGCTCTTGCTCCAACTTCTTGGCCAAGACTACCTCAGCCTCCATCCGCTCGGCATCAAGCCACCCTTTCTCCCTCCACTCCAGATACGCATCATTTATACCCTTCGCACGGACGGTCTCCAGCATCTCTGCAAGTTCCACCGACTCCCGAAAATCGTCAATAGCTTTATTAGCGGCTTCGGCAAGTTGGGACTCTACGAGCTTCTCCCCTCCCATGAGGACTGCTGTAACTTGGGTCTGCAGCTCCAAAATCTTCGCTTCCAATTCCATAATCCTCTCTTCCCGAGCGACCGCCAGTCGACCGGCCTCCTCCCTCTCCTCCGCAAGCTTAGCCTCCGCCAGTGACAGCTGCATGGTGAGGTCCTCCACCTGCCTCTCCAGAACCAGAGCCCCCTCACTAGGCTCAGCGGCGTAAAGGCTATGAACCAGCTGGTACAAGTACACAAAAGAAAAACATCAGCTCGTAGCACAAAAAGGGAGAGGGAACGCAGAAGAACCTCAGTTCCACACAGAGCCGCGATCAGACTTACCCGAAGACCCAATTCCACAGCCTTCTTCCTGCTCTCGCCCGGCCGCACATCTCCGGGGGCCTCCCGATCAAGTCCCAAGGCCTCGATGGTAGATGTCACGAACCTACCAAAACCACCATCACCAGAGCCGCGATCGGCTTCCGGCTTAACGGTTTTCCTACTCCTTCGACCACCGGTTCCCTCCGCCAGAACCAATGCTGACCCCCCCCCCCTCGGCCGAACTTGACGCCCCGGTATCAAACATCCTCGCCCTCTTGGCCGGAGCTTCGCCAAGACCGCTTCTGCGGTACCAAGTCATCTCTGCTGCCTCTCTCTCCCGCGGGGCTCCTATCCCCACAGGCCGCGCTCGAGGTTCCGGACCTGGTGAGCCCACCGGTCCTACATCCCGAATAACAAGTGGGGCATTCTCCTCACCGCCCGGCCGCCGACCGTAGTGGGAATCCGGAAACATGAGCGGCACATGATTACTATGCACCGTACTCTTTAGGGTGTCCGGATCTACAACGGTTTTCGAGGCCATCTCCCCCATATCCATCAACCTCTGGGCCACAAGTTCGTCATCCGTCTCGACGGTCTCCTCGCTCCGAACAGCGAGCCGGGGGCATTAGCTGCAAATCAATAAACCGAGCGGTTAGAATAAAATACGACCGCACAAAACAGTAGTGCAAGACACTTTACCAGGTTTCTTTCCCATCTCGCATATCTCCAACACATTCCACCGGATGAAATTGTAAGAGCTCCGGCCCAGACTGTCCCAGCAAACAAAAAGCCGGGCTATCCGTTGCCTCTCCAAGTCGACCAACCGGTACGACTGATCCCCGATAGCTTGATAAGCTCCGGGCACCCGAAAGCTCTTCGAATTACACTGCCACCTACCTCCGGCCATCACAACCGATTTCTTCCATAAATTCGAAACCGACGACGGCAGGTGAGTGATGGGAGGATCGAAGTCCCGCGCGGCAAAATTGACACAGCCGGAGGCCTGGGCCTTTTTGCAGTAGAGAATCTTATACAGCGCCCGGAACTCATTTATCGTGGGCCAGTCCATATTGCTAAGACTGAATAAGCACCCGAGACCAAGCAACTGCCTCCACTGGTTGCTAGGAAGCTGGGCGGGGGAGACATTTATCAGGCTCAGCACGTACTGGACAAACTTCGGCAGTGGTAGAGATAACCCATGCCGAAATTGATCCTAAAAAACGGCAATCCAGCCCTCCTCCGGGTTGCAGGCCAGTTCCCCGGGATGCAGGCCCCGCAGCTTAACGGAGGAGTCAATGCCCCACTTCGCCCGAAAATCCCTTATCTCGCCAGCAGTCATGCTTCTGGTCGGCTCGTCACAAAAAATCACCCTGTCGCCATCCAACAGCTGGTGCCTCACAGACCCTCCCGTCGACGCACGGCTGGCACCGACAAGATTGGCTGACCTCCTAGAGTCCATAAAGCCTAAGAACAGAATTCACCCTACGCCCAGTTAGTTGTATAGCAAGATAACAACACAGACAGACGACAGACGAGGAGCCGAGCTTCAACAAAATACGACAGGAAGAGAGGAGGGGGGTACGTACGAAGCATCTTATAGGCGGCAAAACTACACCTTGTTGATAATTAGGGCAATCAAAAAGGAGAGGCAACCCCAGCCGCAGATTCCCTCTATCTCAGACCGCTCCCTACTGACACGTGTCCCAGCATCGATAAAGTTCCCACGCCATCATAACTGATGGGACTGATGGGCTCTCTCCTTCATTGCATGTCAGCCACCTATCCCACCTACAAGCGGCAGGTAGGGGAGGTAGGAGCCAGAACCGAGGCGTCCAGCCCCCCCCCCCCCCCCCCCACTTCCCCAAGAGTCAACCTCAAATCAAGGAAAGGCACACCACCGGTTATGTAGTATTCAACCGGCTCCATGACATCCCACCGGTTATGTAGTATTCAACCGGCTCCATGGCATCCCACCGGTTATGTAGTATTCAACCGGCTCCATGGCATTCCACCGGTTTAGTCACTCTCCTTCTCCCTTGCGGGCAATGACAAGCCAGCAACAACTCAAGGCTTCAAACACATGGGCTTTATAAACCCGGGAGAGTTTACATCTAACACATGCAAACTCTTCCAGCAGGCTAAAAACCCTCCATCACACTGAACTGTGATAAATTTGGGGATCCATGGCAAGACTTGCTATCTCCACGCCACCCCACCGGGCAGATTGTTTCTCTAACACAGAACAAGTCTCCCCGCAGGCTAGAAACTCTGCACATTACCTCACGCTTATTCCAACACAAGCTGAGAAGAACTAGAATGTGTTAACCGGTACTTCAACATGGCCGCAACACCCCACCGGGGTACCTGTTGGCTTATTCCATGCTCCAACAGGCTTCCCCGCAGGCTAGCAACCCTGTACATTACCCCACGCTCATTCCAGCACAAGCTGGGCTGAACCACCGGGCTACTCCCCGGCCTGCCTCACCGTTGGCAGCAATTTTACCTTGGGAACTTGGGGGACTCGTCCCGACATGGCAGTCCACCGGTCGAGTCCTCACATCATCAGCCCATGCCTCGTCCGGACTTCAACGCCACATCATCATCCCATGCACTCATCCGGGTTTCACCCCGTTCCATACTCATGGCACGACAACACTTGAGCACAATACCATCAGTATTGCAAACAGGCTCATAACTGTCGCACGTCATCATTAATAGGTACTCACATCACCACGCTCTCTCTGCCCGAACGCCCGGTCACGCCCAATCTTCAATGCGGACTTGGGGGACTGGGCACCGTTGGGTCGGTAACCCTGCGGGTCTGCGGGACAGAAGCGAGACATATTAAGTCCCCATTCAAGATTGCACTTGACCGGGAACTTGGGGGACTTGTTGACAGTAGCCACAGAGGGGCTACATAGGCCCACAGACCCGCAGCCAGCACGTCCGGGGCTGGACTGAGGCCCGGAGCGGGATCACCAGCACCCGGACCCGAGGCACAGCCTGCAGAACAGACCACCAGAGCTGCCCTTTTATGTACGAACAGAAGGAAACCAGTCCCACATCGAAGAGTAAGACCAGACCTCACGCTCGACCACCTATATAAGGGCCTCAACTACCCTCACTACCAGCAAAAAGGCTTTTCCCGACGAAATGAAAAAAAAACGGCCGACGAATTAAAATTTTCATCGGTAATTCCAACGAACAGCCGACGATTTTATTTTTCGTCGGTGCAAAAACAAAATCATCGGCCATAGTTTAACCATAGCCGACGATTTTATTTTTCGTCGATGGAAAAACAAAATCGTCGGCCATAGTTTAACCATAGCCGACGATAATGTTTTTTCGTTGGTATAAACAAAAATCGTCGGCTATATTCATATTTCAGTCGACAATTAAGATTTTCATCGGCCTTTCTCTGAAACATTAGCTGACGAAAACTTTTGAAATTTTGGCTGACGAAATTGACATACAAAATCGTCGGCCATAGTTTAACCATAGCCGACGATTTTATTTTTCGTCGATGGAAAAACAAAATCGTCGGCCATAGTTTAACCATAGCCGACGATAATGTTTTTTCGTTGGTATAAACAAAAAACGTCGGCTATATTCATATTTCAGTCGACGATTTGGATTTTCGTCGGCCTTTCTCTGAAACATTAGCCGACGAAAACTTTTGAAATTTTGGCCGACGAAATTGACATTTTCGTCGGCTATAAGTCTATATATTTTCAGATCTATCACTAACGATAAACCATTGCTTCATCCTTCAAACAGAAAAAAGTCGTGAAATAAGATATGACCAAAATGATAAAATACGTTTACGGTTGAAAAATGACAAGATTCCGATAAAATCTGAGTGTCGAAAGATGCGGTCAAAGGTTTTATTCCTTCGTTTCTCTAATGGTAACGTTACCTGACGGTTGGAATAGATTTTCTAAACTTTTACATTCAAAATCAGAACATATGCACTAATGTTCCTTAACTTGTTTACAAAGTGTTTGAGTGAATGTATAGTTTCAAATAGTTACTAGACGTAGACTCTTCAAATGCAAAAATGTTGTGAAATAAGATATGACCGAAATAATGAAATACGTCTACGGTTGAAAAATGACAAGGTTCTGATAAAATCTGTGTGTCGAATGTTGCGGTTAACTGTTTTTTACTTTCGTTTTCCTATGGGTAGCCTGACGTTCGTTAAATCAATTTTGTAAAATTTTTATACGATTAGTTGCGTCTCATCGATTTGAAACTATTATCTGTTGAAGGTCAGGCCAAAAAACGTCATTTAGACAGTCCAATTACCATTTCTAAGCGTTTAGAGGTTTGACTTACCCGGTTGACCGTTCCGATCGAGGCTTTAACGTTGTCAGGTGAAGTTGGATTTTTTTCTATACATGTATTTAATCTTAACGGTGATATCTGACGGTTGGAATAGATTTTCTAAACTTTTAGATTCAAAATCCAAAAGTTTAGAAAAACTTTTACCCGGAACAGACGGGTATTGATCTTCCAAAGAATAGCCGACGACATTCAAAGAATAGCCAACGCCATTCAAAGAATAGCCGACGAAATCTTGTAAATCGTCGGCTAAACTCTTGCTATCCGCGCCTTTTTATTGTCCGCCGTTGGATGGCTCAGATCCGACGGCTGTTGATCTTCCAAAGTATAGCAGACGACATTCAAAGAATAGCCGACGACATTCAACGAATAGCCGACGAAATCTTGTAAATCGTCGGCTAAACTCTTGCTATCCACGCCTTTTTATTGTCCGCCGTTGGATGGCTCAGATCCGACGGCTGTTTATCTTCCAAAGTATAGCCGACGACATTCAAAGAATAGCCGACGAAATCTTTTAAATCGTCGGCTATTCTGTCTGCTACAAAAGCTGAAAGTCGCAGCAGCCCGACTTTTTCTCTCCTAAACCCTAAAACATCCCCCCCAAAACTCTCCTTCTCCTCCTCCTCCGACCTCCTCCTTCTCCTTCCCCTCCTCTTCCGGCCTCCTCCTCCTCCTTCCCCTCCTCCATCCCCTCCTCCTCCTCCTCCTTCCCCTCCTCCTCCGGCCTCCTCCTCCTCCTTCTCCTCCGGCTAGGTATTTTTTTTTTTTGCAATTTATTTTAATTGTATAATTTAGGTATATAATTTAGATATTTAAGTGTGTGTTAAATTGTTATATATATTGGTTATATATATAAATTGTTAGATTAATTATATATATAAATTTGTAGATTAATTATATAAATTGTTATATATTTGTTAATACATACACATATTTGTGTGTATATATATATATATATATGTTAATATATATTTTAATTGTAATATATAAATTGTTAAATTAATTATATATATAAATTGGTAGCCTAATTATATAAATGGTTATATTTATGTTAATATATAAATGGTTATTTGTATGTATATATATGTTAATGATGAAATATAGTTATATTTGTATATAAATGGTTATATTTATGTTAATGGTTAGTATTATTTAAAATTAGTTAAATTATAAATATTAATTTGTTAGTATGTTTTAAAATATGTTAGTATTATTGATTATTATATTAATTAGAATTTGTTATTTAATGTAATATAATTTAATATTAATTAATGTATTAATTTATTTGTTTCCAGATGATCGATGCATTTAGACAGCTATTCTGAGGCCGTCGTTCCAGATCTAGGAGTTCTGGAAGTTCTGGCGGATCCGGAGACTCCGAGAGGACCCCTAGCCAGCCTGAGAGGACCACCAGCCAGCCTCAGAGGATCGATTTATCCCAGCCGCGGAGGAGTGTGAGCAGCCGGCACCAGACCCTTTTATCGGCGAGGCGGCCGTCGAGCAGTTCATGTCCCCCCCTCCGGCCAGATCCTCCGAGATGTAGTACGCATCTATTTCAGGACGACATAGCTCCAGACGCTCATCAGGTCCATATACCTGAGGTTCATCGGGAGCCGATGACGAGTCCTGCGCCGTCTGCTGCTGATTCTACTGAGGGGTCTACTCTCCCTAATCAGCTATACCTGCCATACAACATTCCTGCCAAACCCGAGGTCGACGAGCGTGGTGTGCCCATATGGCCTGTTAGGCCTCAGTACGTGAGTGTTGCGGAGGCATACCATCATGAGCCATTTGAGAGACCTGAGCTCCTGATTTCGGCGAGATTAAAAGGAAAGTCGACAGACGGGTCATCGAGTTCAGGTAACATTTGATTTTATTAATTAAATGTTTTATTAAAATTAACGCACTAATATTTAATTTTATTAACCAATCGTCGTTTATGTGATAGGAACCGCCGCTAGCAGTTCAAGCAGGAATACGAGAGGTGTCATATGTTTTGATACGCTCAGGAAAAGTGTTGAGACCAGGGGGAGGATCCAGATCAACGAACTCCCTAATCAGGATGTTCAGGGGAAAAAACGCCGCGATTACGCGGGTTGCGTGGGAGCACTAATTAGGGATAGAGTCTTTATGTTGTGGACACGGTGGGCTGATGTGCCGGAAGAAATCAAGAGGGAGATCAACAACGCGGCGTCGGTGAGTAATTTAAAAAACTTAATTTCTTTATCGTAATATTTAATAATTTTTTATATTGTTATAATTTTAAAACTAATAAAATATTATCTTTCAGGCATACTTCGAGATTGCCGAACACAAGCAGGCTTGGGCGTACGCGATGCAGAACTCGAGGTACGTTGGGAATTCCTCATCTTATAATTTGAAATATTTTATGATATTAATAATATTTCTAATACACTTTTGTTT
The DNA here is from genome assembly GCA_963682095.1 of Potentilla sterilis. NCBI lineage: Eukaryota > Viridiplantae > Streptophyta > Magnoliopsida > Rosales > Rosaceae > Potentilla > Potentilla sterilis. The sequence goes on from OY821756.1 coordinate 23,300,623, forward strand.
TTTTCGTAGGTTCAAAGAGTGGAAGAACGAGCTCTGTACCTACTTTACCGAATACGACAAATATGGTCGTATGGGTACTCCAAGAGAGTTCATGTTCAGGGAGTACGAGTGACGTTGGTTGAAGACAGTAGACTTCAACAACCCAGTTATGCAGGTAAATACTAAACTTAACTATAAATGTTTATTTTGTTAATATTTTAATTATTAGTTTAATTATTTTATAATTATTACACTAATATTTTTTGATGTATTTTTCTAATATTTTATTATTTGTTTGAAGGAACGGTCTCAGATAAACTCTGCAAACCGCCGCCGTAACACAACCCTCCATCATGGTGGATCTAGGCCATTTTCACAATATCAGGAGGATGCGCTTAGAGATCATCCTTTAAGAAACTCGTACGTAGAGACGTTCAAGAAGACTTATCCATTAGCGACAGAAGAGCTTGTAAGTCGTTGATTACGATTTTAAAATTTTAATTATTAATTTTACTTAATTATATATTTGTTAGAATATTAATATTTTTTTCCCCTTTCAATTAGGAAAGGGTGAACCGGGCCGAAGAAGAAGTGTTGCATGAAGTAGGTCGGGAGACACAACCGAACATTTCAGAGGAAGATCTGCAAGAAGCGCTGAGCCAGGTCGACCGATCGAATGTCCAAACTGCAGCGAGGATATTCGACGCAGCCTTCCCAAAACAGTCAAACGACTACTACTGCCGGGGTTTAGGAAGTTCTGGAATAGGGGTCCTCAAGACCACTAAGGGAGCTCAAAAGAGGGGAGGCGGAGACACCCAACAGATGAAGGGGGAAATGCATAGATTAGCAGAAGAAAATGCAAGATTGGCTGCCCAGTTCCAGAGAACACAGCAGTATCATATGGAAATGGAACGTTGGCATGCTGAATGCGAGAGAATTCGGCGACAGAACTACGCCGGCCAACAAAACTGGTGGTATGCTATGTTCGCGGCACAACAACAAGGCCTTGAACCCCCTCCCCCGTTTGAGCCGTTAGATGAACCTCCAATGCCGAGAGCTCCCGAGTTCATTTAGCAGGATGACGAGCATGATGGACAGCATGATGGTGGCCAGGATTAGGGTTTAGGGTTTAGGAATGGAACAAATTAAATAATTAATGAAAAACGTGTTTCTTGTTGGATTGTCATTGTGAATTGCAGGTTGCTTGGAATGGTAATTTAGAAATTAATTTAATTTTTTTTTCCCAAAATGTAAGAACTGCCGACGAAATTGACATTATTTCGTCGGCTATCACTGCTATAGCCGACGATTTTTACCAAATTTCGTCGGCTATAACTGTTATAACCGACGAAAATGACATTATTTCGTAGGCTATAACTAATTAATATATATTAAAATATTAATATAGCCGACGAAAATGTCAATTTCGTCGGCTATATTTCAGAACAAATAACCGACGAAACAGAAGAGATCGTCGGCCATATGTGAAAATATCCGACGAACTTTCGTCGGGCATTATGCCAAGGTTTGGTCGACGAAATGTATTTTCGTCGGTGATAATGGCCGACGATTTCGTTATTTCGTCGGGCATATGTGAAAATGGTCGACGATTTCGTTTTTGTCGTCGGCTTTGGGTATTACCAACGCCGTTTTATCGACAAATAATAGCCGATGAAATTTTCGTCGGTAGAAGGAATACCCGATGAAAATTTTGAATAGTCGACAAATTTTTTTCTGTCGGCTATTCTGTCCGATCTGGTAGTGCCTCTTTAATAGGTAACTGATCTCTCCAACTGCTTATCACTCTTACTTAAGTTATCTATTCATCCTAGCTGTATTAACTTAAGCATCGGAGAGGAGAAGACCGGCCCGCCCGGTGTTCTCCTTAGTTAGCAGGTTCGCAGGAGGAGATCACATCTAGATTCATCAGTTTCCACTAGGCCTACGGGTTTGTGCTGAAACAGGGCGCTTGGAAGACTAATTGTGGGTTTTCGAGCAATTATTTTACTGTCATTTTAGTAATGCAGGCCAATAAAAGTGCAACAAATCGGTGAGATTTAATACCTTGAGGAAAAAAAATGGATTGATCACTAGAATGATGTATTTGCTGTGTGCACCAACCATATTAGCTCAGACCAAAATAATTTCTCTCGATTTAGTAGAAAATATCAATCTGATGTTTTCACATTTTCATTTAAATTTTTTTTTTTTTTGGAAAAACGTTATTGAATAGGTCGTTATTCTATAGTTCAATATTAATAAATTATTCGATAAAGTCTAAACCAAAATGAATTGACTACCCACACCAACACACCACAACTTGATGAATGAGTTGGTACAAATTAATGCCAAGTTTTTAGAAAAAATTGAAGGGAAATTTTTTTCTCAAGTTTTTAGTATCCGTAAACGTATTTGTACATGGAATTTTCCAATCATAAATCTTTCTTTTTGCAGATATGACTGAGTTTACTTACTCCAACTTAGTGATTTACTTGTGTGTCATCATGATGATCTAAAGTATTTGTTCCAGTAGAATGCCATAGGCCATAGGCAAAAAGTTAGGCTGATACTGTGACGCAGCGGGAAGTATACTAACAAGCGTTAGGCCCTATAAAAGATGGAGAGTTTATAAGCGATAAACTCTTACATAGAAGTCTGGAATTAACCAGAATATAAGAGAAACCTCTCAGTTTGATTGAATAATAATATGATTATATTGATCTTTATTACAAAGTAGGAGTTGCCTTATATATAGGGCACAAAACATAAACCTAATACAACTAGAGAACATAAACAACAATACTTGAACTAGAAAACATAATTAAATCTAAAATCATAAATATTATCTTAAATATATTAAATTCTGAATCGGATGATTGGGACGATATCTTTTGGCTTAAATCTGAAAGGACTCACTAAAGTGAGTATTGTAAATCTCATCATTCCTTATCAGTAAAGGTATTATGCGTCCTGAACGGATATTCTGGCCACAGGTTACTCTAAATCTGATTCATCGCTAATAATTAACTTTTCGCATGAGCAGCTTGAAAAGTAAAAAATAATAATTTCTTCAATATTCCAGCGGCTAGCAACCTCATTATACGTGAATTACCAATTTTCAACTCTACGCTGCTTCCATATTTTTTTCTTTTTCTTATTAAATTGGGCTCGTTCTCGTCCTACATCATACTGATAGAATGCCATTGGCAAATAATAAGGTGTTAGCTACTTGGCTCACATTCTTCTGTTGACCAAGACATAAAAAGCCACAATTTTTCATATGACTATGCTATTGGAGTTCTTTTTTATTTGTTTGATGAATCGGGTAAAGTATGCATTCATTTTCTAGAAAACTCAATATATTGGTCAGCAGAAATCACATCATTAGTTGCCTTTAGCCAATAACCTACCAGCACTACCAGATCGGACAGAATAGCCGACGAAAAAAATTTCGTCTACTATTCCGAATTTTCGTCGGCTATTCCTTCTACCGACGAAACTTTCGTCGGCTATAATTCGCCGGTAAAAGGGCGTCGGTAAAACGAATGGCCGACGAAAATAACGAAATCGTCAGCTTTTGTCGAGTATGGCTGACGATATAACCGACGAAAATTAATTTTGTCGACCAAACCTTGGCAATATATCCGACGAAATTCGTCGGATATTTTCGAGTATGGCCGACAATATCGTAAACTATAGCCGACGAAATTCGTCGGCTATTTGTTCTGAAATATAGCCGATGATTTCATCTATTTCGTCGGTTATTTCATCGGAATATATTAATATTTTAATAGGCACTAATTAGTTATAGCCGACGAAATAATGTCATTTTCGTCGGCTATAACGGTTATAGCCGACGCAATTTGGTAAATGCTATAGCCGACGAAATAATGCCAATATCGTCAGCTATTCTTACATTTTGGGGAAAAAAAATTAAATTTGACAGGACCCTCCCCGGATAACAACACTGTTATCCAGGATGAGTCCCGCGGGGACCACTTTAAGGGGAGTTTTACCGAAAAAGAGAAAATTTCGGCATAACCTCCTTTAAAATGGACAACCCAAAACCTGTAACAAAATCACCAAACACTTCTAAAAGCACCCAACCTGACTCAAGGAGCCTCCTGCTCCCCCAAATCAAACAACTTCTCAAAAACAACCAACAAAATAACACAATTCTCAAAGGTGCACAGAAAATGCATTAATATCTACAACCAAACGTCAAGTTACAACCAAAGTTAAACATTCGAGATTTACAACGAAAACAAGTATCAGAGCGACTAGACAATGAAAATAATTTACAGGTAGGCTAATCTAATAACCTACGGATTTCAGACAGCGGAAGGAACTTTAAGTCTTGCCTCCTACTAATGCCGAACAGCTCTGCACACTGGGCAGTTCAAAAATGAAGGGCCCAGGGAAAGTAACTCAAAATATTAGCGTGAGTGGACAAAATCAATACTCTTATATATATATATATATGTAAATATAACAAAAGAGAATTTGTTACTTTCCTCATTTTACATAAATAAAATCGTGATGCATGCGTGAAAACAACTTTTCTCTTTATCACTCTCAATACAAAACTCCCCAGCCCCGCTGGTTCGAGAATTATAAAGTCATATAAAATATCAAAAGTTCCGAAAACCAAATATAAAGTATAAACGGATAACTAGGTCAATCCCATTGACCAATGAATATCAATTAAATAAAAATAGGGGAATGTTAACCACCATAATCATAATGAGCCTCCAAGGCTAGGGTCAGAGTCTCTAAGACTCTCTACAGCGTCCGCGTCCCACGCTAAACCTCTACACCACAACTCCGTCAACCACCGAGCGTGAATATGACCTATATGGTCAAGTCGTCACCTCGCGTGGGATGAGGTTAATAAGCTAGCTACCAAAAATCATAAACGGACCCTTATATGGTGAAAAATCCGAAATCAATTTAAAATACATTTCCCCTATGAAATCATAAAATGGTACGGTCCCCGACCGTATATCTAAGGCCCATACTATAATCAAATTAAAGCATGGCCTCAAAGAACAAATGTAAAATCCACACCATTAATTACTAAATCGCAATATCAATAATTAAAATCGTATAGTCCACGGAAATCCCATTTCCGATTACATATAAATAAACATATAATTTCCATGATGTCAAGTTACTTTGTTTAATTTATAAACCATTTTGAAATCGTTATCAAGAAATCATCATTTCAATAAAGGTATTATTTTTCGATAAGCCAAAACATTTCCATATTAATTCCCACATATATATATAAACTTTCATAAAATCGAATAATTATGCATGCATCAAATTCAAAACAAAAGTCCACTCACAACGACTAAGTCGGCCTCTGACTCGAGTCCTCCTCACGACGAGCCTCTCCTCGGCCTGTCAAAGAATATACTTAAAATCTTAGACTCGATAACAATTCAGAAACTCAAATCAAAATCGTCCTCACTCGTACGATTCCTCCGATTACACCCAAATATATAAGAACAAAGTCCATACACCCAAATATATATGAACTTATTTTACATCGGCCTCCGTTCTCTCGCCGCCGCCACTGCCGCAGCAGCGGCAGCTCCGCCAAGGCCCAATTCACCTCAAACATCAACCCAAGTGCCTCACCTCCCTCTCTCCGCCGCCCTCCTCCGCTGCAGCCGCCGCACATGGCGGCTGTCCTGGCGGCCCTTCCTCCCACACCACCAAAATTCACCCAAACACTCAAATAAACTTCCAATTTCACCAATACAACTCCTAACAACACCACAAATCCGAAACCAACCTCCCAAAACACAACCTCAACCAAAATCAACAAAAACTTCACAAACCCTAAAAATTTCAATTCTTGAAATTTCCTTACCCAAGTCGAATTGGTCCGATTTCTTTGGTGGAATTGCTACCCACACCGAGCTCAACCTTTCCCCCTTCAATTCCGGCCAAGAGGGGGCCAACCAAGGGAAGCTCAATCACCACAGGGAAGAAGCTTCCGGGTTCTTCTTGGCTGCACGGCGGCGGAGACGCCAGGCCGCAGCTGCTGGCGGGGTGCAGTGGCTGGAACTCGTCGTCCGGCGCCGGTGGGGTCGAGATGGTGGCCGGTTGCACCGGTGGTGGTGGTGTAGGTGGGAGCTCGGGCTGAAGGGAGAGAAAGAAAAGAGGAAGAGAAGAAAGAAACGGGGGAGAAGAGAGAGAGAAGGGAAAAAAAGAAAAGAAAAATGAATGTTTCCAAAAAGGGAAACATTCCTCCTTTTATACTAGGCCCAATTCGGAAAGAATTTAGTTTCCGACACAACCTTTTAAATTTTCTTCGACGAAACGAAACTCACCCAGCGATTTAATTTAACGTTTTCTCCCACTCGTCTCAACCAATTTCCGCTCAACCACGAAAATAAAACAATACTCAAGAGCGTAAAATTTAAATGAATTTACTCAGAAATTGGACAGGGTTCGGGGCGTATCAAATCTCCCCTCCTTATAAAAATTTCATCCTCGAAATTTACGCCCTTGCTACACCCAAGGACTATGAATTCCCGACACAAAAGTAGTTCTACTCCACTGAGGATCTAAACAACCCACCAAACATGCTGAAACTCCAAGAAATTCATTTTATCAACAAAGCTTGTATAAATCGATTATAAATACACCGCAAATAGCAAGAACAAACCAATAATAGATTCATATTTTCTGCAACTGAGGTAAAACATAGATCAAATTTTTAGAACTTGAAATATCTCCTCTCAATAGAGATTAAAAATTTGGCAACAGGGTAACTCTTTCAAAATAACTCTTTCCTGCTAGGGAAAATTAGAGACTCAAATATTTTTGAAATACACTTGCTCTTAAACCCAGAACATAGTTACATACGAATAATGAAGGTTGACGGTAAAACATCCTCAAATCAATTGCTTAATAAGGACTTAACAATATAGAGTAAATAAGAGCCTGCAACAATGATTTTTAATAAAAAAAGAATATACTTCACAAGAAATTGCTCGGAGATATCCAAACTTGTTTACAATAAGCAGTAAGATCAACACGGTTACTGTAAAACAAGTTAACTAGTCAAAAAGTTACTAACTCAGTTGGACAAAAGCCTACTTTAAGGCTGGAGAAAGGAAGGTTATCAATTGTCGACTTTTGAAAAACAAACCTGAACATGCAATAACCATATGTATAAGTTCTCTAAGAATTTGCAACAAGAGAATATACAATAAGGAGGGATAATCATAGAATTTCTTTGTGGAACTTGAAAAAATTCCGGGCATTACAAGTTAGAATTTAATCCCATAAAACAAAGGAAAAGCAATCATTTAGCTGAAATCAATTAGCATATCTGAAAATAAAATTTCACATAACAAATCCGTTTGAGAATAAAGAAATTTGGTAAACTCATAGATGAGCAAAGGTATTCAAAATACATGTTACGAATTCGAGTTGATAAATCCAGGCGTAAGAGAATAACCAAAAAGGGAATTAAGTTTAACTAGTGTACATAGGAAAAGACACTGAGATTGACACCAAAGTGTGAGAAATCAGCTCTCTAAAAGAAGCTGTGTTTGACACTTCACGCAACTGGATAAACCTTGACTCTCAATACAACCATACCCATAAAAGTATAAACACGTGCAAATTCATAGAAAGTAACTGAGAAAGAAAATGACTTTTGGTTTCAAACAAGTCTGGAATTTAAGAAATTAGGGTCATTGTGCCCATAACACCCTAAGCTTACGGGTCACTGTGCCCTTCACATAAGCTCCCAACACTCACTTTAAGGCCACAAGTTTACCACCCCCAAAAATACAAACAAGCATGCAGAACCATAATTGAACTCCCCAGATCATACTACTAGCAACAAAGTTTTCAAGGTTTTAAAGATGCAAATAAGTTATTGCATGATCGTTGTGGTTTAATAAGAAAGATTATAAACTTGCATGTGAATAAAAGCACGTAGGCACTGCCACCATAACGCCAAAACAGGAATAGAAAACTTTGAACTCGATTAGGAAACCAATATGCTCTTTTCTAGGAACAAAAAACCAATATATTCAAAAGAGTGAAAGTGCTGAGTTTAACCAAATCGACAAATCAGTTCTTCTTTAAGGGAAAAAGCACAACCTCAATGATTTTAAAATAGTTTTCCCTACTAAACTAAACTCCCAAATAAAATAATTTAAAACAATTCATATCATTCTGAAATATCTCTGGTTTCTCCAAACCAAATTAGTCGAGGATTCTTAATAGAACGAGGTAATAAAATGTTCCTTCTTTTCATAAACTAAAACCCAATCAAGAAATAATCCTTGAGACATATCATTTTTCTTTATCAGGAAATATAACTTTAGTTGTTCCAATACTTTTATAAAATCAATACAGTAAATATACACTTGAACTTGAAATTTACAGTACTCGCCTAGCTTGAAATATAACATGACTCTAACAAAAATGTACAAATACAAGGCAAATCAAATTGATAAAAGTCAGGGTAAACTAAGTTCCAATAAATAAATGAACCCAAAATGGGTTTAGCATATATCCGTAGTTTTTAATCCTCAAAATAGAAATATTAATAATATAATTAACAAAGATCATGTAAGATTCAAATTGGTGTAACCATGACGAGTTTACGTAGAACGCTGAAATAGTTTCGAAAGATACTCTGATATAGGGAAAATTAATGAAATATCAACCTTTGATAAACAAATCTGGACATGAAAATAAGATACGAGGAGCGAAAACTTTGTCGATACGTGATTAAAAGTGCTCCTCTTAAATCCCAAAAGTAGAGGTAGAATCATAAAACTCATTTTACATTGTCTAAAACCGTTAAAATTCAATAAGTACTATACATACTAATGCGTACCACAACTCTTTTCTGTCCAACTAAATCAATAGATATATAGCTGAATCTGGATATTTTTGAAGAAAAACAGTACTAAAGTAACATCAGAATTAAGAATACTTGAATGTTAGATTGGCTCCAAAAATTCACTGAGCTTCCGTTCGTCAACAGAAAGATTAAAAACTTTCCAGATTCATAGTAAACACATTAAAGGGAGAAATACTAAAATTTCATGCAATTTGAAATTCAAGAAGTGAGACAAAATTTTGACACACAGACTGAAAATGTCAAGTTTCAAAAGAATATAGTAGCAACAAGGTACTTAGAAATTTTCACCAAAAATTCTTGGTAAGTCTAATTGTCACGAAATCAATTCTAAAATGGCTATTAGGAAGTATAGTTTCACACATAAAAGCACCAAAATTAATTCGCACAATTGATCATTCAAAATGGATTAAAAACCAAAGAGGTTTAATGAAAATTCTGGACACATACCAAGATACAGACCCATCTTCGAACTACCACCGAGTATTTATTTTTTATCAAAATTAACTAAAATTTCCCAAGTCAAAAGTTAACAATTGGAGGATCAACATATCCAAATTTCAGAAAATTTGGGTATCAATATGATAAGCAAAGGATATTTTAAAATGGCTGTGCAGAATAACTTAAATTCTGCAGAATCTCAGACATAAAATTTTACCCATGAACAACAAATAAAGATTAAACATACTTAAAGAAATTTTTAGTGCAACAAGTAAACGGTAGAACTTTGCCTTTACGAAACTTCACTAGTGGAAGTTATTCCAGTACTTGATAAAAGACCGTTAATAGACAAGAACACTCAGAGATCCTTTTATACAATTGAGAGTCAATAAGTCATAATTCATGAGGAAGAGACTAACTTAGGGTAAAAATGTTCAAGTTCAATGCATATTCATACTCTGTTCAATGCATATTCATAATTCATGAAAAAATAATTGAAATTCATGGGCTTTTATTCATGTTGTAAAAATTCTCAACAGGGTATAATTCAAAACCAAATGCTCAAGTCTAACAATGAATCAAACAAAATTTATAATAGGTACATGCACATTAAAAAACTGCACCACTGCTTAAAAGAGAAACCTCTTCAACAACAAACTTTTTAATACACATTGAACAAACTCTCCTTTTGGTAAAATAGGTAAACATGGTAAAATGTAAACTCTTCATGGTGAAATTTTGCTTATAAAAGCTAGATAATAATAAAGAATTTCAGCAAATTCCTGCAACCTAATACCAAAATAGAATACAAGTATAGAATAAGAACAAAACGTTTGCTAGTTCTTTAAGACAATAGTCAATTGTCATCACGAGCCAAGATAAAAATTGCAATACCAGGAAAGAGTCAATCAATTCAAACTCGAATCAGGACTCAACTTGATAAGGTGGGCTGGTCTACAATACCGAGCATTGAGGTGGGCCTTAACTGCTCCCACGTCAAACCTCCTACTTCTCCAAAATGTGATATAATATTCTACCATCAATGGTAGGCTGTCTCAACTAGAAAAGCCACTGCTAAGCTCACCCTTAAATTCAATGCATGGCTCCGGCCTTGTTATCCGCTTTTCTTCTACTACCCTGACGACCAATCAGGTACAGGTAATATACAACTCGGCTTAAGAAACACTCTAGAGTGCCAGTTAGACCTCTAACTGCACTACTCTCCCTTCTCACTAGGGAGATTACCTCACGAGTTCGGCGTCTAGGAGGCATAGTTTCAAGAGAAAGAAAATAACCTCATAATAGTGTACATAAGCACACCAGAACGGCTAACTTATATACTTAATGCCCACCTAATAACAAAGAGTATATGATCCGCCGCGGTCGGATCACAACTCAATGATACTAAATGTTATCAAGTATACAAGGTAGCATGACTCAAAGAGAGGACCTAATGCTCTGATACCAAACTGACAGGACCCGCCCCGGATAACAACACTGTTATCCAGGATGAGTCCCGCGGGGACCACTTTAAGGGGAGTTTTACCGAAAAAGAGAAAATTTCTGCATAACCACTTTTAAAATGGACAACCCAAAACCTGTAACAAAATCACCAAACACTTCTAAAAGCACCCAACCTGACTCAAGGAGCCTCCTGCTCCCCCAAATCAAACAACTTCTCAAAAACAACCAACAAAATAACACAATTCTCAAAGGTACACATAAAATGCATTAATATCTACAACCAAACGTCAAGTTACAACCAAAGTTAAACATTCGAGATTTACAACGAAAACAAGTATCAGAGCGACTAGACAATGAAAATAATTTACAGGTAGGCTAATCTAATAACCTACGGATTTCAGACAGCGGAAGGAACTTTAAGTCTTGCCTCCTACTAATGCCGAACAGCTCTGCACACTGGGCAGTTCAAAAATGAAGGGCCCAGGGAAAGTAACTCAAAATATTAGCGTGAGTGGACAAAATCAATACTCTTATATATATATATATATATATGTAAATATAACAAAAGAGAATTTGTTACTTTCCTCATTTTACATAAATAAAATCGTGATGCATGCGTGAAAACAACTTTTCTCTTTATCACTCTCAATACAAAACTCCTCAGTCCCGCTGGTTCGAGAATTATAAAGTCATATAAAATATCAAAAGTTCCGAAAACCAAATATAAAGTATAAACGGATAACTAGGTCAATCCCATTGACCAATGAATACCAATTAAATAAAAATAGGGGAATGTTAACCACCATAATCATAATGAGCCTCCAAGGCTAGGGTAGAGTCTCTAAGACTCTCTACAGCGTCCGCGTCCCACGCTAAACCTCTACACCACAACTCCGTCAACCACCGAGCGTGAATCTGACCTATATGGTCAAGTCGTCACCTCGTGTGGGATGAGGTTAATAAGCTAGCTAGCAAAAATCATAAACGGACCCTTATATGGTGAAAAATCCGAAATCAATTTAAAATACATTTCCCCTATGAAATCATAAAATGGTACGGTCCCCGACCGTATATCTAAGGCCCATAATATAATCAAATTAAAGCATGGCCTCAATGAAAAAATGTAAAATCCACACCATTAATTACTAAATCGCAATATCAATAATTAAAATCGTATAGTCCACGGAAATCTCATTTCCGATTACATATAAATAAACATATAATTTCCATGATGTCAAGTTACTTTGTTTAATTTATAAACCATTTGGAAATCGTTATCAAGAAATCATCATTTCAATAAAGGTATTATTTTTCGATAAGCCAAAACATTTCCATATTAATTCCCACATATATATATAAACTTTCATAAAATCGAATAATTATGCATGCATCAAATTCAAAACAAAAGTCCACTCACAACGACTAAGTCGACCTCTGACTCAAGTCCTCCTCACGACAAGCCTCTCCTCGGCCTGTCAAAGAATATACTTAAAATCTTAGACTCGATAACAATTCAGAAACTCAAATCAAAATCGTCCTCACTCGTACGATTCCTCCGATTACACCCAAATATATAAGAACAAAGTCCATACACCCAAATATATATGAACTTATTTTACATCGGCCTCCGTTCTCTCGCCGCCGCCACCGCTGCCATAGCAGCGGCAGCCGCACCGCCAAGGCCCAATTCACCTCAAACATCAACCCAAGTGCCTCACCTCCCTCTCTCCGCCGCCCTCCTCCGCTGCAGCCGCCGCACATGGCGGCTGTCCTGGCGGCCCTTCCTCCCACACCACCAAAATTCACCCAAACACTCAAATAAACTTCCAATTTCACCAATACAGCTCCTAACAACACTACAAATCCGAAACCAACCTCCCAAAACACAACCTCAACCAAAATCAACAAAAACTTCACAAACCCTAAAAATTTCAATTCTTGAAATTTCCTTACCCAAGTCGAATTGGTCCGATTTCTTTGGTGGAATTGCTACCCACACCGAGCTCAACCTTTCCCCCTTCAATTCCGGCCAAGAGGTGGCCAACCAAGGGAAGCTCAATCACCACAGGGAAGAAGCTTCCGGGTTCTTCTTGGCTGCACGGCGGCGGAGACGCCAGGCCGTAGCTGCTGGCGGGGTGCAGTGGCTGGAACTCGTCGTCCGGCGCCGGTGGGGTCGAGATGGTGGCCGGTTGCACCGGTGGTGGTGGTGTAGGTGGGAGCTCGGGCTGAAGGGAGAGAAAGAAAAGAGGAAGAGAAGAAAGAAACGGGGGAGAAGAGAGAGAGAAGGGAAAAAAAGAAAAGAAAAATGAATGTTTCCAAAAAGGGAAACATTCCTCCTTTTATACTAGGCCCAATTCGGAAAGAATTTAGTTTCCGACACAACCTTTTAAATTTTCTTCGACGAAACGAAACTCACCCAGCGATTTAATTTAACGTTTTCTCCCACTCGTCTCAACCAATTTCCGCTCAACCACGAAAATAAAACAATACTCAACAGCGTAAAATTTAAATGAATTTACTCAGAAATTGGACAGGGTTCGGGGCGTATCAAAATTAAATTCTAAATTACCATTCCAAGCAACCTGCAATTCACAATGACAATCCATGCATTTACACCAACAAGAAACACGTCTAAATGACTTATTATTTATTTTTTTCCAATATACATAAAATATAACCCTAATCATCACCTACAGCACTAAAGTCCACCACGTCATCCCCAGCATCCTGCTGTCCACCATGCTCGTCATCCTGCTGAACGAACTCGGGAGGTTGAGGCATTAGAGGTTCAACTAAGGGCTGAAACGGGGGCGGGGGTTCAAGGCCTTGTTGTTGTGCCGCGAACATAGCATACCACAAGTCTTGTTGACCGGCGTAGTTATGTCGCCGAATTCTCTCGCATTCAGCATGCCAACTGGACATATCCAAATGATACTGCTGTGTTCTGCGGTGTTGCTCCTGTGATCTCTGGAACTCGGCCGCCAATCTTGCATTTTCTTCTGCCAATCTCTGCATTCCCCCCCTCATCTGTTGGCTGTCCCCGCCTCCCTTCTTTTGAGCTCCCTTAGTGGTCTTCAGGAGCCATATTCCAGAACTTCCCAAACCCCGGCAGTAGTATTGGTTTGACCGGTCTGGGCAGGCTGCGTCGAACATACTCGCTGCCGTTTGGACATTCGATCTGTCGACCTGGTGCAGGGCTTCTTGCAGATCTGCCTCTGAAATGTTCGGTTGTGTCTCCCGAACTACTTCCTGCAACACTTTTTCTTCGGCCCGGTTCACCCTCTCCTAATTGAATGGGAAAAAAAAAAATTAATATTCTAACAAATATATAATTAAGTAAAATTAATAATTAAAATTTTAAAATCGTAATCAACGACTTACGAGTTGTTCTGTCGCTTGTGGATAAGCCTTCTTGAACGTCTACACGTACGGGTTGCTATCAGGATGATCTCTAAGCGCCTCCTCCTGATATTGTGAAAATGACCTAGAACCAACATGATGGGGGGTTGTGTTACGGCGGCGGTTCGCAGAGTTTATGCGAGACCGTTCCTTCAAACAAATAATAAAATATTAGAAAAATGCATCAAAAAATATTAGTGTAATAATTATAAAATAATTAAACTAATAATTAAAATATTAACAAAATAAACATTTATATTTAAGTTTAGTATTTACCTGCATAAGTGGGTTGTTGAAGTCTACTGTCTTCAACCAACGCCACTCGTACTCCCTGAACAGGAACTCTCTTGGAGTACCCATACGACCATGTCTGTCGTATTCGGCAAAGTGGGTACGGAGCTCGTTCTTCCACTCTTTGAACCTACGGAAAAAACAAAAGTGCATTAGAAATATTAGTAATATCATAAAATATTTCAAATTATAAGATGAGGAATTCCCAACGTACCTCGAGTTCTATATCGCGTCCGCCCAATACTGCTTGTGTTCGGCAATCTCGAAGTATGCCTGAAAGATAATATTTTATTAGTTTTACAATTATAACAATACCGAAAATTATTAAATATTACGATAAAGAAATTAAGTTTTTTAAATTACTCACCGACGCCGCGTTGTTGACCTCCGCAACACTCACGTACTGAGACATATCAGGCCATATGGGCACACCACGAAAGTCGACCTCGGGTATCGCAGGAATGTTGTACGGGAGGTAGAGCTGATTTGGGAGAGTAGGCCCCTCAGTCGAGTCAGCAGCAGACGGCGCCGGACTCGTCATCGGCTCCCGATGAACCTCAGGCATACGGACCTGAGGAATGTCTGGAGCTATCTCGTCCTGAAATAGCTGCCTACTGGACCTCGGAGCCCGAGAGGGGGACGTGAACTGCTCGACGGCCACCCCGCCTGGAGAAGGGTCTGGTGCCGAGAACTCACAGTCCTCCGCGGCTGGGATGAATCCACAGTCCTCCGCGGCTGGGATGAATACACACTCCTCCGCGGCTGGCTGGTGGTCCTATCAGGCTGGCTAAGGGTCCTCTCGGAGTCTCCGGAACAGGCAGAACTTCCAGAACCCCTAGATTTGGAAGAACGACGGTCTCAGAATAACTGTCTGAGTGCATCGGCCATCTGGAGCTTAAGGCATTAATACATTAATTAATATTAAATTATATTACATTAAATAACAAATTCTAATTAATATAATAACCAATAATACTAACATATTTTAAAACATACTAACAAATTAATATTTAAATTTTAACTAATTTTAAATAATACTAACCATTAACCTAAATATAACCATTTATATACAAATATAACTATATTTCATTATTAACATATATATACATACAAATAACCATTTATATATTAACAAAAATATAACCATTTATATAATTAGGCTACCAATTTATATATATAATTAATTTAACAATTTATATATAACAATTAAAATAAACATTAACATATAACCAATATTAACAAATATATAACAATTTATATAATTAATCTACAAATTTATATATATAATTAATCTAACAATTTATACATATAAACAATATATATAACAATTTAACACACACTTAAATATCTAAATTATATACATAAATTATAAAATAAAAATAAATTGAAAAAAAAAAAACCAAAAAAAACCTTCGGATCTGTTTTGGCGGAGGAGGAGGAGGGGAAGGAGGAGGAGGTTGCCGGAGGAGGGGGAGGCCGGATTTCGGGTCTAGGGTTAGGAGCTAGGAGGAGGAGTTTTTGTAGATTCGGCGCCGATTTGAGGAGGAGGAGGACGAGCAATGGTCTTGGAGGAGACGCACGGCCGATTTGAGGAGCGGAGGAGGAGTTTTTGCGGATTTAGGGTTGAAAAAGTCGGGCTGCTGCGGCTGTTTACTTTTATAGTAGAAAGAATAGCCGACGAATTAAAAGATTTCGTCGGCTATTCTTTGAATGTCGTCGGCTATTCTATGAACATCGTCGGCTATACTTTGGAAGATCAGCAGCCGTCTGATCTGAGCCATCCAACGGCGGACAATAAAAAGGCGCGGATCGCAAGAGTTTAGCCGACGACATATAATGTTCGTCGGCTAAACTGAGAGAATAGCCGACGATTTAAAATATTTCGTCGGCTATGCTTTGGAAAATCAACAGCCGTTGGATCTGAGCTATCCAACGGCGGACAATAAAAAGGCGCGGATCGCAAGAGTTTAGCCGACGACATATAATTTTCATCGACTAAACTGTAGGTCAAACCACTAAGTCAAACCTCTAAACGCTTAAAAACGGAAATTAGTCTAGTTAAACGACGGTTTCTGGCCTCACCTTCAACAGATAATAGTTTCAAATCAATGAGACGCAACTAATCGTATAAAATTTTTACGAAATTGATTTATCGAATGTCAGGCTGCCCATAGGAAAACGAAAGTAAAAAATAGTTAACCGTAACTTTCGGCACACAGAGTTTATCGGAATCTTGTCATTTTTTAACTGTAGACGTATTTCATTATTTCGGTCATATCTTATTTCACAATATTTTTACATTTGAAGAGTCTACGTATAGTAACTATTTGAAACTATACATTCACTTAAACACTTAGTAAACAAGTTAAGGAACATTAGTGCATATGTTCTGATTTTGAATCTAAAAGTTTAGAAAATCTATTCCAACCTTAAGATATCACTGTTAAGATTAAATATATGTATGGAAAAAAATCCAACTTCATCTGACAACGTTAAAGGATCGATCGGAACGGTCAACCGGGTAAGTCAAACCTCTAAACGCTTAGAAATGGTAATTTGACTGTCTAAATGACGTTTTTTGGTCTGACCTTTAACATATAATAGTTTCAAATCGATGAGATGCAACTAATCGTATAAAAGTTTTCCTCAAAATATTTACTGAAGGTAACGCTACCCTTAGGGAAACGAAGGAATAAAACCTTTGACCGCATCTTTCGACACACAGATTTAATCGGAATCTTGTCATTTTTCAACCGTAGACGTATTTCATTATTTCGGTCATATCTTATTTCACAATATTTTTACATTTGAAGGATGAAGCAATGGTTTATCGTTAGTGATAGAAAATAGAATATGGTCATGTTCTGTTTTTTTTTTTAAATCATAGCCGACGAGAGACTCGTACTCGTCGGCTATTCTTTTGTCGTTTTCTGTCTAAAAAAGAAAATATGTATTTTTCAATATAGTTATAACCGACGAAATAATGCATTTTTCGTCGGCTATACTATGAAAAAGGTAAAAAAAAATCATTAGGTTTACACCTCTCGTTTTCCTATTTCCTGTTCATATATAACCAAAATTGAACATCAAGAAAACAGAAACTCAGCAGTCAACATATTTCAAATTTTTTTTTAAGGGGTTTGGAACCCAGCCTAGCTGGGAGACTCATCCCCACGCCCGTTCATTAAAAATTAGTGGATTACAAATGAAAGGATGACATCATCTACATTACTTAATCCGTCGGATTGTAATCGGAATCATCGGATGAGTCTTCTTCGGTTTCTGAATTGCTCGATACGGGTAATCTATGTCTTTCCTCACCACTAGAGTCCTCGTTAGTTTCTTCATTTGGATCAACATCAACAAGCAGTGGCTCTTCACGTCGAATTCGCACCGGCGTGTCTAGGCGAATAAAAGAGGAGTCAGGAATACCGTTTGAGTTGGGCTCTTGATACGCGGTGCCACCTTCCTCGTTCTCTTCAGCCACTCCAAGTGTAGACGCCCGGTAAATGTTGCGATGGTGGATAGTGTTGACTACTTTCCACGGGTCACCCTTGGCGAGATCATCAAGATAAAACACTTGTTTCACCCATGTGGCTAAAACGAACGGGTCATCCTCATACCATGATGTACTAGTGTTCACAAAAGTTATGCCGTATTGATCGGTTTTCATGTTCTGCGGCCGTGTGTCAAACCATCTACACTTGGAAA
Source organism: Potentilla sterilis (assembly GCA_963682095.1). NCBI lineage: Eukaryota > Viridiplantae > Streptophyta > Magnoliopsida > Rosales > Rosaceae > Potentilla > Potentilla sterilis. Next base: position 23,318,807 of record OY821756.1, read on the forward strand.
GGTGCACTTTCATGCCTTCCCCATAATGCAGTTCCACAACTGAATAGAGAACACCGTAATAGTCAACTCCATCATCCCCACCATGTGCCATAATCCCTGAATTTTGTGTTTTCAGTCTGAGGTCTCTCTCTTTACATCGAAATAACACACCATTCACCTTGCACATCGCATAAACTTTTGAATAGACCGGCTTCATCGATAGAAGTCTGAGTTCGTGCGACCAATTTGGGTGATTATCATTTTTAATAAGGTCCATCTACAACCATCAGAATCAACTATAAATATGAATAATTATACACAATAATATATAAATACGTATAGAATAATGTTAAAGTTACGTACCCAGCGGCCGAAATACTCTGCGAATGTCCGGTTGTGGTAATTGAGATCACCTCCTACTTGTTCACAGTTTAGATGCATGTTCTTCCAAAACTGAACTTTTAGACAGTTAATTAGTACCCACCAATGTGCAATGGCTACCTCATAATCTTTCAACTTGTAGGAAACTGGCATTTTTCCACCGAGTACAACATCGTCGGAGAGTATGGAAAGATTGAACTGTGAAGGTACATCTTCCGGTATGCTTTCCTGTAACGCTCCTAAATACAGCTTCATGTAGGTGACGCACTCGTGCGCAATATATGCTTCAGCTATACATCCTTCAGGTGCGGATCTGTTTTGGACAAAATCACCGTATTGTCCAAGTTGCCTATAAATCAAGTTTTTAAAGTGTTATGATAATACATTAATACTAAATCACATATATTGATGAGGAAATTAACATAAGGTGTTAATTTGATGAGGATACATCCAAGTGAAGTGCACAGGACCGGTAAGCAACAACTGCCGAGGAAGATGGATCATGAGGTGAGGCATGATGTCGAAAAAATTTGGAGGAAATATCATCTCAAATTTACACATGATATGAACGATGTCTTGTTGCATTTCCCGGAGGTCAGATTTTCTCACTTCCCGTGTGCATACCTTCTGGAAAAATCTTGCCAACGCTACTAACGGCTCCACAACGTGACGGGGAAGGAACGGTCGAATGAAAACAGGGAAGAGACGTTGTAGCAGGATATGATTGTCATGACTTTTCAACCCGTAAAGATTGTTGAATTGTCTGTTCACACACTTGGCTATATTTCCAGCAGAGTCTGAAGGATACTTGGCCCGACTTATCCAATAGAAAATTTCTGATTTATGCTCAGGCTTGACGGTGTAAGGAGCTTGAGGCATTTTTCTCTTCCCTTGTTTCAACCATAGTTGTTTTCTGATATTCATGTTTTGCAGATCAGTGCGAGCCTTAGGACCGTCTTTCGTCTTCACCTCCAAGTTCAGCGTTGTGCCCACCACACTTTCAGAAACATTTTTTTCTATGTGCATAACGTCTAGGAAGTGACGGATCAACAACTCACACCAGTACGGGAGTTCCCACAATATGCTCTTATGTGTCCAGAATTTGTACTCCTCAGGTCTTTCAGGTATTTCTGCTACAATATCGGGATGATTGCTGAGGGGCCCAAAATCGTACTCATTAAGCACTGCTAAAATTTCTCTTCCCGTCCATTTTCTGGGAGGACCACCGTGTTCTTTGGTTCCATCAAATGCGGCGGACTCGTAACGCCAGTGGTGATCCGCCGAAAGGAACACACGATGACCCATTCTGCATATCTTGTTGCAATGAGGGGTGCTCCCATAATCGCTGAGGCACTCTGGACAAGCCTTGTATCCCCTAACAACGCTGCCCGACAACATCCCATACGCAGGAAAATCACTGAAGGTACCAATAACCATGGCATGCATCTGGAACGTCTCCTCCTTGTACTTGTCAAAAGTGGGATGACCAACGTCCCACAATACCTTAAGCTCTTCAATCAATAGTCTCATATACACATCGAGACATTTTCCTGGGTAACCAGGCCCCGGAATCAACAACGTCAACATATTATATTCCTTCTTCATGCACATCGGCGGAGGAAGGTTGTAAGGTACCAAAACCACCGGCCATATACTGTATGAAAGACTCATGGTGCCGAAAGGGTTGAACCCGTCGGTTGAGAGCCCGAGCCTGACGTTTCTGACATCTGACGCAAAATGAGGAAACTCATTGTTTATATGCTTCCAAGCCGCTCCGTCAGAGATGTGTGTCATGATATCTGCGTCTCCCGCGTCCCGCTCACCGTGCCATCTCATAGCTTTTGCGGTGGTTTCTGACATGTACAACCGCTCAAGCCTATCTCTCAACAGAAAATACCGAAGCACTTTCACAGGTTTCCTATTGCCTACTCCCGTCAACTTATATCGGTCAGAATGACATATCGGACATGCGTCAAGGCTAGCAAGGTCATTCCCTTCTGCATGTTTACCCCAGAAGAGAACGCAGTCAAATGCGCATGCATGGATCTTAATGTAGGAAAGCCCTAGATCTTTGAGGATACTTCAGACCTTACGGTGATTGGTAGGATTACGATGACCCTCCTCCAACAACGTAGAAGTGTACTGTAGATATTCATCCACTTGCCTGATAGTCGATTTTGTCTCCACTTTAATCCTCATTACCTCCATCACACTTTCAAGAACTGTCTTCTCAGAACTTGAAGACACAGGGGTCTGTTGCAATGCAATCAGTTTGTTGTACTTGTCAAAGGCAGCAGTGTTGACAACTTGTGGGAAGGGCTGCACCGGGTCATGCATAAATTGTTCCCCACGTACACCGCTTTCAAAAGGAAACACGTCGTTGACGAATGCCATTGTTGGATCGTTGGATGTACTACTACTGCCTGCCTCAAAAAACTGCCCATGATCATGCGATCCATCTAATGATGGCTCACCGTGATATATCCAACGTGTGTACTTCGGCCAAAACCCATTACTCTTTAGGTGCTCCCATACTGTCCTAATCGAAAATCGACACATATCACTGCGACACCTACATTTATTGCACGGGCAAGAATTGTATTCATTCCCGTTTGCATTTTCCTCGACGAACTGCAAAAAATTCACAACTCCTGTAGTGTATTGTCGGTCATGCCTTGGAAGCGAAATCCAACTCTTATCCGGATCCATATATAGCCTGAAAATAATATATATATATATATATAACATTAATTAATAAGAAATTAATTAACACATACATATATATATATAGATATATAAATCCTTAATAATTAATTACATTACAATATATATTATTATCAACATCAACTCATATATATATATATATATATATATAAATATAATTAACAACCATTATTTTACTTACACTATATATCAACTATTATTTAAGTTAAGTACACTATCAACAACCATTAATTATATATATATATATATATTATCTCCTAATTAAAATAACATCAAATTAAAACACATAATTAGACTCTAACTTAAAATCAACTCAACTACAATTCAAAATCAACATATATACATACATTCTAACACTAAAACAACAACAAAACAAAAAATCACTTACTAAATCAAAATCACTAAAACTCAAAATCAACTCAACTAAAACTCAAAATCAACATATATACACATATACGTACCTATATATAGCTCCACAATGTAAGAGAGGACGGATTTCAAAAATACCCACAGATTTTTCACTCTTTCTCCCGTTTTTTTTTTTTTTTTTTAAATGAGTAGCTGCTGTCTAGATCTGAAAATATATAGACTTATAGCCGACGAAAATGTCAATTTCGTCGGCCAAAATTTCAAAAGTTTTCGTCGGCTAATGTTTCAGAGAAAGGCCGACGAAAATCCAAATCGTCGCCTGAAATCTAAATATAGCCGACGATTTTTGTTTATACCAACGAAAAAAAAGGATCGTCGGCTATTCCCAAACTATGGCCGACGATTTTATTTTTCTACCGACGAAAAATATAATCGTCGACTATTCTATGGAATTACCGACGAAATTTTTAGTCGTCGGCCGTTTTTTTTTTTCGTCAGGAAAAGCCTTTTTTCTGTTAGTGCAGGTGAACATGGCTGGGTTGCTACTCCGGTGTAATTAAACCATGGAACTTGTATTCTATCTTTCATATAATGCAAGTTGTTTACGTGATTGCTTAATCTGCATCCATAGCCGACAAGAGTTAACTACTCAGTACTTGCACTACCAGTTTTCATCACTGCATATAGTGAAGGAGCCTTATATGCACGACCACCCACGGTAGGGGATGCAAACATTGTAGATAATACAAATCTTTAGCTAATTCAAATCAGATATGAACAAATAGATATATCACCCCCGTACTAAGAACTGAAGAGAAACCGAAAGAGTTAGTATCCATTTTCACCAGGATTTCCATATCAACAATGCTGCTACAGGCATTATTAAGAGGCTATACACTAACACTACCAGATACGGCCGAATAGCCGACGAAAATTTTTTCGTCGGCCATTCCATTTTTTCGTCGGCTATACCCTCTGCCGACGAAAATTTCGTCGGCCATAAGTCGTCGGTAATACGCCGTCGGTAATACCAATGGCCGACGAAAAAAAAAATTTCGTCGGCCATTCCAACCTTGGCCGACGAATTATGGCCGACGAAAATGATTTCGTCGGCTATTTGTTCGAGTATGGCCGACGAAATTTGGTTTCGTCGGCTATTTGTTCTGAAGTATAGCCGACGAATTGGGCTATTTCGTCGGCTATTTCGTCGGAATATATTAATATTTTAAAGTTATAGCCGACGAAATAATGTCAATTTCGTCGGCTATAACTGCATTTTGGGCAAAAAAAAATACCGGATCGGAGGAGGAGAAGGAGGAGGAGGAGGAGGAGGAGAAGGAGGAGGCCGGAGGAGGAGGAGGAGGAGGGGAAGGAGGAGGAGGAGGAGAAGGAGGTGGCCGGAGGAGGAGGAGAAGGAGGTGGCCGGAGGAGGGGGAGGAGGAGGAGGGGAAGGAGGAGGAGGGGAAGGAGGAGGAGGCCGGAGGAGGAGGAGGAGGGGGGGGAAGGATGAGAGAAAAAAGGCGGGAGGAAGATTTAAAAGATTTAGAAGGAGAATAGCCGACGAAATACAATGTTTCGTCGGCTATACTTTGGAAAATCAACAGCCGTTGGATCTGAGTCATCCAACGGCGGACAATAAAAAGGCGCGGATCAAGAGTTTAGCCGACGAAATACAATGTTTCGTCGGCTATACTTAGAGAATAGCCGACGAAATTAATATATTTCGTCGGCTATACTTTGGAAAATCAACAGCCGTTGGATCTGAGTCATCCAACGGCGGACAATAAAAAGACGCGGATCAAGAGTTTAGCCGACGAAATACAATGTTTCGTCGGCTATACTTAGAGAATAGCCGACGAAATACAATGTTTCGTCGGCTATACTTAGAGAATAGCCGACGAAATTTGAATGTTTCGTCGGCTATTCTATGAAAACATACTAAACTGCGGTTTTGAGGCCCTAAACGAACTCGAAAGCCCGAAAAAGCCCACATCTGACACAATCGTCATTCGGACACCGGACGCCAAATCTACAGTAAACCGGGTTTTGACTGATTTCATTATTTCGGCACACGGATTTTATCGGAATCTTGTCATTTTTCAACCGTAGACGTATTTCATTATTTCGGTCATATCTTATTTGACGACATATTTGCATTTGAAGAGTGTACGTATAGTAACTATTTGAAACTATACATTCACTTAAACACTTAGTAAACAAGTTAAGGAACATTAGTGCATATGTTTCGATTTTGAATCTAAAAGTTTGGAAAATCTATTCCAACCGTCAGATATCACCGTTAAGATTAAATACATGTATGAAAAAAAATCCAACTACATCTGACAACGTTAAAGGCTCGATCGGGACGGTCAACCGGGTGAGTCAAACCTCTAAACGCTTTAAAACGGAAATTGGCCCGTCTAAATGACGTTTTTTGGCCTGATCTTCAATAGAGAATAGTTTCAGATTGATGAGACGCGACTAATCGTATAAAAATTTTCCACAAAATATTTACCGACCGTAAGGCTACCCATAGGAAAACGGGAGTAAAAAACAGTTAACCGCAACATTCGGCACACAGATTTTGTCGGAATCTTCCCATTTTTCAACCGTAGCCGTATTTCAATATTTTGGTCATGTCTTATTTCACGACACATTTGCATTTGAAGGATGAAGCAATGGTTTGTCGATAGTGATAGAAAATGGAAACTGCTCTTTTTTTGTTTTTTTTTTAATCATAGCCGACGAAATCAAACCTAGTATTCGTCGGCTATTCTTTTGTCGTTTTCTTTCAAAAATAATCGTATAATTATTTTTTAAAAAACTTATGGCCGACGAAATGCTTAATTTTCGTCGGCCATTGTTCGTAAAATAATTATTTTTAAAAAACGTATGGCCGACGAAATAATTAATTTTCGTCGGCCATTGTTCGTAAAATAATTATTTTAAAAAAAACTTATGGCCGACGAAATAATTAATTTTCGTCGGCCATTCTTCCAAAAGTTTATTTTAAAAAAAACTTATGGCCGACGAAATAATTAATTTTCGTCGGCCATTCTTCCAAAAGTTTATAGCCGACGAAAACTTTAAATCGTCGGCCATTATAGGAGTATAGCCGACGATTTTACATTTTTACCGACGAAAAAAAAAATCGTCGGCCATTCTATGGGAATGGCCGACGAAATTTTTTTTTTGCCGACGAAAAAAGTGTTTCGTCGGCCGTTTTTTTTTTTTTCGTCGGCAAAACCTTTTTTTCTTGTAGTGTAAATAACCTAACTAACCAGCAGTTTTTTTTTTTGGACAAGCTAACCAGCAGTTAATGAATTGATATGCATACAAATATATGTTTTACAGAATCTAAAGGACCTTTGAGACTAAGCCACCCTAAGGTAAAGGCAGGGATGACAAAATACGGAGGCAACACGAATCACGTGTTCTCCAGTTATAAAAGGCTTGGGAATGAAGCTGTTGGTTTGCGAGAAGACTCTCCACCGTTATTATTATTTGTGGGAACCACTTTGCCGGGGGTCGAACGCTCTGCCTGAGAGAACCGAATCAGGATCTGCATGAGGATAGTACCAATGCCCATACACAATACTGGGAATGCAATGCCATTCCACGAGGATAGATGTGAACACCAGTAACGGAACTTAAGGATCCCGAAACTCAGCAGACACGCCAAAGATTCGACTTCGCCGCTGCGCAATTCCGCGATGGAGGCTCTCTCTCTCTCTCTCTCTCTCTCTCTCTCTCTCTCTCTCTCTCTCTCTCTCTCTCTCTCTCTCTCTCTCTCTCTCTCTCTCTCTCTCTCTCTCTCTCTCTCCGGTGACACTGCCCACGCAAGGATTGTGGCGTCTTCTTCATCAGCGACGAGACCGGCCTCGGCTTCATAGGCAACGACGAATCGGACCTCAAATTTCGTTTATGAGGAGTGAAATCATCAGCGCTGCATCCTCCAACCTCCTCGACTCTCTTATGCTATTCGACATCGCCGCTGCGCAATTCCGTGACGGAGGCAATCGTGACGCGCGTGCACTTCATTAGGCTCAGCTTCATCAGTGAGGAATTGGATCTCAACCTCCGTCTCGGGTCAGTAAGTTGCTTACTGGGGGTCAGTAACCTAGTTACGGGGAATCAGAAACATGCTTACTGAAATCTGTAACTTGCTTAGCAGGAGTCAGTAACCTGATTACTGAGAGTCAGTGACTTGATTACTGAAATCTATAAGTTGTTTACACTACAACACTGAATATCTTAGGCGACGAAAATTTTTCGTCACCTAAGATGGATTTTCGTCGACTAAGTTTTTTGGTGACGAAAATTTTGTCGCCTAAGTTTCGTCGTCTAAAGTTTGTGGGCTAAATACTTAGACGACGAAAATAACACAATTTCGTCAACTAAGATAATTCTTAGACGACGAAAAAATTTCGTCGTCTAAGAAAAATGGTGACGAAAAAAAACTCTGAGACGACGAATTTTTTTGTCGGCTAAACTATGGCTTAGACGACGAAAAAGAAATTTCGTGGCCTAAGATAATTACTTAGACCACGAAACTCAACATTTTCGTGGTCTAAGTTTTTAGCTTAGGCGACGAAAGATAAAGTATTTCGTGGCCTAAGATGGAAACTTAGTCGACGAAACTATATTTTTTCGTCTCCTAAGCTTCATACTAAGTCGACGAAATATTTTATTTCGTGGTCTTAGATTTTTACTTAAGCCACGAAATAATATTTTTTCGTGGCCTAAGAGTTTATCTTAGGCGACGAAATTATTATTTTTCGTGGCTTAAGTAAATATCTTAGACCACGAAAAAATAATTTCGTCGACTTAGTATACAGCTTAGGCGACGAAAATATTTAGTTTCGTCGACTAAGCATGTATTAAATTTAAAAAAAAAATAAAAATATTTCGGATACTGAATATTCAAATATATTAAAAAAAGTATCGATAAAAATTAAATACCGAATAATATCGTACAATACCGAATAACATCGTACAATAATATAAATTCATACATTTGTTCACTAAAAATATTACACATCAAACAATATCGTACGTAGATAGGGAGAGTGAGGAGCCTGCAAGCTACTGTGGTCGGTTCCTAAACGACTGGAACTCTTGCTCCAACCAGCTAAGACGCTCAGTTACCAATCGTGTCTGCTCCTCTGCAAGTCTGATACGCTCTCGGGCCTCCTCCTCTGCAAGAGCTATACGCTGTCGGGTCTCCTCCTCCAGTCGTCTCACACGCTCCGCATTTGACGACCGACTGCGTCCGGTGGAATTTTCCCCTTGCGATGATTGGGAGCCGACACCGAAAGTGACTCCTCCTAACCCCCGGATCTCACCGCTGTTTCGCGGTCCCAGTGCGCTGACAAGCACTCGGGCTTGAGTCGGCTCGTCAAAATAGTTGACGATCAGATCCTCCGGAACGTCGGGGTGCTCCTCCCTCACAGTGGTCATCACCCTCTCGAGCTCGGCATTGATACGGTGCTGCAAAGACCAAGCAAGTAACATGCATATGAATAATGCATTCTAAATAATCCAAACATAATCGGCAGATATTATTCATCAAACCACAACGGTTAAACATAATCCAAACATAATGCCATGTCTAGTTATGGGATAAGAGAAACTTACTATATTTTCTGCCGCCTCTGGGTGCTCAGGAGGGTACACCATCTCATAATTCTTCACCAACGGGAATAGTTCACCTTTTTGCTTCAATTCGTGCGCCCCGTAGATGAACGGCTTTGAACCGGACCGATGGTGCAACGTCTTCTTCCCCCGGTTGAGGGCGTTGGCGGTCGATCGTCTCTGTAGAAATATGATTAAATATGAGACAAATAGTTAGCATTGAAATAAAACTAAAATGAAAAATGTTAACATTTGAAAGCACATACTACTATTACAAAATTATATACCTGAAACTCATCGCTCTCGAAGTGGTGAAGCAGCCAAGACCACTCCTCCTGCCGATCTTTGAACTCTTTCGGAATTTTCCCAGGATTGGCAATCCTAAGCCTGTTGAGCTTGCTCTTGAAGGCTGTGAAGGTCTTGGCGGCATGCTTGTAAACCCACTTGACCATCTTCTTATCATCCCAAGGGATGTCATAAACAAGCTATTACAAAAAAATTAGAATTAATATGGAAGCTTATAGATAATTAAAATATTAAAATTGTAGTTAACTTACGTCGAGTTCATTTTTGAGCTTCAGCTGATCATCCTCCTCCAGATCCCACCACCTTGCAGCAGTCATGGGAATGCTGTCCCGAATGATATGCCCGATATCATGAGTCAGCCAACTGTTCAGTGCACTGGTCTGCGGTCCGTGCAAGAACTCATCATCCATGACCATCTTCACCTTCTCTCCGTGCTGCACCCAAGACGTGTAGGCCTTCAAGCCTTTTACCAACCCTCGTTTGTGTTTGGGAGGAGGTGCTGCCAAAACAATAACAATTTAATTAGAAAGTAATAACACTCATTTATAACTAAATGACTTAATTGAAAGTGTTGGATTATGTTTACCTCCATCAGGCCGAGGACGAAATGTGCGCCGACAGCTGATCTCACAATCACCATCGCTGTCGTCGACGTCAGGTGCGGTGTCTGCTACTAAAGGGGATGCAGTATCCTCCAACGGGGGCGGAGGGGGAGGTGATGATACGTTCGCAGATGATTCCGTAGGTGGCCGCGAACCACTCCCTTCAGAGTTATTTGACTTATAGAAGCGGTCAAATAACTCCTGCCTCTTCTTCTTCAGAAATCCACCTGTCGGCGGCATATTTTTCCTGTAAAGAAATACAAAGTTGAAATGATTAAGAAATTATGACCCCATTGTACAGGAAAAATCATTTTACAAAACTATGCATGTATAATCAGATGTCACCTTTCAAAATTCTGATGATGAACCAATGAGAAAGATTTTGCTTTTGAAACTAAATAAACCATTTTAATCACTTCCTAACACCATGCTTTGAACATGGTTAAACAATTGAAGGTTGATTAAGGTATTTGAAACCAATATAGAGGAAAGGTATTTCACTCACATACAGACAGCCTTATTCATCCCAATCTAATGAGAATAGCAACTAACAAGCAAACCATACCACCAAAAACCTTGGTTAACCAAACCAGGTACTAACAAAGTATAACACTACACCATGAAATGTAAACACACATCAGAAACGAACTCCCAAACCTAAAAACAATCGCATGCACTACACTAATTCATCCAAGTAAAACCAATAAAAGCTCATCACAAGTTACACCGAAAGCTCATCACACAGATTAACCCATCTCACCAACAAACAACAACAATTCCAATTCCAATTCCAATTCCAATTCCAATTCCAATTCCAATTCCAATTCTTATACCAAGCACAAAATCAATCAATCAATCCATCCATATTATCCACATATACCAATTCTTATATCAACAATGTCCTTGATGAGCTCCGATTCATGCCTGGAATAGATGAGAAACAATATATCGGCTATTTTTTTCATACCTCAGTCACACTCACAGACAGAGAACACACCCACACATACACACATATATATATTGCATACATGTAAATTGGCCAAATAACTTTGTTTACTTTATGAGACTATCCAGTGGAGTGGGAAAATAAATAAAATTGAATTTATACCTGAATTCCTTTGAATTCCAACCAGAGAAGTTTGACACTTTTGTTAGAGCAGGGGGAGGGCCGAGCAGGGGGAGGAGGCCGAGCAGGGGGAGGAGGCCGAGCAGGGGGAGGGCCGAGCAGGGGAGGAGGCCGAGCAGGGGAGAGGAGAGGGAGGCCGGTGGAGGTGGGGAGGTGGGGAGAGGATCGGAGAGGGAGGCCGGTGAGGGGGGGAGAGGGGATGGAACGAAACAGATCGATGTAGTGAATTAGGGATTCTCGAGTATATTTACCTCACTTAGGCGACGAAAAATTAAGTTTCGTCGACTAAGTAAAGTCTTAAACGACGAAAATGATATTTTCGTCGCCTAAGTAAAAACTTAGACGACGAAACTTAATTTTTCGTCGCCTAAGTGTATTCCCAAATTTTCAATTAATTCAAATCAGTCCGCCAAAATATTAAAAATAATTTACACTTAGTCGACGGAAACTTAATTTTCGTCGACTAAGTAAAGTCTTAAACGACGAAAATGATATTTTCGTCGCCTAAGTAAAAACTTAGACGACGAAACTTAAGTTTTCGTCGCCTAAGTGTATTCCCAAATTTTCAATTAATTCAAATCAGTCCGCCAGAATATTAAAAATAATTTACACTTAGTCGACGAAAACTTAAGTTTCGTCGACTAAGTAAAGTCTTAAACGACGAAAATGATATTTTCGTCGCCTAAGTAAAAACTAAGACGACGAAACTTAAGTTTTCGTCGATTAAGACCAGTTCAAATTTTTGCCAAATTTATTGGCGGAAAATAAAGCCAAATTTTAAAAAATAATTAACACTTAGTCGACGAAACAGACTTTTTCGTCGTCTAAGTGTTTACTTAGACGACGAAAAAGTTTGTTTCGTCGACTAAGCTTAGTTAAAATTTTCCCAAAATTTATTGTGTGGAAAATTAAAACGTCAATTTTTATAAAAAAAAATAGACACTTAGTCGACGAAATTATAAGTTTCGTCGTCTAAGAAAATACTTAGACGACGAAAATGAGGTTTTCGTCGACTAAGTAAATACTTAGACGACGAAACTTATAATTTCGTCGACTAAGTGTCTATTTTTTTTATAAAAATTGACTTTTTAATGATGGCATTTTCGGCCATGTTCATATAGGTGCATTTGGTCGACGAAAGACCCCAAATATCGCAATTGTGCCCATTTTAATTTTCTTGACGAAATTGTAATCCAACATAATAATTAACACAGAACACAGTTGAAGGTTCTGTACCACCATTCATGTATTTTTAATTATACATCAAAAACATATTTATTGAATTTAAAAACATAATTTAAATCTGATCATGGTTCTCCATCATAATCGTCATCGTCTGTATCGTCTGCATCTTCAATCGTATCAGTTAAGCCATCATTGGAATCGTCATCGTCGTATGTTTCCTCATCATCGTTTGATTCCTCATCATCTTCGTCATTAATGAAGTTTTGATTGGCTATGTTTTGAGATGTAGATGCATTTGGGACTGCAATGAATTCATCAGAAGTGACGAAATGTAAGCGATTGTTGTCGCGAATAGCCTCTGCATTAGGGATTTGAGAAGCCGAATGTTCTTGATATGGTTCATCAGTGTCGCCGTCATCTTCATCATCATGTTCTTCACCCCCTTCAACTGTAGACGCACTCCATATATTCCTATGTGACATCGGGTTAACCACTTTCCAAAATCCACCTGCCTTAGGATCATCGAGATAAAATACTTGTTTTGCCATGCTAGCAAGAATGAAGGGCTCATTTTCATACCAACTTGTGTTTGTATTCACCGATAACATGCCGTAATCCATCTTTGTACTCCCAGGAACACTTTGATTAGTGTTAAACCATCTACACTTGAACAAGACAACGAGCATATTTCCATATACTAGTTCGACAACGGCCAGTAGCACTCCATAGTAGGTGAAGTCGTCACCATCTACCATGACCCCGCAATTTTGCGTTCTGCAGTTCACATCTCGTTGAAGTGTCACGAACTTGACGCCGTTGACAAAACACATCGCGCGCACCCTGTGGGAAATTGGCATTCTAGCCAAATGGTGCAATTCGGACGAGTACCAATCACTGTTCTGTATTTGGAGATTTTCCACCTGTCACATTGTGATAACTTATTATTTAAATTGAACTGACTAGCTAGAATACTAATATTGAAATGGAGATATTGTAACATACAAAATATTGTGACGTACCCATTTGCGAAAGTAAACAGGAAATGTTCTTTTGTGCGTCTCTTTCGGCCTTCGGTCTCGACGATTTGCTTCAATCAGCTTCAAATGCTCACCCATGAAATATTGTGCTTCGTCACAGTGTTGTAGTACGCACCAATGAGCTTCAATTAGCTCAGCATCTGTCAGTCTTTCTGAAGTTGGTAAATTACCAAACGGACGTACAACACTTGAAAGGACGGAAAGTTTCGGAACTGGTACTATAGAGGCTGCTGTAGAAGATTCTGCAATGTTTTCGTCACTGTTACGGAGATATAAGTTGCAGTATGTTACACATTCATGTGTAATGTACGACTCCGCTATCGATCCTTCAGGGTGACTCTTGCTTTTACATAACTTTTTGTATTGAAACAGTTGTCTGAAATTACACGTACAGTTATTAGTGAAGTATATATACAAGAGAATATTATAATGAATGGGGAAATACGAATAATAAATAGTACCTTTCTTGCGGATACATCCAGGTGCAATGAACAGGACCAGTAAGCAGTGCTTGATCTGGAAGATGGATCATCAGATGAATCATACTGTCGAAGAAAGCAGGGGGGAAAATCCTTTCCAATTTGCACAAAATGTAGATGATGTCTTCTTTGAGAATGAGAACATCTGACTTCTTCAGCTCTTTAGCGCATAACTTCTGAAAGAACCTACACAAGGCTATTATAGGTTCGACCACATCTGGATGCAAATAGGGTCGGATAACCACTGGAATAAGACGTTGTAGCAATACATGACAGTCGTGGCTCTTCAATCCGTTAAACGTATTAAGCCCCAAGTTAATACACCGAGATATATTTCCTGCATACCCATGAGGATACTGTACTCCTTTAAACCATACGAAAATCTGCTTCTTGAAAGCCGGTTTAACTGTGTAAGGTGCAACAGGTATGAAAGTCTCTGACGCCGTCTTCACTGGCCACAAGTGTTCTCGTAATCCATTCTCCTTCAAATACTGACGTGCTTTCAAAGTGTCCTTACTCTTTCCTTTGATATCAAGAATTGTTCCCACAATGCTGTCACTTACTCCCTTCTCTATGTGCATGACATCTAGGGTGTGTCTAAGAATGGATTTCGACCAGTAAGGCAAATCATAGAATCTACTCTTGTGTGTAAAACACTTGTACTCGTCAGGGCATTCCGGAACTGGTATAGATAAATCACCGCTCAACACCCCGAAATCGAAAGAGTTCAGCTTCTCCAAAATTTCATCACCGCTCCAGGGACGGGGTTTAGGACGAAGCTCTACTGTTTTATCAAATGCTAGATCATGAAATCGCCACTGGTGGTCAGCTGGAAGCCATCTATGGTGACCCAAGTAACACACCTTCCCAGCGCACCAAACAGAATGGACTTCGTTCAAGCAAACAGGACAAGCTTTATAACCTTTAGTCGCCTGAGACGACAACATCCCATAACCAGGAAAATCACTTATGGTAAACAGCAGTATTGCTCTCATCATAAATGATCTTCCACTGTGCCTGTCAAAAGTAAGAACTCCATTTTCCCATAAGTCTAACAGCTCGTCGATCAAAGGTTGCAGATACACATCCAAACACTTTCCTGGAGACCTTGGGCCGGGAATTAACAGAGACATCATACTAAATTCCTTCTTCATACACATCCAAGGAGGCAGGTTGTACGGCACAAGAATAACAGGCCATGTACTATGACTCAAACTCATATTTCCATGGGGATTGAATCCATCTGAGGCAAGGCCGAGTCTGACATTTCTAACATCTCTTGCAAAATCAGGGAATAATCTGTCAAAGGACTTCCACGCCTCGCCATCTGCAGGGTGTCTGAGAGTATCATCATCTGTCCTTCTCTCTCCATGCCATCTCATTTCTTTTGCTGTGTGTAAAGACATGTAAAGACGCTTCAATCTAGGAATTAAAGGGAAATGACGAAGTACCTTCACAGGAACACTGTTTTCCTTAACTGTGCCTTGCTCCCACCTCCACGCGTGGCATATGGGACATTCATCAAGCTCGGCTTTCTCTTTGTAAAACAAAACACAGTTGTTCTTGCAGGCGTGGATTTTGTTATAACTGAGACCGAGATCGCCCAATATCTTATGTAGCGTGTAATAACTATCAGGTAGATAGTTAGGTTGTGGAAGGTGTTCCTTAAACTGTTTTAGAAGACTATCAAAAGAGTCATTTGTCCACCTACTCTTGACTTTCAACTGCGTCTGTGAGATGATGGTCTCTAAAACAGTGTGAGGACTACTCTCGAATAATGGGATCTGCACTTGAGCAAGTAGTCTGGTATACTTATCATAATCAGCATTGTCAACAAGAGGAGTTGTGCCATCCTCAAAAACTGCCTCTTGGAATTCCTCTTCCTCGCGTACTGGAGCAAAAGTAGGAAAAATGTCATGTAGAATGTTCATCGCCGGGTCAGTATAAGGCTCGAAACCACCAGCAGTTGTTCGGTCATGGTATCCAGCCTGGATTTCGGCAACCGTAGGTTCATAATCTGCTTCCCCGTGTTTAGTCCATGTTGTATAATTCTGCATAATACCTCTGTTACACAGGTGATCGTAGATTCGGCCGATCGTCTTGCGCTTAGTATTCATACAACTTAAGCAGGGACACCTGTGTGTTTTCTTTCCTCCACCATGTTCACGTACAAAATTTATAAAAATTCCTACTCCTTCATGGTATTCTTCGCTCTGTCTTGGGTACTGCATCCAACTCCTATCTCTATCCATCGATCACCTGTTATATATATTAATTAATATAAGACAAACAATAAATAATCACAAATTAACAAATAAACAATTTATATGCATGTTTTTTCTCGACCTTATGCCTCCGGTTAGGGTCCTAATAATCTCATTCAGGAGCACAAGACTTTGTTTCACAGTTTGTAGATCTTGTGTATTCGTTTTCAGTCGTGGGAAAATTTCGGCAGCATCTCCCCACAGTTCCTCAAGTGCACGAATATCTATACACCTAGTATGCACTCGAGGAACAGTGATGGGAGACCTCGTCGAAATATATACCCACGACCGCAAACGAATACACAAGACCTATACAAACTGTGAAACAATGTCCTCTGCCCCCAAACTGTCCAAAAATGGGACAATTCAAGAATCTCTCCATGATTCTCGAACGGGATTTCTAGGGATATATATAAATGCATGTATATCACCGCTAATTATAAATCATATAACAATGATTTTCGTCAAATAATTATAATTATTAATTAAAGCATTATTAAAATATATAATTAATATATATAATTCACTAATTTCACAAAATCCAACAATTTAATTGAGTATATATATATAGGTATGGATCAACAAAAGCAACATATATACTAGCTATCACCTCACAATATACACACACAACAATATATATTTCTATAATTCTCTACCTCAAAAATGAAATATTTCAATGGAAAAATTGAAATTATAGTTGAAAAAGATGAATAAAGAGATCATACCAAGTTAAAAATCAATGGGTAGTAGTGGAGAAGGCTTAGGAAGACCCGATTTGAAGCTTTTCACATCCAAGAATGAAAATCGGTGGAAAATTTGAGGGAAGGAAAAATTTTTTGGTTTTTGGGGAAAAATGGTCTCTGCTCCCGATCTGAAAAATGAGTGCAGGCTTTATAGTCTGGATTTACTTAGGCGACGAAAATTAATTTTTCGTCGCCTAAGATCAAAACTTAGGAGACGAAATTTTTTTTTCGTGGCCTAAGTTTTGATCTTAGGCGACGAAATTATTTTTCGTCGTCTAAGAACAAAACAGGCCGACGAAAAAAATTGTCGTCGTCCCCTTTACTTCTTAGACCACGAAAAAAAATTTCGTCGTCTAAGATTTTTTCTTAGGAGACGAATTTTGATATTTCGTCTCCTAAGTAAAAATCTTAGGCGACGATTTTTTGTTTTCGTGGTCTAAGATAATGCAGGGACGACGAAAATTTTTTTCGTCGGCAATTTTTTGTCTTAGACCACGAAAAGTGTAATTCGTCGTCTAAGACTGTTCTTAGACGACGAAAAAATTTTCTTAGGTGAGGAAATTTTTTTCGTCGTCTAAGCTGTCTTAGGCGAGGAATTTTTTTAAGTTTCGTCGCCTAAGGTTTTTTTCCTTGTAGTGTTATTTGAGGTCAGTACCTGATTACTGAGAGTCAGTAATATGTTTACTGGAATCTGTAAGTTACTTATTGAGGGTCAGTAACCTGATTACTGAAAGTCAGTAGCATGTTTAAACTCAGTGTCAGTAATTTAATATTAGAAAAATAATATTCCGGTGAAAAAAATTTGGTGACCGGAATCCGGCGACTGGCCATTGGACGGCGACAGAGTTTGGTGACCTTCCGGCAAAGTCTTCTCTTTTTTCTACTTTCTCTTCATATGAGTATATAAGGGGTGAGGGTAAAATAATATAACAAATATTGGAAATAAAACTTTTTGTATCATTTGGGTAATAGCTTGTTTACCTTGTGTTGACTTGGGTAATTTATTGAAGTGGTCATTAATTTGGACAAATAGGGCTCCAAAAATGTATTAAATGGACATTTTCTATATTTTATAATCAAAGTTAATATAAGATAAGAGAGCTTATATTCATACCTTTTAACTTAACACTTAGACCTTCTTACTCAATGTACCTCCAATTTACTTTTACAAAAAGTTAAAATACTATTTACACCTCCTTAATCTTCCTAAAATACCCATTGGGCAATTAAATAAATAAAAGCTTTTTTTTTTTAGAAAATTATACTAATACCTCCAAAGTAAATCGTTAGACTTCCATTAATTTTTAAATTATTTCACTTTCAATTCATGAAAAATAAAAAAACGAAACATTCAATTTGACTTGATAAAAAAAAAACTTTAATTACCAAATTCTCAGTTTATTACGAACAATCTCGTGACAGGTTTTATGTAAACTGCTGCAAAACATATAATTGATACACTTGTTCTTTGATAATAATCTGCTAACATACATAGAAAATAAATTTTCAAACAAACAGAGTGACATGAAATAAGCTAAAGATTATAGCATGTAACTCAATTTTTAGAAAATAAATTGTGTTAGAGTATATTTAAGTATTTATGCATTGTAAAATAATTTATTAACTTTATGTGACTTTATTGGTAATTGCACATGAGTTGACAAAGTCAACTGAAAGTTGAAAAAGAAAAGAGGTCTAAGTGCCAATTTTGGAGATAGGAATAGAAGCTCCCATAAGATAAACACACCCCAAGTAAAGTAAAAAAAACATGAGTCTCTCTCGACTCCTCCCAAACCCTAGCCTCCATGGTAGGGATCTCCCTAACCCTAGTCTCCATAGCAGGGATCTCTATCAACGACAATCGGTATCGAAACCAAGCAGATCTCCCTTCTCTGCATCCAAATTTCTTCTTACAACAATCCATTGTCAATTCTGTTCGACAAATTCATTGCTGGCTTTCAATGGAGGTAAAATTTCTATGGTTAGAGAAATCATGGAAAGAACTTCTCTTCCTGGTCGATTTTGTCTACACCCATAGCAGCTATGGATCTGTTGTAGATCTGCTACAGCGTTGAAGAATCTGAATGGAGGTATCACCTATCCTCCCAAATATAGAGATCTTACAAGTGACTGACTTTACTTAGATTTCGATGAACTGAATAAGGGTGGTGGAGACGCTGCTTTCAATTTGTTTCAGGTGAAGACTTGCCAATCGGCTTCAACATCTTGGACGGCGGCGAAAACAAGTTGCTGGTGGGTAGGGCAACATTTTCTTTTTGGGCTCTATTGGCTGCTAATTGGGCCTAGGGCTTTCTATTTAATTTTTTGACCTAATTTTCTTGGGTCCAAAATCTTTAGCTAGTTTTATTTAAATTATTCTATTACAATGCTTTGTCATGCATTGGTAATAGGATCGCTTCAATAAGTGAGCATGGGTTCCGTCTAATGATTAGACATATTTTTATGTATCATTGTAGTTTATCTCACAGACTTTTTATCTACCCCTAGTCGGTAGAGGGAGGATATGTAACGATCTTTTATGGCTTGAGAATTAATACAATCAACAGAGTCTATCCAAAGCGAAGCTTCGCTCTGGAATTAAAGTGTGAAGTTCTTATTTCAGCCTTTAGATCATTTCATTTAAATCTAATGGTCCAAAACCCATATCTCTTAAACAGGGTCAATACTCATGGTTAACAAATAAGAAAAAATAAATAAAAAAATAAGAAGATAATCACACAAAATCTCACAGATCCTTCGTGATATGTTCTCACACAAGAGAAGATCAATTAAATCACCTACCCATTCTGGGTTTTATTAAAAGAGAAAAAAAAATGAAGAACAAACAGTATATTACAGCAGGCATGACTTCTATTCTTCTCCTCTCTTGTTCTATTCTGATTTCTTTTCTTTCCTGTTACCTTTGATGTTCCTTCTTTTGAGCACACAAACTCCTTTCTTACAATCACACCATTCTTCCTCTCGCTTACAAAGTTTTTGACATCAAACCCTTTTTCTTTTGCATAGCTTCTATAAAACGTCTCAACGTCTTCTAGCGAATTAAATTCTTGGTTCTTTATAAGAATCAGATCAGTCCTCACTTGTGGACAATAAATCGCAGTATCATTGAGAATTTGTTGTAACTCCATTAGCTGCGACTGAAAAAAAAAACATAATTAATGAAGTGCCTGCATCTAGTTCTTTTCCGAAGGAATACTTGATATAGTCTTCTTAATCTAGAAATTCATCATGATTATTATATAGAAAAAGTAATCTTGCTATTTCTGTCATATCACATAAATAGATAAAAATTCCAAGTTGCTGCTATCACAAAGGCATGGAAACTAAAGAACATTCATGGGTTAACAAATATATACCAACCTGAGAAGAGGTATAGAGATGATTTGCATGAGAAACGATTATGGTATTGTGCGTCTTCCTGTCTTGTGCGTTTGTAAAGAATTAAGTGCCCACTTGTAGAACCATACAATTATGCTATAGATTTGATGAAAAAGAGGTGAACGTCTTGTCCCAATTGTCCGTCTTGATCAGAGAGGAGAAGAAGAGAAGTCATGCCTCCTGTAATATACCGTTTGTTCTTCGTTTTTTTTCTTTCTTTTAATAAACCCAGAATGGGTAGGTGATTTAATTGATCTTCTCTTGTGTGAGAAGATATCACGAAAGATCTGTGAGATTTTATGTGATTATCTTCTTATTTTTTTAATTTTTTTTTTCTTATTTGTTAACCATGAGTATTGACCCTGGTTAAGAGATATGAGTTTTGGTCCATTAGATTTAAATGAAATGATCTAAATACTGAAATAAGAACTTCACACTTTAATTCCAGAGCGAAGCTTGGCTCTGGATAGGCTCTGATATAATCAAAGCTAATATTTGATACAATATGAAGCCTATTACATATACTACCAATCTAGATAAGCAAACACGCATTTGCTTCCTGGAACCCTGGTACCTTGATCACTAGCCTAGACGCTAATCATTTTGTATTCAAGATTCAGTTTTAAAGTGAACATTTGTGTTTCAAATAAGGACTTAGTATAAGAACTATTCAACTACAATAAGAAAGTTAAGATAAATATAACCACGAATACTTCAAATTTTTTAACGTACCCAAAATTGATTGTGCAACTTATATATTCTGGAGACATGTAGCAGCAAGCAACAAACATCATTTATCCATTTGTTTTAGGGAAAAAGACCATTTGCACAAAAAAGGTTAAAAATTGTCCATTCCAATGTTACATACCCACTTCAATGATTCTTAGATAAAAGACTTTCATACCCTTCTATATCAACAAACCACTCCATCTCTCCTTCCTAAACCCTAAATATCTCTTTCTATCTCTCTCTCCCTCTCTCTCTGATCCTAATCTCATACTCACTCCTCTATCAACCATCTTGCCTCACCACTGCCGCCAGAGATGATCCTCCCTCCTTCGCCAGCATGGCCTCGCCTTCCTCCTCCTCCTTCGCCGCAACCGCCACGTCAGCAACAACAGCAGCAGAAAGGACTCCACCATCAACAACTGCAGCTTCACCTCCCCCACCTCCTCCGGTGCGCCTCTGATTCTAGGGTTTTGATGAGGGCCCACTGTCCCTTGGCGTCGCCGCCGATGAACCCGACCTAGAAGACTGCTGGTTGTGTGGGTAGTGCTGCAAGTTGGACCTGGTCGTGGGAGGCCGATCCCGATGGTGCAATGAAGACTACAATGGTGGTACGGAGATCCCGACATGATAGAAAGAAACAAACGGGTTTGCTATAATTATTGATTAGGGCATGTTTTGAAGTGGACTCAAAGTACTCCTATATATACCCCAAACCTGTTTGCTATCTCTCACAAGCTCGAATTCGATATGTACTGCTATCTCTAGACTAAATTCGATCAGTTGTTACTTTGCCCTAATCAATAACCATGAGTAGCCCTCAGCCATTGGCTTTG
Organism: Potentilla sterilis; assembly: GCA_963682095.1. Classification (NCBI taxonomy): domain Eukaryota; kingdom Viridiplantae; phylum Streptophyta; class Magnoliopsida; order Rosales; family Rosaceae; genus Potentilla; species Potentilla sterilis. The sequence continues at coordinate 23,340,597 of OY821756.1, forward strand.
CCCCTTTTGTTTCCTTACAAAGTCACAACTAAACTTGGTGTTTCCTTACATGTTTTCTCAATGAGATTGACATCCATTGGTCCCGGCCAAAACACCATGCAGTGGGTTGTAGAAAGAAACACAACTAGAAAGAGAAAGATTATTATCGGGGGTCAGTAATATTATTACTAGAAGTCAGTAATCATCTTATTGGGGTTTAGTAATCATCTTACTAGGGGTCAGTAATCATCTTATTACTGGGGGTCAGTAACTTAATTACTAGAAATATGGAATCTGTAAGTTGATTACTGGGAGTCAGTAACCGGATTACTGGGGGTTAGTAATCATCTTATTGGGGGTTAGTAATCATCTTACTGGGGGGTCAGTAACCTGATTACTGGGGGTCAGTAACCTAATTACTGAAAATATGGAATCTGTAATTTGCTTACTGGGGGTCAATAATCGGATTACTGGGGGTCAGTAACTTGATTACTGCAAATCTGAAATCTGTAAATTGCTTACTAGAGGTCAGGTGACTGAAATCCGGCGAAATTTTTTATTTTTTTATTAAAGTCAGAGTCAGTAATTTAATATTGGAAAAAAAATTAAAAAAAAATTTCTGGCGAAAAAAATTTGGTGAACGGAATCCGGCAACCGGACTCCAGCGTCCAGCCATGGGACGCCGGCGAAGTTGGGTGACCTTTCGGCAAAGTTTCTCTATTTTCCACTTTCTCAGCACGTTATAATTCAAAAATCTGTTAGATAAGTCAGAAGGACAAAAAAAGAAGAAAAAAATTAAAACTGTACTAGGGTTGAAAAGATTTGTTCAAATGGGCAATAGGAATTGTTACCTTATGTTGAATATGGGAAGAAAATAAGATGGTCATTGAAATGGGTAATGAGGGGGTCAAATTAGCACTAAATGGACATTTTCCCTTTGTTTTATAAATCTCAATAAGTTTCAACGTACAGTAAAATTGAAACAAATTAATCAAAACCTAACAAAAATCAAGAACTAAAACACAACTCAAAGGAAAAACGATGCCTCAAAATTACGTAAAAGTTTTGTATGCAGTTCTTGATTTTTCACTTCTCTTCTTTCCCTGCTATATTCAATTTTGTATGATATTTTATATAACCTCCCACGTCGATGACATCGAAGTTAGTTTTTATCCTCTGAAACTCCGACATCATCTCGTGTTTTTCTTGAAATCGTCTGCCCCTAAAGTGAAGCCTTTTATGAGAACGTCGGGGGCAACTGTCTAATCTCTGAAATCTATATTTAACATTTTCTGTTTGTAAATTACATGGTTAATCCTCAATGATATATTTCATTTTAGTCAATTTTCCTCTTTTATCTTTGAGTAATTTTAAATACACTCATCTAATCTCTTAATACACACTCCTTGTTGTGGGAAATACTGAATTGGTCTACTCATTTCATTGATAATCCCCTTTATATAGGGTGAGTATTACAACGGTAATAGGAAATACATTAATGACAATAATGACTACATAATTATCTATCGTCAGTTACATTGACGAAGACACATAATACGTTTTTCCTTCAACACTCCCCCTTGTGCCGAGTCAGAGATAGAATGGTGCATGTGGTGTTGCCTCATTAAAAACCTTGCCAAGTAACAAAAACCCAATGGGAGAAAATAAAACTTTGGTCGAAGGACAAAAAGAGCGCAACGCACCTATTACATTTGAAAACAACATGTATGTGCTAGACTCCCCCTGATGTCTGCACCTCCCCCTGATTTTTACATTAATCATGGGATTCTCCCTGATTCTTTCATTTGATCAAGGGAGCTTCAGTAACATTAGCATAGTTATGCATTTTCACATGTTTTTCCAAATATGACTTTGAGCAATGATTTAGTAACTAAATCTTGCCACATCGTCCTTAGATCCAACTTGATTTACTTTGATCTTGAGGATAAGGTTGTTCATGAACTGAATACATAGGTTCATATTGAACATCAGGTTCACTCGTGGTATGACCAAAATAGTCATAACTTCGTCTAGAGTATGAGTGAACCATTAAGAGATTTGAAATTGATCTGTGACAACAGATTTTCTTATTTCACCTTTAATGCGTTTTTCTTTACGCATAGTTAGCTATGACGTGGATAATTTCTTTATCATGTCACATTCTATGTAGAGATTGAATAAGCCCAAATCTTTCATATCTTTAATGAAAGAACGATTTGCGTTGCGTAGGCGCAGAGCTAAACATAGCTTTACAAATTTACATCGAATGAGAGGTCGAGTCTTACATATTATGTTTAAGTACAATCATGCGTCATTGCACTTGTATAGGAATTTCATTTCCCAATACTTCTTCGTCATCTTCCTTTAGATGAAAAACGGATCTATTGTTAGAGTAAAGACTTCGACTGATCATGGGAATATCTGTAGGCCTCACTTTATTCTTTAGAGTGCCTAAGCCGATTGATGGATGATCACCATCATTACAGTCCTTGAGTTCCATTTCAAGACTGTGTATTCCCAAAATCTTTTTCATTCTCAACTTAGGATTTACAATACACTGAGTTTCTCTTATTTCATTTAGAGTTCATATATATCCATAATGAAAACGCAAGGGCATAATTCATCAATCCCTTTCCAATCAAGTAGTCACTTTAGTGAACGTTTCAATTTCTTTTGCAAACGTACTCATGTGATCTAGAGTCACTTGATTTGGGTGGATGAAGTCCGTTTAGGATCCTCATGTATATCTCTTAATTTAGATCCCCATAGAGATATATGTTTTGATCACTTTTCGTAAGCTGCATGTTCAGTTTTTCAGAAAACTACCAAACTGACAAGGTAGTGGAGTGCAATGACATCCATTACGAGGGATTGTCTCATCGTAGTCCATTACGAGAGAATATCTCCTCGTAGTCGATTCCAGTGCGTTTTTGAGAGACCTTGCGCCATAAGGTGAGTCTGCATACTCTTATTCTCATTACGCATTCTAACAAAGATATATTTGATAGGGTTTATATTTGCGGTGTCGGCGTCACCTGCCCAAATACCTATCTCTTTGTTTATACTGGATCGCTTCTTTCCATTAGGCCAGTTTACTAAGTTGACATTTTTCAACGAAGTATGGTTCGATAGTAGACTCATTATTCCACGTCCTCATGTACACTAGTGTAATGTGTTTGTAGAGATCTCTATACTTTAAGGATTGGTTCTAACATTTGAGGCGTCCCCCAATGATAACCACAATCCTTAAATATTCTCATGAGACGGATTTGAGTATCACTGATCAATAGATCAGGTTGTGCCAAACTTGTTTTCTTCCTTTACACAAGTATGTATCGAACCTAAGGTGGCCTCCCCCTCTTCCTTGGAGAGCCACGGCCTGTGACACCATTTATGCCACTTATGGCGTCACCATGCCACCATCCATGGTGGCAGTGCAATACCCAATTCCTCTTGGGTGGTACCATGTCCTTTTGATAAAACACAATCCTTGCAGGTATATTTGCAGCAGGTTTATATGATCTCGTCACTTTAATGTATAAGATATCTACACACCTTACTTTGTGTGATTTTTGGGGATCGAGATGAGACACAGTGGGGACAAACCACGACAATTCCTGTCGTTCCACTTGAACATGCCTGTTCTTATCTCCCCCTAACGACGGGAAGACTGTCTCATCAAAGTGACACTCCGCAAATCTAGCGGTGAAGAGATCGCCTGTCAAGGTTTCGACATAGCGGACTATAGCTGGAAGTTCATATCCAGCATAAATATTTATTCATCTCAATGGACCCATCATTGTGCGCTGTGGCGGCGCAATTTTGGCACATAAAAACATTTAATGGAGCTCAAAGATTGTAGATCCGTGTCAATCCAAAAGAGTTCAAGGATTATAAGTTCGTTTGAAATCCTTTAAAATCCTTACACATAGTCACTAGCTATGGTGTAAATTGGTTCAATGATTATGGCCATAGATGAAAAAGTAACGCTGCATGCAAAAATTGCATAACCCAAAACGGAAGTATTGGTGTGCTTTACCAATATTAAGACTATTACTGTAGTCGTTTTCAGTGAGACCAATTGGGTTTTTATATTGGAATATGATGTCCATTACAAATCCCATATAATAAGCCATAAAATCATCACACCTACGGAAATTAACCCGGCCTAGGTGCTTTGACTTTCTAGCATAAGCAGCATAAATTTTAAGTGTGGATGGTGTCATGACACGTGACCAGCGTGTCGACACAACAACCAACACCATAAAATATCTATGGTGTCCGCAAGTTGGTTGAATCGATCCACTGAATCCTCTTTTGATTCAATATAACATCATAATGAGAAACTCATGTGTCCTTTGCATATGATGATCTCAATCATAATTGCTTTAACGAATAGGCTTTGAATGATAAAATCATGACGGATAGGAGAAGCATAATAAGGTATAAATGCATATGCTTGTGCATCAAATATATTATAATGCCACATTGGGGGAGCGGCAGAATTTAGGAATTGAACATACGTCTTCAACCCTATATGACAATATTTGAGGATAAAATGTTCATTGATCGTCCTCAGATTCGTGTGTGAACCATATTCTTCTGGTGTTTGCTTCTATTTATCCAAAAATATGGGTGTCCATAGTAGTTTCTTTAATGTATGGATCTCCATATCAAAGCCAATCTATGTCAGAATTCCAAAAGATCATTTTCTTATGACGTTGGATTTAATTAGCGGTTACTTAGAACCTACTAAGTTGACATATAATATTCTCTAATACTCGTTTACATTCGCAGTCATTTAGAGGTAATGCAAAGGAGCTCAAATGAATTCTCACTTGTGTCTTTTTCACATGAAAAATCGTGGCTTAAATTTCTTTATAATGTGGAAAACAAAATTCAATTTTCTCTTGGCATTATTTGTCAATTTGACATATGTTCAATATATATCGAAACGTAACTCAAGTTCTTTAGAGTAACTCGATTGGGAAATGGGAATTGTAATAAAAAAAAGATTTTAATCCCAATTAGGCATGTGTATTATGAATCCCAAAGGAAAATATATACTGATCCTTATTACTTTCTTTGATATACTAATCATTATCATATACTACTGATATAGTACTACTGTTCTTCAGTACTATTATTTTAGGGATTACATTGTGCGTTTCTTTACACACGGTTCTTTGTTTCATGCCTATATTATGATATGTTGCTTTACTTTATGCAATACTTTGCAAAGTTAGATGTAGAAAATTGAATCATGTGTATTATGAATAAAATTTGAATAATCTCAATTCCTTTAGAGAAAATTCAAAAAATTATCATGCCAACGATTACATTTAGTCTTGTCCAATTTAGAGAGAGAAACTTTAAGACCAAAAGTCTAATTTATGACAAAAAGTCGTATTTAGGCGTAATAGCCTTTATAAGGATATCTTGTAAATTTAAAAGTAGACTTAATCAAAGTCTATCTTGGATTGAGCAAAATCCTTTTTGTTCTTTTAATAGCTGCAATGATGAGATGTGTCATTTGACATATTCTTCCCATATGTTATGTCTTCAGTTGTAAATTCATTTTCGATGTTCTTGTTGGATATTGAAGATACTTTTCCAAAATCCGCGTATTTATATGATTATTCATATTTATTAAAAGTCGTAGCTAATTCTTTGCTAGCTTATAATGTATGTATCAATACTTCATTGATTTACAACAATGACAGAGTGCTTCACTGCACATGACATGTCCCCTATGTCATCTTTTAAATGTTACATTGTTTCCACTTACTTTTGGATGATTATATGAATTTTACGTCCATGGTAATTACCCTTTGTTTTAGGGTCGTTGCATTACTTTGTCCAATTTGTTCAATAATATATATATATATTTTTCTAAGACCTTACATCGTCATTGTTTTTTGATTTAGGGTTGTTGCATTACTTTGCAAAATGTGTTCCAGAAAATTTCTTTTTCTCATACCTTACATTGTCATTACCCTTTGGTTTAGGGTTGTTGCATTACTTTGCATAATTTGTTTCAGGAAATTTCTTTGTCTAAGACCTTACATAGTCATTATTCTTTGTTTTCTCATAACTTACATCATCATTGCCCTTTGTTTTAGGGTGATTGCATTACTTTGCATAATTAAATTTCAGGGATTTTTTTCTTAGACCTTACATTGTCATTCAAGATATTGAAATTATTTATTTAGCTATTTACATAAAGCAATTTGCATAAATATACCATGCTCAAGCCTTAGTCTGCTTAATAGGGGAATTTGGTACTCAAATTCTTCAGAGTCCAATATGTCAAAACTAAACTGTGATGGTTAAACCATCTATAAAATAGAGGGAGAATAAAATATATTAGTTTCGCGGTCTATGACATTCACGACAACTAAAATAAACCAATATACTTTATGGAAATCAAATGCTTTGTGAAATTTCGTTATCACAATAAAATTTTTGATTTTTCCATATTCATTGCATGTAAAGCTAATGAAATTTCATTATCATTGCTTTTTATATAATCAAGAAGATATCCATGATGAAAAATTTTTCAAGAAATTAAAATTGGATCTCAAGACCAAAATTTGTAATGGTCATATTTTTCTTACTTCGTGAATATGCTTTATCACAATAATTGGTTTGTCCATTTTTATATTGTATTGCTCATGAGATTTGCATTATCATAGCAATGCTCAAATTAAATAACATGTTAAATAAAAACAATTATTTAACATAATAAAATAGACATATAATGATGCTCAAATTTTCATAAATATATGTCATAATATAATAAGATAAGTTTGAGCATTATATCATTAACGATTTAATGAAAATGATAACGTTAATTAGATCTTACTTGTTAGTTTGCCAAATAAACTGCATATTAAGCGATTGCTCGTTCTCCGACTCCAAATAGTCGTCACATATTAATCGCCGCATCATTAAATTGATATGTCACATAAAAAAAATATTCATATGATTAGTCACTTTAATCATACATTTACCATATCAATTAAATAATTTAATATTTACCATTAAATTCATAAAACAGTAAATAATCACAGTAAATATAAATTACTATGCGGTAGTAATTTTAAATTTACCTTTAAATTTTATTTTCCAAAAAAAATTCTGATTTTTTTCGTGGGTCGGATCAGGGAGATCCGGGTCAGGCCCAATTAAAACCGGGTCGGGTCAAGCTTCTGCCGACGAAGCTTTGTCGGCAAAGTTCGGGTCCGATCTGAAGGCAGGAGCGGCGGAGGCGTCGCGGCAGAGGCGCGGAGCGGAGGGCAAGCCGGAGTCGTCTCTGCAGCGCAGGGGTCCGATCGGGGGTCGTCCGAGCAGTGGACGATCGGGGCGAGGCGATCGGGGCGAGGCGATCCGATCCGGGGCGAGGTCGAGCGGAGGTGAGACCGAGGCGCCGATCGAGCACAGTGATCCGATCGGAAGAAGGGACGATCCGGGTGAAGGGCCGGCACAGGCGGATCGATGATGGTGGCGCTGCCACGTCGTCCGTGCAGTGGTGGCGTGGAGTGGGAGCAGACACGATCGGAGGGGGGAGCTGCAACGATCTGAGATCGGAGGAGGGTGCCCAGAGAAAACTTCTGGGTGTCGGGTCGATGTGGGCTGGCGTCGTCGGCGCTACGCTGGGCTGACGTCGTCGGCGCTCGGCTGGGGAGATGGAGGCCTAGCGATGCTAGGCTGAGAGGAGGGGGGTAGCGGCGGCGCCGGGGGGGCTGCTGCCGGCTAGGGTTTTCTTTTTTTCTTTTCTTTGTGTTTTTTTTTTTTTTTTTTTTTTTGGCTATTGCTGCTAGGGTTTTTTTTTCTTTCTCAGCGAGTAAAGCTACGTGCTGATAACGTGTTGTGGGAAATACTGAATTGGTCTACTCATTTCATTGATAATCCCCTTTATATAGGGTGAGTATTACAACGGTAATAGGAAATACATTAATGACAATAATGACTACATAATTATCTATCGTCAGTTACATTGACGAAGGCACATAATACGTTTTTCCTTCAACACTCCTTACTTAATACACTACCCCTTAATTATTTTCATTTCAATATTAGACTAGCTAGATACACATCTCAAAGTACCTAAAATACCCTTGTGCTAAAAAACAATGAAATATCATATTATTTAATAGGGCTATTTATAAAAAAGGGCACTTGAAGGCCCAAAATTATAAAAAAAAATGCCTAAACTTTAAGTTGATTATAAAAAAGGGCACTAATTAACAAATAACCAAAAAATATGATATAATTACGAAATATGCCATTATAACGGTTTTTAGAATTGATATGTTACTGAAAACGGAGTGGTTATCTCTCTCTCTCTCTCTCTCTCTCTCCTAAACGACGACGCCGCATCAGTGATGAAGCCAACTCTCTCTCTCTCCCCTAAACGACGACGCCGCATCGGTGACGAAGCCAACGAAGATGCCTCGCAAAGACTCTATCGAAGCTTCCTCGCCGATCAAGCTCCCTCCTACTCCTCCACCGCCGCTGCCGCTGCTGCCGGAGTGGAGTACCAGATATCCGAGGAGCACAAGCAGCTCCGGGAGACGCACGAGAGAGCGAAGCAGCAGCTCTTAATGAAGCGCCGCTCCTCCGCCTTGACCATTGATACTGCATTGTGAAATTTAGTTCATTATAGGGTGTTATGAATGCTTGATTTACAATCATCAATGTCAGATTTGAATTGATTAGAAAAATGTCAGGGAGAGGAAAGTGAGAGAAGGGTTTGGGGAAACGAGGAGCAAAAAGACACAAGAAGGTGTTGAGGGACAACATCCAGGGCATCACAGTGGACTAAATTGTATGTAGGATCAATGTCCCTAAATTGTATGCTGTTGAATTGTAATGAAATGGTTGTCAAATTATTTTATCTATGTGTTTTTCTTGCTCAGACTGTGGTAGTTTTTAGTGGGTTAAGAGTAATGCATATCAAGTGTTTGATGAAACTTCTCAATGAAATTGTGGCTGTGAAAGATCCTTGTTCTTTTTGTATGAAATTTCAGAAGCTAATACATGAAGCATGTGCCATAAATGCAGCATGTGCTGCCCTTGTTGAAGATGGGATTCCTTTGAAGCATCTTGCCGGTAAATGAAGACCCGCGTTGTTGATTTATTTCCTTCATTTGATGAATATGTGCCAATTGGTTTTCATGCTGGTTTGCAGTAACATTACACAGGTAGTTACAAAATTAATAGTTACTAAGGTAGTTACACATGTAGTTACAAAATTGATAGTTACACAGGTAGTTACAAAATTAATAGTTACTAAGGTAGTTTCACAGATAGTTACAAAGAATAGTTTACTCAGATGATAATTATTAAGGTAGTTATACATATAGTTACAAAGTTGATAGTTACTAACATAGTTACAATGAATAGTTTACTCAGATAATAGTTACTAAGATAGTTACTAAGGTAGTAACACAAATAGTTACAAAATTAATAGTTACTAAGGTAGTTGCACATATAGTTATAAAATTAATAATTACTAAGATAGTTACTAAGGTAGTTACACATATAGTTGTAAAATTAATAGTTACTAAGATAGTTACTAACATAGTTACATAGAATATATAGTTACTCAAAAAGATAGTTACTAAGATAGGTACATAGAATAGTTTATTCAGATAATAATTACTAAGATAGTTACTAAGGTAGTTATACAGATAGTAACAAAAAATTGATAGTTACTAACATAGTTATAAAGAATAGGTACAAAGATGATAGTTACTAAGGTAGTTATACAAAATAGTTTACTCAGATGATAGTTACTAAGATAGTTACACATATAGTTACAAAATTGATAGTTACACAGATAATTACAAAGTTACAGCCCCGCCGTGCCACTGCCATCGGCGTGACGAGGAGGAGGAGGCGGTCCCAACGGGACCGGTGGCGAGCCGAGCGGTGGCCGGATGGCAGAGAACCAAGGGCAGCTGCCCATGTCAGTGGAGCTCGAGCTGGTCGCGGGGGAGGAAGAGAAAAAGAAAAGAAAAAGAAAGGAAAGAAAAGAAAAAAGGAAAAAGAAAAGTTGCCTCTTCGGGAAATTCATCCCCGCTATTTATACTCGTCCAAAAACGGCAATTTAACGATTTTTACATCGTAACTTTTTCACACAAACTCCAAATTGAATGGGCCACATGTCCACGAGCTCGTTTCAACGTCTTCTATCTCGTCGAGAAATAAAATTCTCGGTCGGGTCAACTTATTAAAAAGTCAACCTTTAGAAATTTTAAATCGTAAAAACAATTACCGGAACGTAAAAATAAAGTATAAAACTGTCAAACGGTAACTCAAGATTCGGGTCGTATCAAGTTCAGAGTCTTGGTAATGAACTCAATCTCATCCCTCTCCACATCTTCTCAATCATGTTCAAAATGTAGTTCCTCTCCTCTTTCAAAATCCTATCCATATGAATATAGTTAGAAACCACAATGCTCTGCTCGATACCAATCTATGGCGGTGAAATTTGGAACTGGATCACACCAATCTTGGCCTTTTCCATCCTCGTCGGACTGCTAGCAGCATGGCTCGTCTTCTTATAGAAATCCACATCCTTGATCAAGAAAGAAACCACTATCGATCCCAACACAATACAATTCTACTTCAAAATTTCACTAATCAAAACTCTGCAACTATCTAACTTCACCTACATTATTCATATTATTCAAGCCAATCAACAGAATACAATATACTACCAAACAATAGAACAGATGCATACAACTAACATAAGATTCAGAAAATTGATAGATACATATGACAATACATATAAATATAATTGATACATACCTCCCAAGTCTTCTTCTTCATCAAGAGGAAAGTCCAACCAGGTCTCTGGATGCATCGGAGGAACTAGAGGAGTGGCCAGACCACTCGAATAGTCACAAGATGGTGGCGTCGTTGGTGATGATGATGTTAGCGGTGGAGATCTCCATCTTGTCCATGCCTTTTGGTTCTAAACCAATTGTTGTTCTTGCAAACTGGGTAGGTTGGTTTTGGTCTCTTTGTAATCGTGGAAGCCCATGCCCAGATTCTTCGGCCTCGATTTGGTTTCAATGGGGTCGAGCATTCCATGTTCCTTTTTCCCGAGATCGCCTCCTTTGTATCCCATGTTGTTCATCATCTGCATCTCGATTCCTGCAGTAAGATCAAGGCCATCGACGTTGCCGTCCTCCTGCCTCCTGCGTTTTCTAACATCATGCACATTGTGAGTTGCGATTTTTCAAGCATATACACCAGGTACTAATCTCAGCTATTAGGAAGTTTGAGGCATTTTTTCTTACCATCAAAAGTATTGAGCTCGCACACGAGGTTGGCCTCGACTGCTCTCGGGCCAGAGCTGCAGCTGGGCCAGCCTGTCTCAGTGACGACCACGGGGATGTTCTCTTGTCCGGCGACGGCCATGGCGAAGACGACAACGTAGACCATCATGTCGAAGAGGCTGCGGTAGCGGACGCCGGTAGTCATGTCCTCGCAGAAGTTGAAGGGGTGGTCCTGGAAGAGAGAGATGGCGATCGGGATCTCGGAGCGGAGGCGATAGAGGTTGTAGGGGTAGAGATTGACGAAGAAGGAGGAGTTGGTGTCTCGGAGGAACCCCAAAGCTGCCTCTGCTACCCTCTAACCCCGAAAATAGTCTCACCTCTCGTTACATGTCGTCTTCTTCCTCCACTTGCTCCAATTCGAAGCGATTTCCGTTGCCGATGGTGGCAAGAACCGCCACGGCGAGTCCGATGCCGACCCCGCAGATGTTGAGGCTATCGCAGTCGGTCGAGAGGAGGAGAGTCATACTCGCTACAGGTGAATAAAGCTAAGCGAGCGCCGTCTCCGACTGCGAGGAAGGGCACGCCAGAGGGGAGGAAGGCTTTGACGCCGGCGAAGCCAGATCAGAGCAAGAATTCGAGGCCGATGAAGTAGTACTAGTGGCCGGCGAGGTTGTGACTAAGAGCTTGATTGTACTGTGGAGAGGAAAAAGGTGAATGGATCTGACTCCAATGCGGTTATAGGCTTTGCAAAATTCGCTGGAGAATAACTACTACAGTGGTACATTTTGTAATTTTTTCAATCTTTTGGGGTAGTAGGTTAGCGTGGGCCCTTAATTATAATCATGCAAAACTTAGTGCCTTTTTTATAAATTTAGGTCTTTTTATGCCCCTTTTCATCAATAGCCCTATGATTAATGATGAATATGTAGGAAATCAAACAAGATATTCAATGTACAATTAAAAAAGGTGGATTCATATTTATGTCGAAATCCAAAAATGAAAAGTTCCCTTATTATACCAGATTTTCTTCATCTTGCTTACTAGCTTTCCAAATCTGGTTATCTTTAGTGGTTCCACCTACACACCAAAGGTGACCTAGAACATTTAGAGCCATAATTTTCTTTACAATTCATACAAATTGGCTATATGTATACCATGTCTTTCAACTTACGATATAAATTAAAATTTCAGTGATATTTCTTTTATGTGTAAATTAACATGAGGCAACCATCTTAATTTTGGAAGGTTATCTACACAACACCCTCTACTGAAAATACTAGTGACACATTTTATAGTATTTAGCTAAACCTCAACAGGCTTTCCATAAAAGGATGTGTGTGCTATCAATCGCACATTTCCCAGCAATAGTTAATAGACTTAACATACGCACATTCCGAAACCGATACAGAAAAAAATATGGAAAAAATATATATATATTATACCAGTAGTGGGTCTGAACAACTTCACTTGAAAATAATTATCCTCACCAATAGATTTACATCCAAGAATGGCTGCACTAAAGTTGAAATTTTTTTCAATTTTCATTTTCTACGTATTGAGAACGATTTTAATGAAAACTTTTTCACCCTAAGTTTATTTTCAACAATGAAAACATGAGAATGAAAACGTTACCGAACGCCGCCTAGGCGTCGGTACAAGTAGTCCATTTATCCAAACAAAGTACCAAAATTACAAATTATTACACCTTGGTATGGTATAATTTACCTAAAGTGTGTACAATTTAAACTCTCTTCTTGTTTGGTGAATTGGGTACAGATTGATAAAACAAATATTGAAATGAAGACAAAAAGTTTATCTAGGTGTATTGTGACTGTAACTCTTTTAAACCATCGATTCAATCATTAATATACACATTGATTAGGTTTCTAACGCTTTAACGAGTCGCCGAAGCGGCACTTCAATGATAAACTCTACAAAAGACGTTAGTAGTATATGATAAGTAGGGATCGTTCTAACCGGAGATTAAGGGTACCTGAAATATAAGAATATTAGCACAATTTATTCACATATATACATATTCACACGAGCTCAAAGGGGGAGAATTTGGATCAGCAGCAAGGCTGCCTCTAAACCTAAAGAACACGAAATAAAATCATAAATTATTATATATAAGTGATCATCATCTTTCACACAAAGCAATTCACACAAAAGACTCTTTAAAATGTAGCCACGCATGAAAGCAAGTAATGTAAAGGTATTTTGCACATGTTAGACTTAATTCGGTTTCAACCACAACTAGAGCCTACGAGGTCATCTAGTGTAAGGTTACTTAAGTTCTTAGAATTAACTACGAGTATAATCCTAAGGTTATGCTAACCGGTTTTACACGTTTAACATTTAAGCACATGAATCACAAATCAAAGGCAAGCAAACCAGTAAGGTCGTCAATTTTCTTATTAACTTGCAAGTTCGAAGGTTATTAACTCTAGGCGAGCAAAGTGATTTAAGAAAATTACGAGTATGACTCAATGAAATTAAACTAACTTATGAAACCTAGCACTTAAAATTACATGTTTTAAACAACAAATGCTTTAAACAAAACTAGTGTGTCGATTTAAATACCCTAACCTTAGATTACTAACCGAATTTTAGTCCTAATCATGCATCATATACCTACTGTCCTAATTATCCCACATACGAAATTTACAAGTTAAAATCACAAAAACCATTACATAAACATCAAACCGAGTTCATACAAAAGTTTAACAAAAACCAAGAATCGAAACAAGTTCCTACAAACTATACAAACATGATTAAATACATAAGTCATAGAGGGAGTAGATCACACTTTAGAAACCTTCAAGACTTCCAAAACATGGTGGAGAGGCTGCTCGGCTGCATGGTAGGAAGCAGGATGAAGGTACGAAATTTGGGTGGTGGTGGTGTAGGTTTCAGCTAAGTATTTGGTGTTTGGTGTTTGGGAGACTTGATAGAGGTTTAGGCTAGTACTTGTGCTTGAGATTGAGATGAGATGAGATGATTTTTCTGTATGAAAATAAGGCTTTATATAGGGGAAAAATCGGCAGAAACAAGGAAACACAAAACCTAATGCAAATCGGTAAAGGAAATCCTTCTGCAATAAGGTTTTGGTTCCTTTCTTTCTTGGTTCTTCTAGGAAACTTCTTTAGCTGATTTTCTTTGCGGATTGGGCTGCAATACTTCATGGATTCCTCAAGTAGACTTGGCAACTGTCTTTGATGGATAATGGTCCATGGATATGCATAAATTGGCTTACCTAGCACAACCGGCAGAAATCTGCCCAAACCGGCAAGCTTTCCTATCCGAGGTAGGAGATCTCTTTTCTTCATCTTTTTCACTTCTTTTTGGCTTGGTTGGATCCCCTAACCATCATTAAGCTTGGAAACTCTCACTTGATGCATTCGGTTGCCCTTTAGACGCTCAAATACAGAAAATTCTGAAAACGGGCAGTAAGTTGTTCTTTTCGGCAGGGCAGTGACCTTGTTGTCTTGCGACTGGCATAACTTTATCCTCATGATAGCTTTTGATGTGATTTCAAGTTTTGTAGAATCTTATGGTTCCTATGGTCTGTCCTGAAGAATCTTTAGAAATTGAGTGATGTGTCCAGGAAATTGCTGGAACTTACTGGATCCGATTTTGTCTTGCAATTCTTGGCAACTTATTTTGCTCCAATTGCTATAACGCATTCCATTGCTTAATCCTTAATATGTATACTGCTCAGAAGAGAAGAAAAATCTATCCAAAGCATCATGGAAGTTTTACAGAATCAACGAAACATTTAGAGACTTCGATTTTCAGCACTTTGTTAAATTTCTGTAAATTTCCAACTCATATTTTCATTATAACTCTACCAAAATCTCATAATTCTACATTGTGACTCGATTCTAAATAAATAAGGGTAAAAGTAAAATATAAACAAGGGTAAAACACGCCCCTATCAAGTACCCCACACTTATCTTTTGCTAGTCCCTTAGCAAATGTAAATTAAACTACTACTCTAAACAAACTATTGCCCCTAATGATTTGTCTTAGGCTTGTATGAACACATAGCTTTCAAGTTGATGCATGAGAATGCTAAGCACGAAAATTTCAAGTTTCATGAACATGTAACACCAATATAAGCATGCAAGAGCAATATACAAGCATGTAAACATGTAAAGCTAATCTGATCCTCCTCACTTGGCACACTCTCTTCTTTTCACTCGAAGCATGGCATTCACTCATAAGTATATGCAAGAGAAATATGATTTGACACAAAAATTACTTTCATATATCAAAGAAAACTAAGCACTTTGTGAAATTTTATTGGAAAATCTCATGTAACAACTATGTGCACCAATGAACTAAAACCATATGCTTACTCTTGAGATAATCTTCACAAATCAAAGTTAACCATCTTAAGAATCATGAAAAGATCGTTAAAAAGGGATGCAATGCATGGGGCTTGGCTATGAGGTATTTGAAAATTTGGGAAAGGAGGTTCAAAAACGTTACTAAGGCCTTTAGCAAAACTCGATTCTCCTTATGTCTTCTCGCCAAGGGTTGGATTTCTTCTTGTTGGACTCATACTTCATTCTTTATTTCCCCAAAACATTGTGAATACGAACAAATGTCAAAATATAACAATGTTAGACCTTCAAATAAATACAAAGCTCCAAATTCACAACAATTTTTCAAGACTAGACTTAGCAATTTATACTTTGAAACCGTGCGTAATTTTCTTTTCTCAGACTTGATATTTTTCTCTTTCTTTTCTTGGTCCGAAAATTTCTTTTCTTTTTCTTCTTTTGCTAGGCACGGCAACATATATTTTTCATATAATTTTCTAGCTAAGTCTATCCCACACTTGTTCTTCTTCATCACTTCAAGTGAAAACTCCTTCAAAAATCAAGCTCTGCCAAATCAATGAGATAAGGTAAAGGTATGACTATACTAACTCATGGAAAGTGTTTAAGGGTGATGAAAGAAAAAGACTAAACGTAGGCTCAAAGGGTTTAACTAAGGCGTCCCACGACGGGCTCAAATAGGGATCATGCTTTATTTGGCTATGGTGGTAAACCTAAAAAGATATTTTTCAATCACTTTCAAAATCAAGGTATTTTATGATAAAATCGTTTTGAAAATCAACAAGAGTAAGTTCTAGTATTCTAGAGTTCATTAAAAAGCTATAGCACATAATCGTTGAATATGCAAAGAGTAATGAGGTTCACATATTAGCATGCTCGAAATTTTCAGAAATTTAGCACTCATGAAGAAAGCAATTTGGTTCTAAACCTCACATAGGTTATTATGGAAATAAACTAGCTAAAACATGCATGCTTTATTAATCAACAAGTTCTACATGCTTCTACCAATGCACATTATCCATAAAACTCACAAGTTTTAAAGTATGCACAACTATCATCTATGTATGCAAAGAGGAGAAAAACATCATTGACAATTTAGGGGCATCCTAAGACTCGAAACAAACAACTTCAACACTCTATTTTTGTGTTACGATTTTCTGAAATTTTCTATTTTTGTATTTCTTTTTCAATATATGACTCAACGAAAATAAAACTACGCTAAAATGTGGGTTGTACGTTTGTCTACCTTGAAAACATAAATGAAACATGTAAACTCACCCCACACTTAGAAAATTACATTATCCTCAATGTAAGCATGAAACTATAGAATGCAATTCCTAAGCATGGAAATAGCTAAACACGTTTCAAACATATCATCACAAACCAATGAAAAAAAAGAATGGTTTAGATATTGCAAACTCTTGGTGATAGCTCCTTCGTTTTTCATGGTTGAAATAGGTTGCCTCCCATGCAGCGCTTAAGTGTTTATAGTCCTTTAACCTAGACTCTTCATAATGTGTTCATAAATTTTTCATGTTGCTCAGCTTGGTTTGTGGTGCGGCAGCGTCTTTCGACAGTAGCAGGCTCTCGGCAGGCAGTACCAGCAGCAGGGTTATCACGGCAAAATGTAGCTGCTCGGCAGCAGGCAGTGTCCTCATCTTGGCAGCTCGGCAGGATACGTGTCTGATACTTCAGCAAGAAACGCAGATACGGTGTCTGGACACGAGGCAGATGGCTCGACAGCTGCTAGGCAGCTTTGTATCGGCAGGCAGGCTGAATGCTATCTCGGCAGCAGCATCGGCAGCATGCAGGCAGCTCGGCAGAATGCAGACTTCTCGGCCGATTGCATGGCCTGCTGCTTTTGGCAGGAACTTTGGCAACAGGTTTGGCAGATGCTCATCCATAAGGCTCATCGACATACCACCTGGAATGAAAAGTTGATGTTATTAGCTGTTCGTGCATATGTGGCACGTTTCCAAACTCTAAGCGGTTTGAGAGATATGCTCCTGCAAAGTTTAGAGAAAAAAAGTAGAAAACAGACTGTTAGGCAGAATGAACCTTTACCTCTTAAGACCTGAATTTGGGAGTGTTCTATTAACCCAATGCAAAAGTGTTCTAGATGAATTTTATAGCATATACATAGAGCCTTCTAGAGGTATAAAATTTGCTTCATTCTGAGCAGCATAAGTATTCTCTGTTTTACCTATTACACGACATAAGTGCTCAGTTCTCTGCTTTACCGAATGGACCTTGCTGCATTCAAATTGGAACTGGGAATAGCTCGAGGATGCAAATTCACTTCTATAAAATCTTACTGAAAATAGACTCAGAGATATTTCCAATGGTGTATGACATAAATTCTCAGGTCATTTGATCTGAAAATGGAAACCTTCCAAAGTGGACAGTATGTTCTGCCGAAATTCTGTTTTTGGCAGAAGTTGATATTTTGCTTCACTTCTCTTTCTAATCCGATCTGCACACATACAAAACAAATCAAAACGAACAGAAACAAAAATAGGAAGAAAAAGTTGAGTTAGAAAAGAATGAGTTGAAAAATAAGAGTTAATATGTTAAAATTAGCAAAGGTTAGCAACAATTACAAGTTAGAATCATGTTGCAAGTTAGAGTTAGCATCGAAATTTTCTACAATACATACATGAATTAGCAAAGTTAGAGAAAAATTTACAAAACACTAACATTCAAATATATCAAGTTTTTATAATCCCCGGCAACGGCGCTAAAAATTGACGAGTCGCCGAAGCGGCACTTCGATGATAAACCCTACAAAAGACTTTAGTAGTATAAGATAAGTATGGATCGTACTACCCAAAAATTAAGGATACCTGAAATATAAGAATGTTAGCACAATATATTCATATATATACATATTCACACGAGTTCAAAAGGGGACAATTTGGATCGATAGCAAGGCTGCCTCTAAAACTAAAGAACAAAAAATAAAATCCTAAATTACTATATACAAGTGATCATTATCTTTCACACAAAGCAATTCACACAAAAAAAAACTCTTTAACATGTAGACACGCATGCAAGAAAGTAAGAAACAAATATTTTGCACATGTTAGACTTAATTCGGTTTCGACGACAACTAGAGCCTACGAGGTCATCTAATGTAAGGTTACTTAAGTTCTTAGAATTAACTACGAGTATGATTCTCAGGTTATGCTAACCGGTTTTACACGTTTAACATTTAAGCACATGAATCACAAATCGAAGACAAGCAAACAAGTAAGGTCGTCAATCTTCTTATTAACTTGCAAGTTCTAAGGTTATTAACTCTAGGCGAGCAAAGTGATTTAAGAAAACTACGAGTATGACTCAATCAAATTACTCTAGCTTATGAAACCTAGCACTTAGAATTACATGCTTTAAACAACAAATGCTTTAAACAAAACTAGTGTGTCGATTTAAATGCCCTAACCTTAAATTACTAACCGAATTTTAGTCCTAATCATGCATCATATACCTACTATCCTAATTATCCCACATATGAAATTTACAAGTTAAAATCGCAAAAACCATTACATAAACATTAAACCGAGTTCATACAAAAGTTTAACAAAAACCAAGAATCGAAACAAGTTCCTACAAACTATACAAACATGATTAAATACATAAGCCATAGAGGGAGTAGATCACACTTTAGAAACCTTCAAGACTTCCAAAACGTGGTGGAGAGGTTGCTCGACTGTACGGCAGGAAGCAGAATGAAGGTACGAAATTTGGGTGGTGGTGGTGTAGGTTTCGGCTAAGTATTTGGTGTTTGGTGTTTGGTGTTTGGTGTTTGGTGTTTGGGAGACTTGGTAGAGTTTTAGGCTAGTACTTGTGCTTGAGATGAGATGAGATAATTTTTATATAGGAAAACAAGGCTTTATATAGGGAAAAAATTGGTAGAAGCAAATCGGCAAAGGAAATCCTTATGCAATATGGTTTTGGTTCCTTCCTTTCTTGGTTCTTCTAGGTAACTTCTTCAGCTGATTTTCTTTGTGGATCGAGCTGCAATGCTTCATGGACTCCTCAAGTGGACTTGGCAACTCTCTTTAATGGATAATGGTCTATGGATATGCAGCAATTGGCTTCCCTAGTACAACCGGCAGAAATCTGCCCAAACCGGCAAGCTTTCCTATCTGAGCTAGGAGATCTCTTTTCTTCATCTTTTTCACTTTTTTTTGGCTTGGTTGGATCCCCTAACCTTCATTAAGTATGGAAACTCTCACTTGATGCATTTAGTTGCCCTTTAGATGCTCAAATACAGAAAATTCTGAAAACGGGAAATAGGTTGTTCTTCTCGGCAGGGCAATGACCTTGTTGTCTTGCGACTAGCATAACTTTCTCCTCAGGATAGCTTTGATGCGATTCTGAGTTCTGTAGAAACTAGACTCATAGAGCTTTCCGTGAATATGTAGCACGCCTTTTAGTTCCTCATGGTCCGTCCTGGAGAATTTCTGGAAATTGAGCGATGTGCCCAGGAAATTGCTGGAACTTACTAGATCCGATTTTGTCTTGCAATTCTTTGTTTTGCTCCAATTGCTATAACTCCTTCCATTGCTCAATTCTTAACATGTATACGGTTCATAAGAGAAGAAAAATCTATCGAAAACATCATGGAATCTTTAAAGAATCAACGAAACATTTAGAGATTTCGATTTTCAGCACTTTGTCAAATTTATGTAAATTTCTAACTCTTAAGCATATTTTCATTATAACTCTACCAAAAACTCATAGTTCTACATTATGACTCGATTCTAAACAAATAAGGGTTAAAACAAAGTATAAACGTGGGTAAAACACGTTAAGAACGTCGCATTTTATGCTCCTATCACGCTTATAGCTCGCGACATCTTCATCTTCCTCGCATTCATATGCTAATTAAACCACTCTCTACGAGATTCATAACTAGATTAACAAATAGTAATTTAGATGATTGAATATTTGTATCCGTACGAAGTGTCTCCGCCCTTGGATTATATTTATAGCTGAATTATGACGGTTCTAGACACAACAATTTTAGAAATACATTCAATATGTTCTTATATACTGTAAATTAGCGTTAGAAACAATGGGCGCTTGGAAGACTAATTGTTGGTTTTCGAGCAATTATTTTATGGTCATTTAAGTGATGCAGGCCAATAAAAGTGCAACAAATCGGTGAGATTTACAGTGTGAACCAACTACATTTGCTCATACCAGAATAAATAATTTCTCTCAGTTTAGTAGAAACATCAATTTGACATTTTCACTTTTTCATTTTTAATTTTAAAACTTATTTTTTGGAAAACATTACCAAGTAGACTGTTATTCTTTGTTTCAACATTAATACATTTTTATATCAAAGCCTAAACCAAAATGAATTGACTACCCACACCAACACACCACAAATTCAAGGGAAAAATTTCTCAACTCTTTAGTAAGTGTAAACGGATTTGTACTTGGAATTGGCATGGGGATAATGGATAATATCAGATGGTTGCAGATAAGTCCATTGTGGTGTTCCACTCTCATAAATCATTGTTTTTGCATATTTGATTGTGTTTGCTTACTCCAACTCAAGTGATTTACTTGTGGGTTACCATGATGATATATATATTTGTTCCAGAAGAATGCCATACGCAAAAGCTAGGAAGACTCATAAAATAGCACAGGCAAATAATAAGGTGTTGGCTACTCGGTTCACATTCTTCTGTTGTACCTAAAGACATAAAAGAGCCACAAGTTATCATATGACTGCAATTGGATTTTTGTTTCATGAATTAGGTATGTATTCATTTTCTAGAAATCACAATACAGTATATTGGTCACCAGAAATCACACCATTAATATGCATGAGTTGCAACTCGAGTGTAATTGAACAATGGAACTTGTATCCATTTAATGCAAATCGTTTACGTGATTGCCTAATATGCTTCCATAGCCAGCACAAGTTTACTACTCAGTAGTCGGTACTTACACAAGCAGTTTTTATCATATGGTGAAGTTGCATTATCTGCACTACCACCCACGATTGGGGATGCAAACAGTGTAGACAATACAAATCTTCAGCCAAATCAAAGCGGAACAAATAAATATATTACTCCCCTACTAAGAACTGATAAAAGAGAAAGCGAAAGAGTCGTATCCATTTTCACCAGGACTCCCATATCAACAGTGCTGCTGCTACAGCCATTGTTAAGAGGCTATACACAGAATACCTAACCAACCAGCAGTTAATGAATTGATATGCATACAAATAGGTGTTTTACAGAATCTAGAGGACCTTTGAGACTAAGCCACACTAAGGTAAAGGCAGGGATGACAAAATACAGAGGCAACATGAATCACGTGTTCCCCATTAATAAAAGGCTTGGGAATGAAGCTGTAACCCTATTGCTGTTTGGTTGGTTTGCCCGAAGACTCTCCTCCGTTATTATTCTTTGTGGGGGAGACCTTGGCTGGGGTTGAACGCTCTGACTGTGAGAACCGAATCAAGATCTGCATGAGGATAGTAACAACGCCCATACTCAATACTGAGAATGCAATGCCCTTCCATGAGGATAGAAGTGAAGACCAGTAGAGGAACTTTAGGACCCCAAAAATTAGAAGACACGCCCAAGATGTAACAACCTGCCCAAAGAATAAGTTATTAGCAGTACTTTAAAGCCACCTTGTAGCAAAACAGAGAAAGCATATGTGAGTAGTTTCCTAGTTCATTAGAGCAGCTAACCCACCACTAGTGACTTCCATGGCCGCCCAGTGATTTGCAATTCTTGATCACCAAAAGTTTGCTCCACTGCATGTTTGTCCAATAATGCATCCTAGTATACCACATGCAAACAGAAAACAACCAAAAAGCATGAATTTAATGTGTCAATGTCAGATTATTAACTTTTATTTCTCACAAGCATGGAGGTGAACCACCATTTTGGATACCACCTACATCCCACCATATGCAGCAGCTGATGTAGCACAAAGTCCAACCTATCAATGCCACATTAGCTTGGATGAAGGTAGTACTGAAAAAGGTGGTTTACTTGCCATTCCTCTTTCATACATCCAAATAAAAAATGCTAAAGAAACAAAGCTATGCATCACATGTATAGGAACCACCTTGGCCACAAATGCATCTTTACACCATTGGGCAACAGCATCATCAGTTTCAGGCAAGTCCTTCATAACATGCCTCTTGATGTGCACATGCACCTACAAGAAACCAACAACCAAGGAAAATTATATATAGCGAATAATCCATATATACAAAGGGCACATGGCTGCTGCCACTTGCGGTATGATTAAATGAGTCTTGGCATTGGAGGTGAATTTAGGAATAGCCACTATTAATGTGAATAAACTTTATAACATGTTCCAACCGCCACATTAGTCAATTTGAAGATCTGATGTAGAGTAAGTTTACCACAGAAGGTCGCCCCTCAAAAAGTCTTAGCATTGTTGGTGCAGGCGAACTTTTGGGAATAGCCACCGTTACATCATATATAGCTGGAACAAATGAGCGCATGTGACTTACTGCAGAGACAAAACCCTGAAAGTAACAGAATTAATTGAAATAAGCCAGTGTGCTTGTGCAACAGAGAAATATGGCCCTCTTGTAAAGGAGGATTTGAGGCCATAAAGTTCTACTCATGCTGAAGACAAAAGCATAATAAAGTTTATTGTTCTCTCAAAGTACTTATCAAAATACACTAAAACCTATACCTTAGTGCGAGGAATCAAAACATTTCTAGGGACAGGTAAACCTGTTGAGGCTGCATATTCTTGTGCAGCCAAAAGTTTTGCCTGTGTAAAGCGAGTTCCTTCTACAAAAAGAGCTAACCAAAAGGGTTGAGGGAAGTCCTTCAGCCGTTGAATACCTGACTGCAAATACAATACGATAAAACTCAAATGAGACCGATGAGGACAAAATAAAGTAGATAGACTAAGACAATTGCCCTTAGATTTTAACCTGTGTCCGGTACTACTCTGAAATACTAAAAGTAAAAGGGATGACACACATGAGACAAGTTGGCTAAGAATTCACCTAAAATACTGTTGAATAGTACCACTACAGAATGGAGAAATAGCTAAGCTAAGGAAGATAGCTAGCGTAAGGGAGAGAAAATTGAAGAGAAGAGGAGAATCCAGATGGAGAAACATAGCCGCTCAATTGATGGAGGCCAAAACTAAAAGATGAACAGGAGTAAGATATCCACTTGAATTACCTAGATAAATATAGATAAAAAATTAGCCTTTTTATTCATTTGCTGAAAACTAAAATGCAGTGGACAGTGTCCTTTGAAGTAACTACAAAATTGATGTATGACTAGCAGTAGCAAACAACTTATTAGATGGATTCTAATAGACACAAGTAAAACATCCACTGTACAATTATAAAAAGAATGGCAGAACAGTAATTACTAAATGATCCTATCTAAACAGCATTAAATAAGAACAAAAAATTAGATCAAGAGTAGATATGAAATAGTGAACATATAGATAATGATGTGTTTAGTCTCTCCAATCAGACCTATCTATGAGGTGCAGACACACTTATATGTCAGTACGTAATCCTCAAATTGCTTCATATTTATCCAACATTGTCTACCAGTTTACTTAATGAGACCAGTTTACTTATGAAGCTCCTTGACAGTTCCATATATCTTTCAAGGCAGAACTTATAACTTAAAAAAATGTGTTCGCTTGGGTTGTGTGTATATAATACCTTTATTGTGCTTTCATCTTTTGCCCAACTTCTTTCCAAGAAGAGATATTCAGAAAACCACATTGACCACCCTATGACCTGCATATATAAGGCATCAGATTTAATGAAGTCGAAGCCATTTTCTTCCTAGAAAAAGTAAATCAATTCAGCAATGAAGTGAAAACAGTTCAACATTTGATATTATATTCAGTTTCACTTCCAGAAGGCAATCTATTAATAGAATAATAATAACAATACAAAACCTCTTCCTCCCTTTACAATGCAAACAGCAATTAAAAGAAATCTAAATTCCTTAGTAAAGCCTTATGATATAACAATAGCCACAACTCTTAAATCATCCAAAAACTTTAGGTTACGCAGAACTGCAGTTGGAGAAAACATTATAAACGTATATTATACGCACAACAAACTTGAAAGGTGTAGGATACCACTGTTGGAAGCCTAGCATACAAATACGAACTGAAAATAACAGTCTAACCAGCTTCATCAAAACACAAATTGACAGGACAACTTAAGTTGGAACATACCGGAAGAAATTTGGATGATTTCTTCATTACAGCTAACGAGCTGCCAAGACAACCAGACCGCTGCATATATAAATCAACTCACAATCAGCTGCATAAATTATAATAGGGAACAAAAGTTGCATGCTCATTAGTTTAAGTATCAAGTACACAGATCATTTACACAAATCTATAGATAAAAATAATAATAACAATAAAAAAAAAATAGGCATGCTTTTTAATAGTGTGTTCAATGTATCATTTCATTTTTCAAATTGGTATCTGGTTGCATGTAACGGTGCACGCATTGATCATAGCAATGATATATAAACAGTGTACCTGAGCTAGAACCCATCCAACCAGCCAATCAATATCACTTTTGTGATTGCATATGACAAGAGCATGTTCTTTACCTACAATACATGAACAGACACATAACATTATCAACATAATTTCATGAAGAAATAAAGATATACATTACTTGCTCCTAAGAGTAAAGAAACATCAAGCAAGCCAAGAATATTAAGCCTTACCCATTAAATGGAAGGTTTCAGGGTCAGTGTAGACTTTGACCTACAAAAAAGATGGTAAACCAAATTAATATTTAAAGTTCCATTTCAAGATACTCTATAGCAATCCAAGATGAACTTAATACCAAGAAGAAGATCCTTAACATACTTCACTAAACCCCCTTTTGCATAAGCAATAGGGTGGAAACTATCACTGCCGAGTTTAAGCGACATATTTCACAGAAATCCTTCAGTTTCTAGTCAAGCAGAAATTATTGGTGTCCCAGGCCCTAATGGCAGTATTACGCTATCAGGCTAGCTCTATCACAATTTGTTACAAGTGAGGGAAGTGCTTGAAATTGGCACGACATCACAAAAGGATGACCAAGGTGCCTGTCATGACTTACAAAGGCATTGATAAACTCAACGGTAATTACAAAATCCAGACAGACAAAACAGAACTAGGCTATAGCAGAAAAATCCAAAGCAGCATTACAGGATACGAATATCTTAAATTACATTGCCGAATGTTTTCAACATGTAAACCCATACTTATTCATCTCCCTAACAACACAAACGGTAAAACTAATGCTCTAAATCTATTGAAACCAATCGGATTTAAGACTTAAAAAGCATGAGACACATAGTTTAGCTAACAACCTTGACGCCGGCCCACCAATCGATGATCCAAACAAGCTCCAGCCACAGCAGCTCTGCTACCACTCTGTTGATTCTTCTGTATACATTCTTCGACACAGGCCGAATCAAAACAAAGCAAATCGCCTGAAACAAGTGATTAAACAAACTCAGTAGACTATAATCTGATACCTATATGCATTTACAGTTGAAACAACACAAACAAATCTAAGATTTCGAATCGAAGAAATTAGAAAAAGAAAATTACCTGGAGGAGATTGACGAAAAGGCCGGAGAGAAAGAAGAGGAGGCCGAGTGGAACGATGACAGCTGCGGCTGCAATCGCCATGGCCTTGAAAGCACAGTCGCAGAGAGAAGAGAAGAGGAGAGAAGAAGGGAGATTGAAGAAGCGAGTGGGACTAGAATTAGGGATTTGTGTGTTGGATTCAATAAATAAATAAAAAAGAGGATGGGAATGAGAGTGTGTGGGAATTAAATGAATTTAATGTGAAGATGGTTGCGCGGTTTAAACGCCGTTTCTCTCATATTTCAAGGAAAAATAGAATGAGAGAGAGAGATGGGTTCTTCCGCTTTCTGCCAGAGCTCTGTTTCTTGGACAGTTGAGCTGATGATACCAATATCAATCTGCCATAATTTCCAACCAAATTTCCCTTTTTTTTTGCTTTTCTCATTTTCCAGAAAAATATATATAAAACTATGTGGAGAAATTCTTTTGTGATGTTATCAGATAGGGAGAAAAATGCTCACAAAAATGTTGTACACAAGAGATCGAGGAGTAAATGTTGGTGTTCTTGAGTTAACATGTGATATTGTCAGGTGGTGGTCACAACCTATTTTGGCAAAAGGTGAATATATGTACAGTTTCCACATCCGGTTCGATTGAAACCTCTCCTTTACCAATTATCATATTAACATGCTTTGTGGAATTTAAATTAACTCCAAGCATCGAGATATGGTGGTTCATAGCTATTTCATAATTTTTTTTAATAAATGTTATTACATGTATTTTTTTTTTTTTAAGAATCAAATTCACACATTTTAAATTTGAACTTACAAAATGACAAACATCAATATAATAAAAAAGAAAATATAAAAGTGTGTTATAAAATAGTAGTTTCATATTTCACTCACTTCGGTTTTGAGAAATTGTTAAATTGACTACAAATATTAAACAATAACGATCTTGTATGCACACAATTAGGTAATGATATAAGTCTTTCAAAATTAGACTCAAATGTGATCTGTAAAATAAATTGTTTCAGTCTCTAAAACATATA
Source organism: Potentilla sterilis (assembly GCA_963682095.1). Lineage (NCBI taxonomy): Eukaryota > Viridiplantae > Streptophyta > Magnoliopsida > Rosales > Rosaceae > Potentilla > Potentilla sterilis. The sequence continues at coordinate 23,367,869 of OY821756.1, forward strand.
CTTAAGACATTAAAACTTCTAAACAAAAACAAAGACGGCAGAACTTATATTGTTGTTTTTAAATATTTTATAAAATGTTATAACCATTTAATCTAGTGGCATAGCCTCCCATTTTGTAAGTAGAAGATTGTGAAAAGACTCATTATAGAGTTTGAGTTGTTCACCCGATAAAAAAAAAAAGTTACAAAAGGGTTAGTATGGTTCGGATTTTGACAAGGATTTTGGATTAAGCAAGATTACCAAAGTTACAGGAAGATCACATAAATCCGTAATTTCTTTTCGATTACACAAAGTGAATTGATAATTTGGTACACTTGGCAGGTTTAGTATTCATTAATAAATTTAAAGAGAATTTGGACAAAAAAGGGTTCCTGTGGTCAGCATCATATGGTGTGGATTTTGGATTCGTCTAGAGAAAAGAATATGGATAGAAGGCTCCAATCTTAATGTTGACGTGATGATAGGTCCATGGCCCACCTCTTGTCTAATGTTGTTTTCTGATCTTGTGAGCAACTGAGCATTTATCAAGCGAATTCCTATTTTAGCCGATTCCTATTTCCGACAGTAAATTTTGGCCAATTCCTATTTCCTATTTAGATCGTGTTTGTTTTCCAGGATATAAGCCCTTCAATCTCTCATCTCTTTCCTCCCTCTAATCTGACCCTCTCACTCTCTCTCTCTTTTCTTATCCCAATCTTTCTATGTCTCTCCTATGGCAGCCAAAGCGGAGGACAAAGCCACCAGAGTCGTACCTTCATCACTCGATGACAAGGTCTCGTCAGTGATGACACTTGACACCCTTTCAATCTCCCATCTCTTTCCTCCCTAGTCTGACCCTCTTACTCTCTCTCTCTTCTCCTAACCCCGATCTTTTGTGTCTCTCCCATGGCGGGGCCGAAGCAGAGGACGAAGCCACCAACGTCATACCTTCATCACTCGACGACAAGGTCTCGTCAGTGATGATGCTCAACACCGGATTCAAACTCAACTATACTCTCTCACCGATCTCTTTCACACCAAATTCAGCTGCATATTCTTCACTACCGACAACAACTCTAATCTCGAACACCATTGCTCTCTAAGCAAGCATGAATCCGTCAATTTTTCTCTCTCATATTGCAGTACGTACTACGACGAGGCCAAAGTTGTATCCATGGAAGGAGTCGAAGCCTAGATCTTGTAATTTCAATTCATGCTTGAAGGCATCAAATCCATGCTAGTGTCCAATTAATGGTGTTGACAGTAGCCACAGAGAGGCTACAGCAGGCCCACAGACCCGCAGCAAGCGCACCAGGGCCGGCCCAAGGGTCGGGACCGGATCACCAGCACCCGGCCTCGGGGCCTGGCACTCTATCCTGCCTCCAGGGACCCAGGGGCCGGGGGCGCCAGCCTGCCTAAGAGGGCACCAGAAAGTATAAGCAGAAGGGAACCAGTCCCACATCGAAGAGTAAGGTCAGTCCTTACCCTCAACCACCTATATATGGGCCCCAACTACCTTCTTTATGAGGTAACTTGTCTCTCTCCCTGCTTACATACGTGCCTTAGTTATATATATTCCAACTATACTAACTTAGGCATCGGAGAGGTGAAGGCCGGCCCGCCCGGTATTCCCCTTAGTAAGCAGGATTGCAGGAGATTGAGTTGGATTCATCAAGTATCTATTAGACCCCCGGGTTTAGGCAGAAACAATTGGCGCCGTCTGTGGGAAGCGGTTCGAAAATTTGTGTTGCTCTGCCAGCGAGCAAAGATCGGTCAGTTGTGTTTATTCCATCAGGAAAGAAAAAAAAAAGAGATCGGAGATGAGTCAAGAGAAAGGTACCACCGAGGAGGGACGCCCTGTAATAGTGCAGACGCTCACCTTCACCCCTGCCGTCACACGGGAACCGCGCGGCGACCGGAGCAACGGTCAGGATGGAGAAAGTTATGGGGGACCATCCGGCGTGCCGGATCCCCATCGCGCCAGCTCGCGAGGTAAAGGCCCGGCAGAAGAGGAAGACAGTCCGAAGCGACGGGGCTTCGCCTCGACATTCTCAGATGATTCAAGAGATCGATTTGAGAGCCCGGACCGGGACCTCACGTACAGCCCCGGCCATAGCGGTATGGCGGGAGAATTACGGGCGATGGCCGCAGAGGTCAGTCGTCTGAAAGAGGAGAGCGACAGGGACAGAGCTAAGTCCAACGCTCGGTACGAAGAGATGGAGGCGGTGAATACTGCCCTAGTGGCCGCCCTGGAGAGGGGACAGCAGCGTAATGACGCCATGGCCGGGGCACAGGCGGCAATCCCGCCGGTCCCACCTCAACACACCGATGGAGGGCAATCTTCGGGCGGTCGGTCCGGTGACCCCGTACAGCAGAAGTCGCCATTAGGCGCAGGCCCGCCAAAGAGCGCGATGACCTCCCGCCAGCCCGACGCTTCGTCAGTAGATGGAGCTGAGACGCCAACCGCGCAAGCACTGCAGGTGCTGGCCGACACCGTGTCGAGCTTGAAAGCCCAGATGGAGGCTAACGAGAGAAGAGCCGCGCGGCCGATGGAGGGCGCCCGGTTTAATGAGCGCATGGGTCCCTTTTCGCACCGGGTCATGGAGTCGGGAAGATCTGGCAACCAGAAATCCCTCAAGCTCACCTACTCAGGATCCGGCTGCCCGTACCAGCATCTGGACAGCTTCCGGTCCCAAACCTGCGCTAAGGGATACTCCGATACAGTTTGCTGCAACATCTTCCAGGAGACTTTGTCCGGAGAGGCACTCAGCTGGTTCTACGAGCTTCCGGCAAACTCGATCGAGGCGTTCGAGCAGTTAGCCGACCGGTTCGTGGGCCGCTTCATCCTCCGAGTCGAGGGAGCCCGGATGTCGACCATCCTCTTCAATGGCAGGCAAGCCCCCGGAGAGGAGCTGAGAACCTTGGTCAACCGCTGGCAGACGGCTGCGGCCGGAGTTCGGAACCTGGACAAGGGCATCGCCAAGATGGCGTTTAAACAAGGGCTCCGAGCGGGCAAGTTTTCCTACGTCGTCCGGGTAGAACTCCCGCAGGGGTACGACGAGTTAATGGCTATGGCCATCCGGCATGCTCAGGCCGATCATGAGACCTATGGGCACCACCTGCAGAAGAGGAAGCGGGATGAGGAGCAGGAGGACCATCCCAGGGAAGAGAACCCCCCACCCGCCCAGGAAGCCAAGCCCAATCAGCGGACCGATAACCGCACCGCTCGGCCCAGCCGGAACGCCAACAATAGAAACTGGCCGCAGCGGCAGCAGAGGTCCTATTCTGATAAGCCTCAGAATGAGCACAAGCTAGCGCCGTTCCGCCAAGAGCGCCCCCTAGCAATCATGCCAGCACCACCACCGGCCAACCAAGAAGTCTTCACCGCTCTCACCACTTCCTACGAGGATATCCTACTTGAGAACGAGAGTGTCATTCCCCCACCGCCCCCGAGAAGGTTCCCGAAGGGGAAACTTACAACGGCGCAGACGGGCAAGTACTGCTCGTACCATGATGAGGATACTCATCGAACGAGCAAGTGCTACGCTCTCAGGCAAGCGGTGCAGGTTTTGATTGATAACGGCCAGCTCCAGCGGTACGTGGGGAAAAGAGGAACAGACCCCGACCGGGAGCATGACCAATCCTGGTGAAACCCGCTAGTCTGAGCGGTTAGTTTGGCATAGTTCGCGGTTCAACCGCTGTAAAAAAAACAAATATATATGCAAACTACTTTTGAGAAAATTTCACCGGCTCTGCCAGTTCCAGTATATTCATATTCATGCAAGTATATAAGCAGTAACCGATCCGGAAAGATTACAAGGAAAAGGGCAAGAAAATCCTAAGGAGCTACGACTCCGCCTTCGGTAGGCAGTCCGCCAGCCTCTCCTGCGGTACCCTCGTCGTCGATGTTAGTTCCGGTGATGGCTCCGGCTCGGGCAGACTCGGCACCGTTGGTAAAAGAATCCAAGTCCGAGCGAATCGCTTCACCTGGCTGCTCCTCAACCGCCTCCTGATGGATGTCCGACTGCTCATGGATATCTCCTTCAGCAGCAGTCGACATCAGGGAAGTGTCTAGCCATCCCTTCCCCGCCCATTCCGTGTACGCATCCGAGATGCCCTCTTCCCTGGCCTTCACCAGAAACTCCAGGAACTGATCGCTCTAGCGGTATTTGAGAACGACCCGCTCGAAGAGTTCCGGGTCATCTTCCCCGGCCGGAGCAGTAGAGGCAGCGAGCAGAGCACCAGCTCCCACTTGGAACTCATCCACCTTGGCCTCCAGTTCGGCCCTCTCCCTCTCCAGGAGCTGGTTCTGCTCCTTCAGTTCGGCCCTCTCCTTCTCCAGGGTCCGGTTCTGCTCCTCCAGCTTCTTGGCCCTCTCCTCCAATTTGGCCTTCTCCCGGTCCGAGCGAGACTTCTCCACCTCTAGGCGCTGTCGGGTCTCGGATAAAGCAGTTATCTGTCTCTGCAGCTCTGAGAGCCCCTCGCTCGCGACCGGTTCGTACAAACTGTACAGCAACTGCGCAACACCAAAGAGTTAGTCAAGCAGCAAAAGAAAAACAAGTTACAAGCAGTACAGTGGTACCGTGCGGTATTTACCCGGAGGACGGATTCCTTGCATTTTGGACGATTCCCGCCCGCCAAGGCTCCAGTAACCCCGGGTCTGTCCAGACCAAGGCCGGCCAAGTTCGCCACCACTTGCCGGGCGATTGCACCACTCGGGCTTCCCCTCGGTGCCTCCACAGGCGCTGGACTACTCTGCCGAGCGGCAGCAGCAGCATTCTCCCCAGCAGCGTTGGACTGCGCACCTCTGGTAATCCTGAACCGTTTGGCCAGGTTTTCCCGTGCCGACCCACCGGTCAGCGTCACCAGCGCGGAGGAAGGAACGTCCCCAACCTTCCGTTTTTCTCCCCGGCCCTCCGGAGAAGAAGATCGTGCGCTTGCGGGGACGGCGCGAGCCACCCTTGGTGCAGACACCGAACGGTTGAGAACCCTATTCATCCCACCGGGAATCCTCACCGCCCCCCCGGTGCTCTTGCCCTTTCCAGGCGCCAGCAGGCCTTTGGAGTGATGGGTCTTCACCCGCCTCAGGACATAGGCATCCTCATCGACGTCCATGGCCCTCGGCTCCGCAAGAGTCGTAAGCCGGCCGGACCCGTCGTTCACCGACGTCCGCGAGACGATCTCGGCCTTCTCCTTCAGCTGGTTGAGGAGATCTTCCCCGTCCATGGAGAGAGTGGTTTCAGGCTTGATAGTCGCCCGGGAAGATGCACCTGCAAGGAAAGCAAACGGTTAGTATATTGCAGAAACTAACACAAAGTATCACCGCTCAAGCGCTTCCTACACACCGGGACCCCGCCCAAGCTGGCAGTATTCCAGCACTTCCCGTCGAATGAAGTTGTAAGAACTCCGTTCCAGATCGTCCCAGCATCCGGTTATGGTCGAGATCCTCTCACGCTCCAAATCGGACAGCTCGTACGACTGGTCGCCAATGGGTTGGAAGGCGCCAGGAACACAGTACATTCTATTCCTCTCCTGCCACTTCCCGCCCACCATCACCACTTTTTTCCTCCAGCTGTTGTCTACCCATGAAAGCATATTGGTGACGATCGGTGGAGGCTTCCGGGTGTTGAAGGACAGGCAGCCATGGGACCCCTGCTTCCTGGAGTACGACAGCCTGTACAAGGCCCGGAACTCGTTTACTGTGGGTATGTTCATCCCAGAGAACTCGTACAAGCAGCCGAGGCTCAGTAGTCGTCTCCACTGAAGCCCAGGAAGCTGCGCGGGTGACACTTGCAGTGCACTGAGCATGTACTGCACGTAGTGTGGCAGCGGGAACGAGAGTCCATGCCGGAACTGATCCGGATGTGCAGCAACCCAACCTTCTTCCGGGTTGCAGGCTGACTCTCCAGGATTCAAGGGCCGTAGCAGCACTCTATCCGGGATACCCCACGCTTCCCGCAGCGCCTCAATCTCTTCAGGGGTCATGCTCTCCTTCGGTTCATCACACACCACAGCGTGCTTCCCACTGCCGATGGTGTAGCTCGCAACCGGAGCATCTGCAAGACGCACCCCGTGCGGTATTTCAGTCTCCGAGGATTCAGCCCCGGAAGACGAAGAAGAGGACGGAGTCGAAACCCTGCTCCCGGAGCAGTCAGCGGCTTCGGTCTCCGGAGATTCCGAACTGAGCCAGTCGTTCAGCCTCTGCGCATCGTCCACGAGGGGACCTCTGGCAGCCAATTCGGAAGCCCGGTCAGAGCCTGAGGACGACATCTTAACCTAGGGGAAGAACACAAAACCCTAGCGCTCGTCAGCAATAGGCTACAACAACGCCTTCTACGGCCTCTCCCCAAGTTTGCCGCAAAGCAATTCCGTCAGCGGCAGAGATCCCTCTCCCCCCCCTGCCGCAAAACAACAAAGCCAAAAACAAGAACAACACCGGGGCAAAGAAATCAAACAAACTTACCGATTAGTATGCTCAACCGAGAACAATCGGCCCTGGGAAAGCAGCGCGCAATGGTAGGGAGCGTTCAGGAAAACAGATCTCGCAGCCGGATTTCTCTCTTTCTCTTAGTTTCTCCAAAGCAAGAAGCAACAACAGAAAGAAGAGCAGAAAAGGCCTTTTTATAGAAGGGACCAGTGCCCTAGGCAATCAAAATCCCTCCAAAACAAGTAATCAGAGCAACTCAAACGCCTGCGAATCCACGCCCTACATCTCAAGACCGCCCCGCGCTGGCACGTGTCCCAGCGTTGGTAACCTCCCCATGCCATCATAACTGACGGGACTGATGGACTTCTTCCTTAAATGCATGTCAGCCATTTGTCCCACACGCTGGCGACAGGAAGGTAGGAGCGGGAATCAAGGAGTCAGGCCCTCCCACTTCCCCAGATTCCACGCTTGCACGACAATCTTCGCTGCATTTCTCGAAGACCTCTCTCGCGGTTATGATCATCCAACCGCTTGGAGAGCACCCATCCGGGTATGAAGCCTCGTTTCGATATGGCTGGACGCCCAGTCGAGTTCTGCCCGGCACCTTGGCAGTTCGCGGTTATGATCATTCAACCGGCTGCATGGCTTCTTCATCGCATATTACTGGAGACCTCGTCCGGATATGGCATGGCGATCGGACACCGGTCGAGGTCCGTCCAGTCGCACTTCACTAGGGGACTCGTCTCGATATGGCAGGACGCCCGGTCGAGTTCCGCCCACCGGTTACGACGCATCCAACCGGCTCAAAAGCACATTCCGAGAATAGGATCCACCCGGCACCATGGCATTTCACTGGGGGACTCGTCCGGAGATGGCATGATGTCCGGGCACCGGTCGAGTTCCGCCCAGTCCCATGGCTGACCCCGGTCATGAGAACATTCGACCGGCTCGGGCTTTATACACCCGGGTGAGTTTGCATCTAACCCATGCACGCTTGTCCAGCAGGATAAAAACCCTGCATCGCACTAGCTGCGGCAACAGGGGGATACATGGCGAGCTTTGTCACCTCAACGCCACCCCCCTACCAGGAACATAATGCACCTGGCCCCATGGCACTTCACTGGGGGACTCGTCCGGAGATGGCATGATGTCCGGGCACCGGTCGAGTTCCGCCCAATACCATGGCTGACACCGGTCGAGAATATTCGACCGGCGGGCGTTATACACCCGGGCGAGTCTGCATCTAACCCATGCACGCTTGTCCAGCAGGATAAAAACCCTGCATCGCATTGAAAAGCGATCAAACATGGGGCTACATGGCGAGCTTTGTCACCTCAATGCCACCCCCTTACCTCAACGCTTATTCAATACAAGCTGAGAAGAACTAGCAAGTGTTCGCCGGTGCTTCAAACAGGCCGCAACACCAGGGTAATCTCCCTACAGCCTAGCAATGGGAAACTCGTCTCCATATGGCAGATCGCCCGCTAGAGGCTCAGTGAATCCGGCAGATCGCCCAGTTGAGGCCCAGTGAAGCTCCGCTTCGTACCGAGAGGGCAGAGTGCCCGGCCGAAATTCCGTGCACATTCCTTGCATGGCGGATTTCAACGCCGCATTATCATCCCATGCACAAATCTCTTGCATGGCGGATTTCAACGCCTCATTATCATTCCATGCACACATCTGTTGCATGGCATCATGGCATCATCATTATCATCTTGGCTCCATGCTCACAACACCACAACACTTAGCCATATTACTGCTTATATTGCAAGTGTGCTTATAAACTATTGCTTCCCATCGGTAACAGGTACTCACCTCGGTCACGCCCAATCTTTAACGCGGACTTGGGGGACTGGGCACCGGTAGGTTGGTAGCCCCGCGGGTCTGCGGGACAAGAGCAAGACAGATTTAAGTCCCCATTCAAGATTGCACTTGACCGGGAACTTGGGGGACTTGTTGACAGTAGCCACAGAGAGGCTACAGCAGGCCCACAGACCCGCAGCAAGCGCACCAGGGCCCGGCCCAAGGGTCGGGACCGGATCACCAGCACCCGGCCTCGGGGCCTGGCACTCTATCCTGCCTCCAGGGACCCAGGGGCCGGGGGCGCCAGCCTGCCTAAGAGGGCACCAGAAAGTATAAGCAGAAGGGAACCAGTCCCACATCGAAGAGTAAGGCCAGTCCTTACCCCCAACTACCTATATATGGGCCCCAACTACCTTCTTTATGAGGTAACTTGTCTCTCTCCCTACTTACATACGTGCCTTAGTTATATATATTCCAACTATACTAACTTAGGCATCGGAGAGGTGAAGGCTGGCCCGCCCGGTATTCCCCTTAGTAAGCAGGATTGCAGGAGATCGAGTTGGATTCATCAAGTATCTACTAGACCCCCGGGTTTAGGAAGAAACAAATGGGTTCAAGGATTATATAGGGTAATTAGGGGGATGAGGATTAGGTGCTTCCAGAAAATTTGCTTTTTTGAACAAGATGTTGCAATAATGGTCCAGCAACCTGAATCATGGTTCTATTGGGGGCAATAAGTGGTCTATTAGGGAGCAGTAAGGTTCTATTGAAGGCAGTATGATCATATTGGGATTAGGGACAAAAGAGTCTTACTAAGGTTCTATTAGGGGTGGTAGGTGGTCTTTTAGAGATAAGGAGCCTTAATAGGGGGTAATAGAGGTCTATTAGGGGCAGTAGAGGTCTATTGGGGGGCAATAGGGGTAGTAGAGATCCTATTAGGGGCCAATAGGGGGGTTATGTACATAATTACCACTATTAAAATGATTTTTACCACCGCTGCTTAACAAGGAGAGATGCAGATGAGAATGTTGCCGCTACTTACCGAGGAGAGATGCACTCGAGAGATATTATCGTTGTCAATCATCGAAGCGAGAGGGAGACGCTAGCTCTCAGTAGGGAGAGTCATTATTGACCTCTAATTCATATATCTAATACAAACAGTGAGAAAATAAAATTAAAAATATCATGACATTTAAATGGGTTCATGATATCATAAAAGCTATTGTACATTTATACTATTTTTCCTTACATTTTTGTAAAAGTAGTGAACTGATATAAACTTTTGCTACTCAAAACATATATCACGGTTTATTGGGGGTAATATGTGATCTATGGGGGAGCCCCATAAAGGTTCTTATTGGGGGACAATAGGAGGTCTTATTAGAGGACAATAGGGGTCTATGTACCTAGTTATTAGACCTCTAACGTTTTTAAGACCGAAATTCCGTTATGGATCCTAAAATTTATGCTACCGTTCTCCAACAAGTAACATTAAAGCAGAAGAGTCTAAAATCGAAGACATGCAAACAAGCAAGGTTGTCAATCATCTGATTTAACATGTAAGTTATCTAAGGTTTTACCCTAAGTGAGCACAACAAATCAAAACAACCGCTAGGCATATAGCTTTATCTATTATTACTCGGGTTAGATGAAACCTAACATCTAGAATTACATGCTAATCAAAACTAATGTTTCGGTTTTTAAGTCACATCCTTAGATTACTAACTGATTTAAATCCTAAACATGCATCTAATACGGACAGTCCTAATTATCTAAGTGTCTGATTTTCCTACAAGTTTTATATTACAAATTAACATGCAAAGACTCATTGAAACCGAAACTTAAACCTATACCTAAGCAACGACTCAAAATGATTTTAACATGTAATTTATAAAACCAAATTCCAATTCGAAACATACATAGACATACAATCCGAAACAAAAAATACATGCAAGTTTCATAGACAAAACTAAACATAACTACAAAGAATAAATTGTTACACCGAAAGTAGGGAGTGGATCACACTTTTTAGGCACCTTTGATGCTTCAACTTGTGTTGATCCGATGATGATGGCTTAGGTACGGGTAGGATATTTTTGATGGTGGTGGAGATGTGTTTTCGGCTAACTATTCAATGTAGGATTTTTGGGCAACTTTGGTAGAGCTTATGGCTTTGTGTTTTCTGCTAAAGATGTGACCGTTTTTCTGTAGGAAAACAAGGCCTTATATAGGAGAAAATTTGGCAGAAACAAGGGACACAAAACCTAGTCCAAATCGGCAAAGGCAATCCTTGTTTAACAAGGTTTTGGTTCCTTCCTTTCTTGGTTCTTCAAGGAAACTTCTTCAGCTCATTTTCTTTGTGGATTGGGTTGCAATGCTTCATGGACTCTTCATATCTTCTTGATGGATAATGAGCCATGGATCGGTAGAGGCAGCCCCCATTGCGCAACCGGCAGAAAACAATCCAAACCGGCAAGTTATCCTATCCGAGCTAGAAGATCACTTTTCTTCATCTTTTTCACTTCTTTTGGCATGGCTGGATCCCCTAACCTTCATTAAGCTTGAAAACTCTCACTTGATGCATTCGGTTGCCCTTTAGATGCCTAACACTACCAGGAAAAATACCTTAGGCGACGAAATATAAATAGTTTCCTCGCCTAAGAAGACGAAAAAAATTTCGTCCTCTAAGCTAGAAATTTCGTCGCCTAAGACTATTCTTAGGCGACGAATAATTATTTTGGTCGTCTAAGAGAACACTTTAACGACGAAAATTAATTTCATCGTCTATGTATTTTCTTAGGTGACGAAAAAAAATTTCGCTGCCTAAGGTTTTTACTTAGGTGACGAAAAAAACTTTCGTCGCCTAAGATCTTTACTTAGGTGAAGAAAAAATTATTTTTCGTCGCCTAAGTATTTAACTTAGGCGAGGAAAGTGAATTTTCGTCGCCTAAGAAAACACAAAGACGCCGACAAATATTTGTCGTTAGAGTTATTTTCTAAGACGACGAAAATTATGTTTTCGTCGCCTAAGATTTACACTTAGACGAGGAAACCATTTTTTCGTCGCCTAAGTGTGCATCTTAGGCGAGGAAAGTACCATTTCGTCGCCTAAGTAAATATTAGGTCAACCTTATTTAAACATATCTCTCTCTATGGGGAGCCATAGTATCGGGAGGTAAAAATTTCTAAATTTTTACATGGATAATTAGGTTTCAACTATATGAGAGTTTAATGTTTAGAAGAGTCGACCAAACAAAGTCATCTAAAAGTGCGTAATAGCGTTTTCGTGTGATAAGTTTTATGAAAATATGGTTGACCGATTCGATCGAGCATCGAACGTTCACGAAACGAGTTGATTTTTATATTCTACTCATATTTAACTATAACGGTCATATCAGACGGTCAAAATTTTCATTTTGTAAATTTAGCCATTATAATGACAACATGTTTACTTATGCGGTATAACTTGATTTGTAGATTATACTCAAGTGTACAACTTTTCGAAACAACTATATAGAAGAAGTCAAATTTTGAAAAACTCTGTGAAATAGCATTTCATCGTTATGATGAAATAAAATTATGGTAAAAAAAATCACTTAAATCCGACAAAATTAGAGCCTCGATCGATGCGGTCAACCTTATTTAAACTTATCTCTCTCCATGGGGAGCCATGATGATTTAAATTATGTATTTTTAAATTCAATAAATGTGTTTGTGATGTATAACTACAATTATAAAATGGTGTGTACGTACGTACAGAATCTTCGACTGTTATTATATGTCTTAAACAGGCCAGCCATTTGGAGATTTCGCTGGTTATGTTGGATTATAGTTTCCTCAAGATAATAAAACTGGGCTTATTAATTTTTTTTGTATATATATATATATATATATATATATATATGTATATGTGGGGTCCGAGTCGACCAAATGCACCTATGAACTTGTCGCAAAATTTTAAACACATTAAAATTAAGCCGCCAATAGATTTTTTAAAAAATTACTTTTACTTAGACCACGAAATAATCATTTTCGTCACCTAAGTGCTTACTTAGACGACGAAATAAACAGTTTCGTCGTCTAAGTAAGAGCTTAGGCGACGAAAATAGCTATTTCGTAGTCTAAGTAAAAAACCCTAAACAAATTAAAATTAAGCCGCAAATAGATTTTTAAAAAAATTATTTTTTCTTAGACCACGAAATAATCATTTTCGTCGCTAAGTGTTTACTTAGGCGAGGAAACCTTTTTTTCGTCGCCTAAGTGTGTATCTTAGACGAGGAAAGTATTATTTCGTCGCCTAAGTAAACTTATCACACAAATACGGTATTACGTACCTTTAGATGACCTTGTTTCGTCGACTCTTCTAAAAATTAAACTCTCATATAGATGAGACGTAATTATCCATGTAAAAATTTGGGAAATTTTATCTTCCGATACTATGGCTCCCCATAGAGAGAGATAAGTATAAATAAGGTTGACCGCACGATCGGGGCTCTAATTTTATCGGATTTAAGTGATTTTTTTACCATCATCGTATTTCCTCATAACGATCAAATGCTATTTCATATCGTTTTTCAAAATTTGACTTCTTTTATATAGTTGTTTCGAAAAGTTGTACACTTGAGTATAATCTACTAATCAAGTTATACCGCATTAGTAAACATGTTGTCATTATAATGGCTAAATTCACAAAATAAAAATTTTGACCGTCTGATGTGATCGTTATAGTTAAATTTGAGTATAGTATAAAAATCAACTCTTTTCGTGAATGTTCGATGCTCGATCGAAATGGTCAACCATATTTTCATAAAACTTATCACACGAAAACGCTATTACGTACCTTTAGATGACCTTGTTTCGTCGACTCTTCCAAACATTAAACTCTTATATAGATGAGACGTAATTATCCATGTAAAATTTTGGAAACTTTTACCACCCGATACTATGAATCCTCATAGAGAGAGATAAGTTTAAATAAGGTTGACCGCATCGATCGAGACTCTAACTTTGTCGGATTTAAGTGATTTTTTTACCATCACCGTATTTCATCATAACGATCAAATGCTATTTCATAACGTTTTTCAAAATTTGACTTCTTTTATATAGTTTTTTACAAAAGTTTTAACACATTTTAATTAAGCAGCCAATAGATTTAAAAAAAAAAAAATTAACTTAGGTGACGAAATATACATATTCGTCGCCTAAGTTTTTACTCCACGAAAATATCATTTTCCTCACCTAAGTAAATACTTAGGCGACGAATATGTATATTTCGTCGCTTAAGTTCATTTCAATTTTTTTTAAAAATTTATTGGCGGCTTAATTTTCCACGCCGATAAATGTTGCCAAAATTCGAAATTATCTTAAGAGACGAATAATTTGTTTCGTCGCCTAAGTATACATTCTTAGGAGACGACACTTGTTTTTTCGTCGCCTAAGATTTACTTAGGAGACGAATTCTTAGTTTCGTCGCCTAAGTTAGACCGATATAAACCGATACAATTCGATCAGTTCATTCCTCAAATCCCTAATTCTCTAAAAATTCCTCCGTCCTGCGGTCCTGCCCCAGCCTCCGCTCAGTCCCAGACATAGCTTGTGCCCCAATCTCCGCCTCTGTCACCTCTACCGCCTCGGGTTCCCCGGCTCCCCAACCTCCGCCTCAGTCCTACCCCAGGCCGCCTCAGTCCCCGCCTCGTGGCCGCCGCCCCAGCCTTCGCCTCAGTCTCTCCTCAGTCCTGCCCTAGCCTCCGCCTCAGTCCCAGACACAACCTGTGCCTCCGCCCCCGCTCGGTGACCTCCCCGTCCTGCCCCAACCTCCGCCTCAGTCCTGCCCCTTCCTCCTCTATAGGTCCGATTATCTTCTCTCTTCAACAGGTTGCGCCACATATAGCTTGATTAGATTTGTTAGTTAACTTCTCATACTCATGCATGAACTGCAGCTCACCTACCAGGCTATATAGGCATAATATAAAAGGAAACATGCTGTGATTATCTAAACATTTTTGTTGCCTTCTCAGTTTTGCTGTTATAGAATGGTGTAGTAAACTATTGCTTTCGTCTGAAGTTTTGTATGGATCTCTACCTTTGTTTTTTATGCTGTGCTTTTGTTGCTTCTTCCATCCTCGTCTTGTTTTACTTACTAATTTGTTCAGTACTATCCAAAATCTTGAAAGTAAGACAAACTGTTCATATCATCAGCTGCAAGCTAGGTCTCTATCAATTGTACTAGCCCCAACTGATACTCTGAGATTCTGTTGGATTTTTTTAAATCAGTGCACATTTTGTTGTAGGTGTCATGAACAATATCATCATGTCAAATCTCATACAGAGGCTTAGACCCCTTGTGGGTTTGAAAGGATGGGATTTTTGTGTTGTCTGGAAACTTAGTGAAGATCAAAGGTTAAGAAACTGATGTAACTATATATACGAATTAATCTCTCGGTTAATATCTTTCTAGTCCTGTGTTTCTTTAATATCTATGTGTGTGACTTTTTTTGGGGGGTTACATTAGGTTTGTTGAGTGGATGGATTGTTGCTGTTCCGGGACTGAAGTTGCTCAAGGTGGTGGATATGAAGATCATCTTCTTCTTCCAGTAGTTTCTGCAGTCCTTCCTTGAAGGGATACCTTGTTACAGCATCCAAGAACCAGATCTTGTGATCTTCTTTCCAAAATCTCTTCTTCAGTTTCCTTGGACTCTGGGTATGTATGCTTATTTTTGTTTATGCTTGTACCCTTCAAACCTGCAGATTCCTTTCCTAGTCTTAATTTTGAGATAGTGTGGCATGCTATCGGTGTCAATCTAGAGTCTAGACTAATGATGAAGTTGAATCTTGAGTACACATGTGTGATTTGGATGTACTTTAGCAAAATAATATATGTCATGGATGCATTCTTTCATACATTTAATTAGTTAACTAACCCTGAGGACATGATCATGAACTATGCAGAAACTTTAATGTCAAACCAACCAAGTTGGTTAAACTTCTCTAATGGCACATTTTCGAGTACTAGTGTAGAAGTAAGTACTCCTTGGCCCCTATCAGTTCAACTATGTTCGAAACAAGGAGAAGTCATTTGAGTTCATATTGATGTCAAACTCATATGATTTGTTTCAACACTTGCAGGAAACTGTTGGGACCAGGGTTTTGATGCCAATACCAGGAGGACTAATTGAGCTTGCTGTTGCCAAACATGTAATGTTTATAATCCCCTTTGCGACTCGTATCAGTTTCAAATGAACTAACGATGCACGAGAGTTGTTTGTCACAATTCATTTAAGAATTACATTATTCTGTTTGGTTGTAAAGATAAGATTACCTTGTTACATGGTAGAATGAACTATGGCATTGAGAACTTGGAACATCATCTACTTATCATTCTTTTATCTGTGACAGGTACTTGAAGACCAGCATGTTATTGATTTCATCATGGAGCAATTCTCTATAGAACAGGATCACGTAGCTAGGTACAAGCTTTGGGGTAAACTTAGACACAATGACTCGTGATGAAATCCAATCAAAGCAAGTAATTATAGACCAAGAACAAATGGATCCGAGCAATCAAGCTGCAGAATGTGGAATGTAGAGAACTAGATCTAGAACTAAAGTGGATGCCTCTTGAGCAATATGTAAATATATATTAATTATCCTTCTCCATTTTCTTAATAGGATTTCTTAATTATCGGTTTAATATTAAGTATTAAATATTTTAATTTGTATGTACAAATTTATCAATATTAAGTGTTTAATTTGTATTAATAATTTTTTTATTATATTAATTAAAATTTTGTCTCAATTTCGGTATTTTTTTTAAATATAAATTATTACTTAGGCGACGAAATTATAATTTTTCTCACCTAAGTGATTTACTTAGACGACGAATATATTATTTTCGTCGTCTAAGTATTTAATTTGTAATAATAATTTTTTTTAATATATTAATTAATATTTTGTCTCAATTTCGGTATTTTTTTTTTAAATACAAATTATTACTTAGGCGACGAAAATATCACAACTCTGAACTCTTCTTTCTTCTACAACACCTCTGTCCTTATTTTTCGGCCATCTATGACCATTTTCAACCGTTTCGGATCGTAGTTGATCACATTTAACCATACTCGAGAGTGCTTGAGACAAATTCAACCTTGGGGGGAATTCGTCACAAAAACCATGATCTGGAAAAGTACATCGCTAGAGTTTGACTCGAGACTATTGAGACGGCAAAGAATGCGACTATTATATTTCCCTCTCCAGGTTAACAAGGGAGATCTCCCAGAAAAGGCGTCATAGCCGACGACGCCATCTCGTCGGCCGTTTCCATTAATTCGTCGGCTATAGTCATAGCCGACGAAGTATCGTCGGCTATAGTCTCGTCGGGAATGCTCCGTCGGCTATAGTATAGCCGACGACACGAGGCGTAAGTCGTCGGCTTATAAACCGCGGGGTATAGCCGACGAATAAAGTGTCGTCGGCTATACTTCGAACATTGCCGACGACAAGATCGTCGGCTTCAACAATTACGTAATTGCCCCTAAACCGAAGTATAGCCGACGACACTATCGTCGGCTATACGTCCAATATAGCCGACGACACTATCGTCGGCCATAACAATCGCCGGTACCAGAAACGGCTTTTTTTTGCCGGAAGCCGGGAGGGTATAGCCGACGACATATGTCATTTTCGTCGGCTTTAACCGTTATAGCCGACGAAATTTGGTAAAAATCGTCGGCTATAGCACTTATAGCCGACGAAATAATGCCAATATCGTCGGCTATAACCCCTAAATATTTAAAAAAATTAAAAAATTTTACTCGGGCCCAATTTCTCTTCGTCTTCGGGGGCTGCAGAAAATGCACAAACAAACATCCAAATATCCAACAAATATCCACATCAATCCATCCCTAATATCCTACATACTGTACAAATTAACCCACTATATCTACTCATCATCACCCCCTAAACGCGTAGCGTCGTCGACCGGATCGTTCGAGTTCCGGTGGCTATGGCTGTCCTGATCGGCTGGCGTACTCCGATGCGGGGGGGGAGTGGGGACGACGAACTGGGGCATCTGTGGCGGAGGCGGGGGCTGGAGTCCAGCCTGCTGGGCCTCCCAAGACTGCTGCATCCATCGGTACATCTCCGCCACAGATGCGTCTCTGGCCTGCTGCGCCGAAGCCTCCGCAGCCCTCGCCAACTCCGCCTGCTGGAGCGCCTCCACCGCCCTCGCCAACTCCGCCTGAGTCCTCTGCAGCTGCGTCTGCAAGTCTCCTCTCGTCGAAGCCGCACGCTGCGTGCTGGGATTGGCCGGCGTGAACTTGAGAACCCCATCTCCCGCCGCGCCTAGGCCTCTCTGGTAGAAGTAGTTGTTCCCCGTCCCTACCGCCGCGTGCATGATCTGAGAGGCCAAGCGCGGCTCAAGGGTGTCGATCGTGGAGGCAAACTCCGCGATCGCCTCGTCGGACGCCCCGTCTCCCAGAGTGTCTCGCGCGATCCCGAAGGTGATCGCGTCGGTCTCCGCATCTATTTCCGCCTAATTGACAAGACAATATAATAAACGAATTAAAAAATATATATATAAATTAATTTCATGAAACACTTTTATTGAAGATGGACGAATACTTACCACTTGGTCGGGACGCCCCGGATACATCTGCGCATGAATCCACGACAACGGCCTCAGCGGTCGGTCCCTCCTCGCCATCTCTGCCCACTGCCTCCAGGAGCGGGCGCCGCCGTGGTGGGGGTGCTCGTTCCTCCTGCGGTTGTCGCTGTTCGTCCGCGAGATTTTCTGTATTATAACAACAAACATATAAACGCAAATATAAATTAGTAACTAAATTAAAATATTAGGAACTAACCAAAATAAAATTAATAACTAATTTAGTTACTAACTAATTTAATTTAATTAGTAACTACTTAACTAACTAATTTAATTAGTAACTACTTAACTAACTAATTTAATTTAGTAACTAACTAACTTACTAACTACCTAATTTTATTTAATTTAATTTGATTTAATTTAGTAACGAACTAACTAACTATGTAACTAACCAACTGACTTAATTTAATAACTAATAACTAACTAACTAACTAATTAATTGAATTAAGTAACTACATAATTTAATTATTAAATAACATTAAAAAGTTATATACTACCAGGCTAAACTTTCTTACCGAGACCCTGTCGCTCCCGAAGTAGGCTACCAGCCATAGCCACTCGTACTCCCTGTACCGGAACTCGTGGGGGGTTGCAGCTCGCCCCAAGCGCTGCTCCACATGGTACGTCCTGTAGTGCGTGGACAGCTCGTTCTTCCACTCGGAGTACCTATATTAACAGAACACAACTGTTAGATATATTCGTACACTGCCAATAAATATATTTATACAAAAAAAAACAAAACACATAACCTGTTCTTCAGCTGCTCGTCTCTCCACCAGTCCAAGGTAGGATGGACTCTAAACCATTGCTGCAACATTATAAATTAATTAGAAAATATTTTTATATAGTTATAAGGACTGAATTCATAATTGTTTATTTTCTATAATAAAAATCATATTTAACTCACCGACAGTGCATTGTACACTCGCGCCTTGATCTCATCGGGCACAGAGCCCCAGTCGGGCCACAACAGTGGGACCCTGTCCCGCACGAGCATGCCCGTCGCGTTGATGTACTTGGTGGTGGTGTCTCTCCGCTCAATCGGGCGTCCATCCTCACCGGGACCGGGCAGGATCTCTCTGATCCCACCGGCCAGCTCCCTCTCCAGGGTCGACATGTTCGCTGGCCCTCTGGTCCGTCTCGTCCCCGCGGGTTTATTGACGAGGACGCCTGTTAAAATGAACACATAGTTAAATAATTATTTAAACTAACTAATTAAATAATTAATTAAACAATCTAAATAATTAATTAAACTAACCAATTACCTGCGTCGTTGTACTGCTTGTCCTTCTCACGAACGGCCCACAGGCCGCGGCAGTCCTCTGAGTCGAAAGGACTGTAGAAGTAGGCCTCCTCCCAGGGAATCTCGTGGGGCCGGTCGTGCCTCCAAATCTGCCTCCCCCTGGCGTCGTACTCAGGGATGGCAGGGAGGAACTGGACCATGTACATCCCCGATGGCGGAGACATACGGGGCGTGGACCCTGAGGGGCCTGCTCCCCCTGACGGTGGGCCCCGTAGCTGTGGACGCTGTCGCTGTGGGGGGACAGGGAGCATCTCTGGAGGGTCCAGATCGGCGCGCGGTGGGGTCGGCTGCCGATCCTGGAACAGTGCTGAAGTGCACTGGGGTCTGGTGGCTCTGCGTCCTCCTCCGACACTCGAGTCAGGGCCCGCTCCCGTCGACTCATACGAGGAGCCCCCACGTGGATCGCTCGGCGTCAATCCCATCAACGTCTCCTCTCGTCGACTCAAAGGCCGGCCTAGGCCCCGACGACCGCTGGATCCGCTCCCCCCACGGCTGGATCCTGCCTGAGCGTCGGGGTCGCTCTCGGTCCGTCTGCCAAGCCATCGGTCTACAAAGCGCCGGTTTCCTGCACAATTAGTATATAAATTCCATAAATTGCACAAAAATTCCACAAAACAAAATTAAAAACATCATTCAATGTATATATACCTAATTATATATATACGTACCTAAATATATTTATACCTAATTATATATATATATATTCCGAAATATAACACAAAATTCCTTAAATTTCACAAAAAAAATAAAAAACTTTTTTAAATATATATACACCTAATTATATATATACATAACTATATTTATACCTAATTATATATATATATATATATTCCGAAAAATATATATATATATATATATATCGTCATAAAAATGAAAAAAAATATTTATACCTAATTATATATAAATTAGTATATAATGGGCATACTAGTATATAAATTCAACAAAATTCCACAATTAGTATATAAAAACCGTAAATTTAACAAAAAATCCACAAAATTAGTATATAAATTCCACAAAATTAACAAATTTAACAAAAAATCCACACAATTCCATAAATTTCACAAAAACCCTAAATTCCACAAAAAATTCACAAAAACCCTAAAATTCACAAAATTCGACAAAATTAATAAAAACCGTAAATGAGGCTCGATCGGGACTACCTGACATGGTGGTGCAGTCTGGACGAGGACCGGTGGTGCGGTGCGGCGGCGACGGCGACGGCGGCGACGGCGGCAGGGGCAGGGGCAGCTGCGGCTACGGGCGGCTGCAGCAGGGGCGGCAGGGGCGGGCAGGGGCGGCTGCGGCAGGGGCGGGTAGGGGCGGTGCGGCAGGGGCGGGTAGGGCGGCTCGGGGCGGCTCCGGCAGCGGCTTTCGGGTCGGGGAGGGGGCCGGGGCGGGGAGGTATCGGGTGGGGCCGGGGAGGGTCGATCGGCGTCGGGGAGGCTCCGTCGTGGTCGGTCGGCGTCGGGGAGGGGCGGGCGGCTGCAGCAGGTGGGGATTTAGGGATTTAGGGTTAGCAGAAAATGAGGGAGGCGCGCTCTGTTTCGGTTTAAATCGAAGGACTATAGCCGACGATCTAATTTTAATTCGTCGGCTATAGTCATAGCCGACGAAATTCGTCGGCTATACTCTTACGGGCCGGGCCGGAGTTGGGCTTTGCGGGCCGATTATAGCCGACGAAGTTAAGTATCTCGTCGGCTATAATATGAATGTCGTCGGCTATACTATGAATCTCGTCGGCTATAATATGAATCTCGTCGGCTATACTATAAGCTCTCACCAGCCGTCAGATCTCGCCCATCCAACGGCGGACAATGAAACGGCGCGGATCGCAAGAGTTTAGCCGACGAAGTTAAGTATTTCGTCGGCTATTCCCTGGTCAACTTTTGGTCAAACCTCGAAACGCTTTAAAACGGCAATTGGCCCGTCTAAATGACGTTTTTTGGCCTGACCTTCAACAGAGAATAGTTTCAAATCGATGCGACGCAACTAACCGTATAAAAATTTTCCTCCAAAAATTTACCGACCGTCAGGCTACCCATAGGAAAACGGAAGTAAAAAACACCTAATCGCAACATTCGGCACACAGATTTTGTCGGAATCTTCCCATTTTTCAACCGTAGTCGTATTTCCATATTTCGGTCGTATCTTATTTCACGACACTTTTGCATTTGAACGGTCTACGTATAGCAACTATTTGAAACTATACATTCACTTAAACACTTAGTAAATAAGTTAAGGAATATTAGTGCATATGTTCCGATTTCGAATCTAAAAGTTTGGAAAATCTATTCCAACCGTCAGATATCACCGTTAAGCTTAAATACATGTAGGAAAAAAAATCCAACTACATCTGACAACGTTAAAGGCTCGATCGGGACGGTCAAACTGCATGGTCAAACCTCGAAACGCTTTAAAACGCTGAGACACATGGTTAACTACCTTCCACGTGCCTTTGTTCAAAGGATCGTCAAGATAAAAGACCTTTTTGGCCGCTGTGGCGAAAACAAAGGGGTCGTCTTCATACACACTAGTGGCGGTATTCACCGAAAGTATGCCGTACTGATCGATCCGTAAGCGGTGCGGCCTAGTATCAAACCATCGACACTTGAACAAGTGGACTTTCATGCGGTTCCCATAAATGAGTTCAACAACTGACTGTAGGACACCGTAAAAATCCACGCCCCCCTCTGCACCATCGACCATCACCCCACAATTCTGTGTTTTGCGTTCCCCGTCTCTAGCTTCACATATATACTTAACGCCGTTGACATCACACATTGGGCGGACTGTGGAAGATATCGGCTTCATCGACAACAGCCTCAATTCCTCTGAGTAATTTGTATGACCACCCCTCGCAGCCACTTGCATCAGCTGAAAAATATAACTCAAATCACTCGGTGTGTGTTTATGATTAAAGAATAGGGAACTGTAAAAGAAAGCCATCTAATATATATATTTATACACTTACCCATTGTGGAAAATAGTCTGCAAACGTCGTGTTGTGGTACTCGACATCACCGCGAACTTCCTTGCTGTGAAGATGGTGACGTTTCCAATATTGTACCTCCGGACAGTTTATTAGAACCCACCAGTGGGCAATCCCTACCTCATGGTCAGGCAACTTGTCCACACCCTTTTTCTTGAAGCTTCCGTATGGTACAACAGAGTTGGCGACGATAGATAGGTTAAACTCGGGGTCATCTCGACTTGGATGTTGTGGGGGGTCCTCCATCGCTCCCAAGTACAACTTGGCGTACGTTACACACTCATGCGCAATGTAAGCTTCAGCAATACACCCCTCAGGCGCAGATTTATTGTGCACATATTTCTTGTAGTCTCCAAGTTGTCTGCAAGGTTAACAAGTGCGTGTTAAGAGCATGCAACTTTTATTTAAAAACATGTATAAATCAAATTTATGAATAACATGTACCTTTCGATGGGATACATCCAAGTGTAGTGTACGGGACCGGTAAGCAACAATTGTTGGGGAAGATGGATCATCAGGTGAGGCATGATGTCAAAGAAGTTTGGGGGAAATATCCTCTCGAACTTGCACAAGATAAAAACGATTTCCTCATGCATTCTCATGAGGTCTGATTTTCTAACTTCTCTAGCGCATAACTTCTGGAAGAATCTTGACAACGCCACCAACGGCTCAACCACTTCATCCTCCAAGTACGCTCGAATGAAAATAGGGAAGAGGCGTTGAAGCAGTACATGGCAGTCGTGACTCTTCAATCCGTACATCTTGTTGTCTCGGTAGTTAACACACTTGCTTATGTTACCCGCATAGCCATAAGGATACCTGCATAGCCATTAACAACAGTTAGATTTCATGCATATATAGTCGTCCAACAACAGATGGATTCTTTAGGGAATACATGCCTAATTAATAAAAAGTTACCTGACATTACTCAGCCATCCAAAGATTTCATGTTTCTGGTCCCTGGTGACGGTGTAAGGAGCTTGGGGCATTTTGCTCCTGCCCTCTCTCAACCACAAATGGTCCCGCAGTCCCATATTTCTCAGATCAACGCGTGCCTTGGGGGTGTCTTTTGTTTTCTTCTCCCAATTCAAAACTGTGCCAACCACGGCTTCACCCACGTTCTTCTCTATATGCATGACATCCAGGTAGTATCTGGTAGCCAACCTGGCCCAATAAGGAAGTTCCCATAAGATGCTCTTGTGTGACCAGAACCTATACCGATCCGGCCTCTCTGGAATCGTGCGCAACACATCGGGATGATTGCTAAGCGGACCAAAGTCATACTCATTCAACACTGCCAATATTTCCTCCCCTGTCCATTGCTCCGGTGCCCAGCCCCTTTCTTCAGTCCCATCAAAAGCCTGTGCATCGTCCCTAAATGGATGGTCATGCGGAAGCCAACGACGGTGACGCATCTGGACAATCTTGCTGCAATGAGGACTGGAGCAATCAACAGTCATGCACTCTGAACAAGCCCTGTAACCCCTGGTGACGCTGCCCGACAACATACCCCTCCCAGGAAAGTCACTGATCGTGCCAACAAGCATGGCATGCATCCGGAACATCTCATTTTTGAACCGGTCGTAGACCAGGTGGCCGTTCAGACTCAAGTACCGAAGCTCCTCAATTACGGGTCTCAAATACACATCGAGACACTTTCCCGGATAACCTGGGCCTGGAATCAACAATGTGAGCATGTTATATTCCTTCTTCATGCACATCCACGGTGGAAAGTTGTACGGAATCAAAATAACTGGCCACACACTGTACTGAAGCTCTTTCTTGCCAAAAGGGTTGAAACCGTCGGATGATAGCCCTAGCCAAACATTTCGAACCTCTGATGCAAATTCGGGAAACTCCAACACGTTCTTCTTCCAAGCCTCTCCGTCGGCGGGATGTCTAAGGGTGTCATCGTCAGGCACATTCCTCTCAGCCCACCATCTCATAGCTTCGGCCGTGAAAGCACACATGAACAACCGCTCAAGCCTATCAATCAGCGGGAAGTACCGAAGTATCTTCACAGCTTTCTTGTTCCCTTTAGGAGTGAACTTATACCGCTCTGTATTGCATAATGGGCAGTATTCAAGATCTGCAAGTCCTTCCCCGTAAAACAGAACGCAATCGTATCTGCATGCATGAATCTTGATGTAGGAAAGGCCGAGATCTTTAAGGATATGTCGCACCTTATGATGACTGGTAGGAAGCCGATGTCCGGGGGGCATCGCCCCACCCCATAGCCGAAGCCAATCATCAACCGATTTGACAGTGCCTTTGTTCTCCGTTTTGATCTTCATCACTCCCATGACAGATTCAAGGACAGTCTTACTGCATCCGGGGTACAACGGAGTCTGTTGCAATGCGATCAGGTTGTTGTACTTTTCCATACCACTTGTGTTGACCGGAGATCGGGGTAATGGCTCGAGTGGCTCAATATCAGGGAAACACTCCATCTCCGGAGGTGGGAGTTGCACATCTGGTGCTTCCTCAAAGACACCGCTCTCACGAGGAAACATATCGTTGATCCAGTTCGTTGTCGGATCATTGGAGGAACTCCCTCTCTCGGCAAATTGTCCATGATCATGACGACCCGCAAACTCTGGTTCACCGTGATAAATCCAATTAGTGTATAGGACCCAAAATCCATATCTAGCCAGGTGTTGCTCCACTGTCTCTATGGAAAACCGGTGTCGTGGGGTGGCACACTTGCACTTTTTACACGGACAATAATGAAGTGTAGTGTCTCCACAGTTAGCCATCACAAAATCCAGGAAACTCCTAACTCCATCATGATACGCCTGATCCCATCTTCCAAGGGTAATCCAACTCTTGTCCATCCTGTAAATTCAAGAAATAAATATAGCTATATATAGATATGTATATATGCACGTACTACGTACGTACTAATTAATTAAAAAATTCATCATTACACACACACATATATATATATATATACACATGCATCCCTAAATTAATTAAAACATCGTCAATCTCTCTAATTAATTAAACACAATGTATTTTTTATATATACCAACAATATATTTTTAATTACAATTAAATTAATTAATATATATACATTTTTTCATCAAATTCATCTAAAATCACCTATAAATCAACATTAATCAATCACTAATCTTCAACAAAACTTCAATTCTATCTAACCAATACAACATATATATCAACCCATTAATAATCTCATCTCAACACATATATATATATATATCAAATTAATCACACATTTATTCTAATTAAACTCTAAATTAATACACCTCTGCATATAACCAACTAAATCAACACACACAGCAATATACGTACCTTTCAAGCTTATGGCCGAGGTTTTGGACGATTTCAGAGCGTTTTGGACGATTTCATCGACGAATGAGCTCCCTGATGCAGAAGGTCGATCTGATATAAGAGTTATAGCCGACGAATACCCTCCTCGTCGGCTATAACCAAAAACTTTTCGTCGGCTATAACTATTATAGCCGACGAATACCATCCTCGTCGGCTATAACCAAAAACGTTTCGTCGGCTATAGTTATAGCCGACGAGTTGTCGGCAGTCGTCGGCTATAATATTATAGCCGACGATGTGGCCGACGAAATAGTAGTTCGTCGGCTATAAGGGGTTATAGCCGACGAGGTACTATTTCGTCGGCCGTTTTTTCCCATATCGTCGGCTATAACCCCTTTTCTGGTAGTGAGAGCCGGCGTTAATGACAGTCGCCAGCACCGATGGGCTTCTCAAGACTTTGGTAGTCGTGAGGAACCCATCGAAATTATCCATGGTGAATTTTATATTGAATCAAAATTGTCTGTTGTTAACCTTCTGGTTTTTCTTTCACTTTAGCTTATCCAATTTTTAATCCAACTGGTATAATATTGCTCCAAACACCGAGTAAGATTGAGATTGTTTCAATCCAACTTATTTATAAATAAATTCAAGTCATGCATGGATATGTATCCAGACAGACATGGCAAACACGACCTTAATGTAAATTTCGGTGTTTTTTTTTTTCTTCTTCTAATTAATAAATTACAGTACTTATATAATGTGATAATTTCTATTTATTTTTCTCCTAAGTAATGGTTTTCAATTGCGAAAGTGTTAGTACATTCAAATGATATACAACATGATATACTTTTTAAGATAGCACCACTACTTTGTGGTATCTTGATTAGCCTGTGGAGACCAACCTTTTTGTATAATAGAGGGATGTACGTACTTATGTGCACGTTTGTTTCCCCATATTAATATGCATCGCATTAAAGTTAAGCTCGGATTAAGCACAGATATGTTTGGAGCTTTAGGACTAGATAAGGGCACAAAGTCACAAACCTTCAACTTCATTTCATCCTCATCATAATCTTTGAAAAGCGATGTTTTTTCTACGACTATTATGGGTGTGTGTCGTTTTATACTGCTTTTTATTTAACTGAATTGTATGATTTATTTTTTAAAAATAAAATAAAAAATTCGTTGTGCCTCTTAAATATTAAGTTGCTACTTTATCGCAGCGAATAAGTGTGTGTAGAGCGTAGTGACTAGTGTAGCCTCCAAAACCACTCAGTTTTAAGGCACGCTAGTTCTGTGTTACATTTTGTGTTATTTTGTACCGGCACTGCATACACAAAAGACCTATCTGAGTTTCAAACAGTGTTGTCCTCGGTCTCTCAATGATGCCATCTTCAATCAACAAAACAGCTACAACCTACACGCACTTACTAATTTATTCTAAGATGGGATCAAATCTGGTCATCTTCCACTTTGGTCCTCTCTATGAATTAGGTTGGCCAACAATATTTTGCCTAGCTAATTATTTCAACCCCAAAACCTTATCAATGTATCGGCCATACGTACTCACCCATTTCTCAACAACCTAGCTTTCATGGATGATGAATGCGATGCCTCTTAACCTGTTGAACTTCCCATACAGGTGCTCCTTTCCATATGCATCTTTTCCTTCATCACAACCTTTTTTCTCCTGTTCAAATGAAGCACCTTCAATCCATTGATAGATCTTGTACGTATGGTCGTATGGAAAGGATCAATATATGTACTTAGCAAGACCTAGCTAGGAGAATCTCTTGTTATCAGATGAATTCCAGTCATGCATGACTGGCAATTCAGAACGAAAGAACTTAATTGCAATTGCATGCATGTGTCTCAGAATAGAATAGGAAAAACAAGTGATTAGCAATTAATCAAACAACGAATCAAAGGGCTATATGGCTAATTATACAAGTAAGTAACATGTTTATTCCTTATACGGTTAATTATATGTCGGGATTTTTCAATTTCTTGTACGAGAAGGATTAGTTTACTATGGCTAATTAGGTAACAATTAGTATCTATATAAAAGGGCAAGATCGAGGCGTTCCAAACAAACACTGTATAATAAATGAATCTCATTTACATTCTAATATTGCTAGTATTCTTACGGTACGTAAAGTAAAAATTCTTTCAAAAGACGTACATAAACAACGATTTTGGTGAGCCTCGTTAAAATTTTGGTAAGATATACAGCTCATCTGTTACATTAATTTGTTTATTTTCCTATTAATATATTTTATTAGCCTTGGACGGATGATAATTTATTTACAATAACATGCATCTACATTGTACAAACTGTCTTGGTATCATTTTTCAAAAAAATAAAATATGTATCTACCCCGTTGAATAATTTAGATTGTTGGTGAAGTTAGTAAACCAAACAAGGCTGAATTAATTTCATTCAGTAAAAAGAAAAATTATTCTCAAAAAAGAAAGAAAAAAAAAAAAAAACCTCCCCAACGGTCGAATACGAATTTAAACAATCCAATTTACTGGTTCTGTTTTCTGACGTTATGAATCCGCACAGCTTCTTCACAAATACTGCTCTCTCTCTCTCTCTCTCTCTCTCTCTCTCTCTCTCTCTCTCAAGTCGATCAGACCTTCGTGGAATTCTTAGAATCTGGATAAAGCTTACTCAATTTTCTCTGAATCTTCATATATTCGCTTTACCCATTATAACTTCACAGCATACTTTACAGATCAGATTTGTAACACACTTCTGTTTTTCAATTTGTAGGTTCCTCAGGGAGCTAGAAAGATGATGCCAGAAACTATTGATTGGGGAAACATAGAATCTATTTTCGTCGTAGACGAAACTTACGAGACCTTCAAAGCGCGTAAATGGGTCGATTTTTCAGCACCAGATGAGCTCATTGACGATGAAGCCTGGTTCTGCAATCCTGGTAAGGACCCATTTGGGAACTTAATGATTTTGAATCTCTTCTATATGGAAAATAAATGTCCATTTTATATTTTACTTTGTGGGTTGCAGAGGGCAAGCATCCAAAGTCAGCCGAAGATTTCCAGAAATCAGCACGTAGTCTAAAGGTTGTACTCGATCGTATGATTTCCTTTTTGTTACTACAAAAGCAACATTCTTCATGTCTTTCTCAATAATAATCAACTTTTGCAAATCTGCTGATTGATCTGGTATTTTTGTTTCCAGGGGAAGCTTCTGAGGTCTTTATCAGTCTCGGAAATATTACCTTTTAGGGGAAAGATCAGTGGAAGGTAAGTTAGAAATTCCATATGAGTTGGTTACATTGAAAGTTCAGGGAAAGGAATGAAATTAATGCTAAGGTTTTAAGTATATGCAAGTTCTTAATTCTAGTTTCTCTTTTTTTTCTTTTTCTTTTTTCTTTCAGAGATGCGAAGCTAAATGGGATTGAAATCAATCCACCTTCAGCTGCAAAGCTACCTAATATGAAGGCCAGAAGTTCAAGATATGTACGCAATGCCAATGAAGAAAGTGAGAACAAGAATCCTAATGTCACTGCTCCACTTCCATTTGGATATTGCAAATCAAAGTCCCGAAAGGTGTCAATGACTCCATTCCATGAGAAAAATAAACATAGAGAGGAGTCGTCTCAAGTTTTATCAAAACGCGGTGTTAAACCGCA
This sequence comes from Potentilla sterilis, assembly GCA_963682095.1. NCBI lineage: Eukaryota > Viridiplantae > Streptophyta > Magnoliopsida > Rosales > Rosaceae > Potentilla > Potentilla sterilis. Next base: position 23,396,978 of record OY821756.1, read on the forward strand.
GCTGAAGAGTACATTTTCAGCCAGTAATTTGCTCAAGGGACGGGAAATTTTGAATCAAATCACCGAGTTCTGTACTGATATGAAGAATTTGGCCAAAAGGGGTTCAAGAAATAAGACATCAGAGAATAGAGGCTTGAAGGAGAAAATAAGGGAACGAATGCCACTAAATGTTAGACAAGTTGACTAATTATTAAAGTACCAATTAGTTTTGTGATTCTCAAACATTTTGTCATTGATTTAATCACATTTGCACCAAAACAGAAAAAACCTGATGTATTTAAATTATGCTGTTGAGTGCTCGAGTCTTACTGAAGCCTTTGTCAAGGTATGACACTATGACTTAATCTAATATTTGAAACGTGTAATTGTACATTCAGTATTTAGGATAGGCAGATGTAAGATATATACTTTCAGGTCGTGACCGATTGCATAAACTTGTATAATCCCACCTAGCTACAGATTAAGATGGGAGCTAGCACTGACAAACTGAGGAACAGAACATATGGATTCTAATATTGGTACTTGGCATCATTTTCTTACATACAGAACCAAAATAGGTCCAGTACAGCCATTAGAAAAGTACTATTATGAAGCACATACATATATTTCCTCAAATGAACGCTAATCCATACTCTATACTTGTTGTGTTGAGCATGAAAGACCATCATGATAGGGTTTATAACCTCATTTGTACTAAACTCTTATCAGTCTTGATTTTTGAGTGGGTTCACATACGATGATCACTGTCCTCAAACTAGGAGAATTCTCCATCACATACTTTATAAACTCAATTCCATTAGACCCATCAGTGACCTCAATTGTTACCACCTTAATCCAATTGATGAAGTTGAGTACTTGCAGTTGCCGATCACCGCGACAAAATGATGATTCCTGAAAGAGTAGTATGACAAACAAGAAACCCAATTCATCAAAACTTAACAACTTAAGGCAGGACAAGTAATAAAACTAGCACTTTCAGTAGTTTCACCGGATATAAAGCCTCTATTGCGAGATGCTGTTATATCCAAAGTAGTGAAATTGGGTACTGCGCTCTGAGAAGAGAGACTAGTGATGGAATCATCTTGTCATCAATATCTGAACCAATACGAATACCGAAATGCTGAACATAATAGAATGATTCAAGCAAATGCATGAAGCCTTCCTCCATCAGATCCTACAAAAAAATAAAAAAGTGAGAAATCAAAGATAACAAAATTCATGACCTCGATTAATTTGTCAAAATTAAGTTCGTGCAACAGTGTTTACCTGAGCAGTGTGTTGTGCCCTCTGTTGCACGGACACGGCAAAAACAGCCGAATCCGCGCGTCCGACACGGCCGGACACGGCGACACGATACGACACTGGAAAATACGTGTCGGACACGCCATCTGGCGTATCGGCTAATGTTGACTTTTCAGACACTTTGACCGACACGTATCCTTAATTTCCGACACGCCACGTCAGAAAAAAAAAAAGTTGAAAAAAAACCCTAACTCACCTCTCTCACCTCTCCTTCTGCCGATCTTCTTCTCCCTCCCTCCTTCTGCCGATCTCTCCTTCTGCCGATCTTCACCTCTTCTTCTTCCTCTTCTTCTCCCTCCCTAGATCTTCTTCCTCTTCTTCTCCCTCCCTAGATCTTCTTCCTCTTCTTCTCCCTCCGCTGCTCGGCCCTCCTCCTGCTGATCTTCTTCTTCCTCTTCTTCTCCCTCCCTAGATCTTCTTCCTCTTCTTCTTCCCCCGCTGCTCGGCCCTCCTCCTGCTCGGCCCTCCTCCTGCTCGGCCCTCCTCCGCTGCTCGGCCTTCCTCCGCTGCTCGGCCTCCCTCCCCTGCTCGGCCTTCCTCCCGATTCGGCCCTCCTCTTCCTCCGCTGCTCGGCCCTCCTCCTGCTCGGCCTTCCTCCCGATTCGGCCCTCCTCTTCCTGTGAGTAACTGAGTATTTGATTGATTGGGTTGCTCTCATGAAATTTTAGTAATATTATGTTAAAAGCTATTTAAAAGCTATTGTTGGAGATCATGAAATTTTCCCGAAGTTGTGCGGTGGAAGCTATTTAAAAGCTAGATGTTATTTATTTGATGTTATTTAAAAGTTGTGCGGTTGTATTTGACTCTGTGATGTTATTTCTTATAAATTATGGATTGAATTTACAACTTTTAGTAATATTATCAATTTATTTTATGTATTAAAAATATATAAATTATAATTTATTTACCGTGTCCAAGCCGTGTCGGAAAATCGATTTTTGAGATTTGCCGTGTCGCCGTGTCGCGCCGTGTCGAGTCGCCGTGTCCGTGTCCGTGTCCGTGCAACATAGGTTGTGCCATAGCAAGAACTTTAACCCTTCGGATACTGCTGAAGAACTCATCGAGTTTATTCTGTAAGTCACGAGTTCGCCCTTTTCCTCTAATGCTGAAAGAAACCTCTACTTGTTCCAAGCAATTGAATTCTCCAAGAGAATGATAGTTCATTACGTCTCCATACCATTTCAGATACTTGAGATTTGGAGCAAAAACATTCAAACTATTGGTGCTCTTTGAAAACTCCCAATCAACACATATAGTTTCAAGTTTCTCACACGAGATACTAAGATGGAAGAAGAGGTCAGACAGATGATCGATTACCAACCATTCCAAAGACGAGCTCTTGATGGTGACATTCTTAAGGCCTAGCACACCGCAAAGCGACAATTTCTTGAGGGATTTGCACGAAAACGATACCCATTTGCAAAATCCAGCACCATCTTCTATGGTAAGATTTCCCAGTTTCAAGCAGACCAGATTACAGCTAGAAGAAGAGGGGGGAAAACAAGTGGATTTCATGATCACATCCGGCATGTCCCATATTAAAGACCTCAAAGACCCACAAACAAATGCAAGAGAGGGAAACTCGACCGGAATCATCCCATGAATACCAACTCGAACACTCTTTGTGGCATCACAATGACTAACAAAAACGTTGAGCATTTCAATGTTGCACCTCAGCACTGCGGTTTGGACCCAGTCAAGGATTTGAGAAGTCTCAGCACTAGAAAGACTTAATTTCGTCAAGTTCAGTTTCCCTTCGATCGAATCGAGGAACCCAATTGACACAGAAGCTCTGTATTTTGTTGAAGGCTCGATGAATGTTGAAAAACCCGTCCAAGGAGTTCATGATTTGAGAGCGGCCATTGGATGTACATGTGCGCATGAGCTCGGAAGGAAACTCGGTGAAATTCAAAGTGGGGTTTGAATAGTGAAATCCTCTGCATCTTTTGGATAATATGCCAACTCGAGTAAAGTCGACTACATGACCAGTCTAGCTACTTGCTCGATGTTTTTATACTGCATTAGTAATTGGGAAGCCTAGAGTTCCACTTGGATTACTTGCATGAATATGGGTAGTTAGAGACTTACACGTACAATTTGAACGTGTTCAAGTCTTGAGGGGATCTTGTTGAAGTCATGATGATGATAGTGTGTGTTCAAATCTGAGGAATGTGCAACAAGTAAGCCTGTAATCCCTGTATACGATAGGTGTGTCAGGTGTAATAAACTATGAGATTAAAGCCGGAAGTTAACTACAATTCTCGGAAAAATTGAGGTGCAAGTGAATTAATACTTATAATGCAATCTCAACCATTTATTTGATCTAGCACTGAAAGTGCCACTAACATCAATTCTAACACCGTTATGAGGACAAGAACAAAAAAATTTAGCCAGTACAGTAAAAACAAATTAGAGTATATATTTAATTTAATATATTAACCCAAGGTAAAATATGAGATAAGAATTATCTTCAAAAGAAAAAAATTTGGAAAGGACTTGAGAGACTTGATCGAGGAGGGCGGTGTTTTGAGGCTCAATTTGATCAAATCGAAAATGAAAATGAACATGAAAAGGGGAAGAGGGAATTGAGGTATCAAATCTTTATTTTTATATCTCACCACCTCCTCTGTCGGGCTGCCATGCCCTAGAGTATTGCTCGTTAGAAAATAAATGGACTAGTTAAAATGATATTCTGAATCATAAGCAAAGTATGAATACTAGTTCAACATGGATAATGATTTGTTACTTTCCTAGTTGCACTAGGAATCTGTGTATTGATCCTAAAGCTAAGGAAACCTATTCGGATTCTATGAGAAGAATACTACAGTAAAGCATTCAGTGTCTAATTAGGTTTCTAGTGTCTCAAGCAGTGTTTTATGGATGGACTCTTGAGATCTTGATCCTATATATAGAAGGTTTAGTCCCTGTTTATCCCATCGTAAGTAAGCGAATTGTTCTGTCCATATCAGAAGCTTTGGTGGTGATCTAACAGAAGGCAAAGCCTATTTGTTTCGTGTTTCAGGTTTTGATTAACAGAGATGGATCCAATCAGAGGTGTTGATGGTACGCTGATGTTCATCTTGCTGTGTTCGTGTTCTTATTCTGTTCTTGCTTTTACTGAATTGGTTTTATACAGAAGCTTTATGAATTGGTATTGAGCATGATGTATTGTTATTGAGTTAGAAAATGGTATCAGAGCACATATGTGCTCATAAAATCGGTTGCTTAATCAAAGAATTTTTTCGAAAACCAATTTTAAAGAATAAGAAAATTTTCTGGTTTTTATTTTCGGGTCGTGTTCTTGGCAAACCCATGCGCAGATAGGCTGACCCGGTTCATACCCGACCCGAAGCAAAAGTATTTAAATCGCAGAGATAGCCGTTGGGTCATAACGGTCGTTTTCTGAAAAAAGCAGTTAGGAAATGGATGAATCGGAGAGGTCTGAGATGCTCTGCATCTTCTATGGAATTCAAATCCAACACAGCCATGGATTAAGAAGCCAAGATCATGACAATGCTGCAAACAGTGATGCTTCCGCTTTTAAAATTTTTATGCAGCAAATTTGGGGAAAAAGCAAAACCAGGTTTTTTCGTATCTGATTTCAATTCAAGCATGTTATACTATAATAACTATATGTATATATATGCATAAGAAACCTAGAGCACTCCCAGCGTGCACATAAGTTGGGAATTGTGTTGTTATGTGGCTGGATGAAATTTAAATACGGGTTATGCTCTATGGAATTGGATTGAAGCATGTCAATGTGTCTGTGATTCTACAATACGTATTATGATCTCCTTAAGTTTTATATGTGCTAAAAGACTTACAGATGCAGGGATTTCCATAAAAGCATAAGTTCTGAAAATCATGAAATTTTGTTGTATTCTGCTGATATCAATGAGCATATTGCACATAACATTCCTCATTGATGTTAGGAGAATACATATGGAAAAATAAGATTGATAATTGTGTTGTGAGTTATAAAATCATATCATTGTATCTTCCAAAGAAGTGACCGATTATGGTTTTACAACTCAAAACAACAATATGCATATCAAACAAAGTTATTTCTAGATACATAGAAATTTTTCTTCTGTCCAAAGATGTGGATTGATTTCTCTGTATAACGTAGCCTTGTTTGACATGGCTTATTGATCAAGACTTCAGAATATTTAGCTTCTGCTCAAAAGTATTGCTTTAATATTATTTTGTTTCATGGACTGAAAGATGCAAGTATAATTATTAATATGTTTTCTCTGTTGGTTTTGATTTTGTTTATGTTTTGCTTGTTTTCAATAAGCTAACAACTTCATAAAACACTGAAAACTCATTAAAACTTACAAAACTAAGAACTCACTAAGTTTCTTTTCTTCTTTTGCTTCTAGGAAAACACTATGTGAACCTAAGTTCTGTTTTGGTACTCACTGTGTTGACAGTAGCCACAGAGGGGCTACATAGACCCACAGACCCGCAACCAGCATGTCTGGGGCCGGACTGAGGCCCAGAGCAGGATCACCAGCACCCGGACCCGAGGCCCAACAGTCTACCTTGTTACCAGGGGCCCGAGAACCGGGGACGCCAGCCTGGCGAACAGAACACCAGAGCTGCCCTTTTGTGTACGAACAGAAGGAAACCAGTCCCACATCGAAGAGTAAGACCAGACCTCACGCTCGACCACCTATATAAGGGCCTCAACTACCCTCTTTAATAGGTAACTGATCTCTCCAACTGCTTATCATTCTTGCTCAAGTTATCTATTCATCCCAACGGTACTGACTTAGGCATCGGAGAGGAGAAGACCGGCCCGCCCGGTATTCCCCTTAGTTAGCAGGTTCGCAGGAGGAGATCACATCCAGATTCATCAGTTTCCACTAGGCCTACGGGTTTGTGCAGAAACACACTGGAACAAACTATAGAGCCTGGAAAGAATCGATAGAAAACTACATGAGTGTGAAAGACAACATGGATTATTGTTTCTTTGAAGACATGCCTGAAATACTAGCTGGAGATGACTCTAAGGAAGTTAAAGATCATTATAGGAAGTGGATGAGGTCTAACAGGATGGCTAAAAACCTTATTAAAACCTCTATGTCAAACACTATAATGGGCAGCATTGCAGAACCAGATTTAGCAACAGATTTCATGGAAGCAATTGCAGCTAAGTTCAAAGAAAGTGAGAAGGCTGAGATTGCTAGGCTTAATAAGGAATATCATAGCATAGAGTTTTCTCAGTCAGGATCAGTTAGAGAGTATTTTCTGAAGCTAGTAAATGTTAATGCTAGACTAAGGGAGATGTGGCAGGGGGTTAAAGATGAGTTGATAGTATATCACGTACTTTATACACTCCCAAACAGTTATAGCCACCTCAGAACTAGCTATAATGCTCAAAAAGAAAACTGGTTCATAGATGAGTTAATCTCTATTTTCTGTGATGAAGAGGCAAGGATTAAGAAAGAACAAGGCGAACCTAGCACTACAGTAAACCTTGTTGAAAAGCCTAAAAAGAAAAAGCCTCAGAACAAGCTTAAACCTGTCAAAACCATTACCAAGGCTTCAACCTCAGGAGAACCAAAACCATTCCGGTTCAAGTGCTATTTTTGCAAAAAGATAGGACACCTGAAGAAGGATTGTACTGGATACAAAAATTGGTTGGTTAAAAAGGGTAAGCAATTTTCTCAGATTTTTGCTTTAGAAATTAATTTCATGAATGTTGAACTTACAAGTTGGTGGTTAGATTCTGGTTCTCCAGTGCATATAACTAATTCTTTACAGGGATTCACAAGGAAGAGAACCCCAAAAAGTGATGAAATCAACCTAAGAGTAGCTATGGCATGCGAGTAGCAGTCAAGGCAATAGGCACTTTGAGGCTTAATTTTGGATCTGGAAAACTTTTAGTTTTAGATAATGTTTTTTATGTACCTTCCATTAGAAGAAATTTAGTTTCGGTTAGTCTTTTGATCAAAGCTGGTTGTAGACTTTTAATTGATGATAATGGAATAAGTATTTCAAGAAATTCTATTAATATTGGTTCTGGTGCAATCATGAATGGCTATTTACAGTTAAATTGTTCTACACCTCAGCAAGAAATTTCTCTTGTTGAAACAGAAAGAACTAAAGAACCAGAAAGCACTCAAAGTAATAACACTGTAATTGGTGTTAAAAGAACCAAAATCAATGAAAAGTCTGCATTTTTGTGGCATAGGAGACTTGGCCATATTTCTGCAGAAAGACTGAAACTTCTGATAAAAGGCAATATCTTACCATAACTTGATTTTTCAGACCTAAACGAATGTGTCGAATGCTATAAAGGAAAACTCACAAACTTAAGGAAAAAGACTGCATATCGAACCCAAAATCTACTCGAGTTAATCCACACTGATATATGTGGCCCTTTTAAGCATAAGACTATCTGTGAAAATGTGTATTTTATCACATTTATAGATGATTACTCCAGATTCTGTTATGTTTTTCTACTCTCTGCGAAATCTCAAGCTTTAAAAGCTTTTCAAGTTTACAAAACTGAGGTAGAAAACCAACTGGAAAGGAAGATCAAAACAGTAAGATCAGATAGGGGAGGGGGGGGGGGGGGGGGGGGGGGGGGAGAGTTTTATGTAAAATACACAGAGAAAGACCAACATAAGGGTCCCTTTGCCTTGTTTCTTGAGGAACAAGGTATAAAAGCTCAATACACAACACCATTTAACCTCAACAGAATGGTGTTGCTGAGAGAAAGAATAGGACACTTTTGAACATGGTCATATGCATGATGTGCACCACTGGCCTACCTAAATTCTTATGGGGAGAAGCTTTAAAAACAGCAAATTATATTTACAACAGAACTCCAAGTAAAGCTATAAATAAAACCTCGTTTGAATTGTGGTCTGGAAGGAAACCAAGTCTTCATCACTGTCATGTATGAGGATGCCATGCAGAAGCAAGAGTTTATAACTCAAACATTAATAAGCTTAATCCTAAAACAATTAGTTGCTATTTTATTGGTTATCCGGATAAGTCTAAGGGTTACAAGCTTTATTCTTCTAAACATTCACCTAGAATCTTTGAAACACATCAAGTCGAGTTTCTAAGTGAAAAAGTGCATAATACAAAGTTTGAAGATTTATGTACAGATTTTGAAGAAATTATGCTAGATGAAGATATGGTAATAGCTCTACCCTTTAGAACTAATAATCTAGCTTCGGAAAGTTTAACAGAAACCAATGTAGAAGATCAAAATTCTGATCAAGAAATGCATATAGATGAGGATCAAGCTAAACCTGCAGTTCAGCATGAGCCTCAAATGAATCAACCAGAAGAAAACATAGACTAACAGAATCATCTTGCAAACCAACAGAATCCACCTCCTCAGCTTAGAAGGTCTAACAGAGCCAAGAAACCAAAATATGGGGAAGATAGTGATTATCATGTCTACTTTAATGAAGGAGAAGTAGAGATAGACTGCTCAGATGACAATGCTCCCACTAGTTTTGCTCAAGCAGTAGAAAGTTCAGAGTCAATGCAGTGGAAAAAAGCAATGTAAGAAGAAATAAAATAAATGGATAATAATGCAGTGTGGGAGCTAGTTGAACCAAATCCAAACCAGAAACCTATAGGCTGTAAATGGGTGTTTAAAACCAAAAGAGATGCATCTGGAAATATTGAAAGACATAAAGCACGACTTGTAGCTAAGGGTTTCACACAGAAAGAAGGAGTTGATTTCACAGAAACCTTTTCACCAGTTTCAACAAAGGATTCTTTCAGGATAATTATGATTTTAGTGGCTCACTTTGATACGGAACTTCACCAGATGGATGTTAAAACAACCTTTTTGAATGGTGATTTAGATGAAGTGATTTACATGAAGTAGCCAAAAGGTTTTATCAATACTGGGAGTGAGCATTTAGTCTGTAGATTAAAGAAATCGATTTATGGATTAAAGCAGGCTTCTAGGCAATGGTATAAGAAATTTGATTGAGTGATTTCTTCTTTTGGATTTACTGAAAACGTAGTTGATGAATGTGTCTATCTAAAGATCTCTGGGAATAATTTCATATTTCTAGTATTATATGTGGATGATATACTCTTGGCCAGCACTAATGTAAAAATGCTAAAAGATACCAAGAGCTTTCTGTCAAAGAATTTTGACATGAAAGACTTAGGTGAGGCTTCATATGTACTTGGAATAGAAATTAAAAGAGACAAAACTCGCAAGCTTTTAGGCCTATCTCAAAAGAATTATATTTCTAAAGTTCTGAAAAGATTCAATATGGAAAAGTGTTCAACTGGTGAGGTACCTATGTCTAAGGGAGATAAGCTGACTAAAAACAAGTCTCAGGATGCAAAAGCTGCTATGAATTCTAAACCATATGCTAGAATTGTTGGTAGTTTAATGTATGCTCAAGTCTGCACCAGACCAGATTTGGCTTTTCCAGTTGGAATCATGTCTAGGTTTCAGTCAAATCCTAGTCATGAGAATTGGGTTGCAGGAAAGAAAGTTTTGAGGTATTTGCAGGGTAGTAAAAGTCATATGCTAGTCTATAGACATATGGAAGAATTAAAACTCACAGGTTATTCTGATTCTGACTTTGCTGGGAATTTCCCTACATCTAATAAGTCAACTTGTGGATATGTTTACATGATGGCTGGAGGAGCTATAGCTTGGAAAACCATGAAGCAGACCTTAGTGACTACTTCAACAATGCAGACTAAGTATATAGCAGTTTATGAGACTATGTGTGAGGGACTTTGGATTAGGAATTTTCTTATTCAAACTGAGATAGTAAGTCGCATTGTTGAAGATAAACTTGTGATTGATTGTGACAATGAAGCAGCTGTTTTCTTCTGTAAAAATAACAAAAGGTCTAGTAATTCAAAACACATTGATTTGAAATACTATGATGTTAGACAGAGGGTAAAACGTGGAGAAGTTAGTGTATTAAGCATTAACACTAACTCACAGCTTGCAGATCCCTTCACTTAAGCTCTAGCAGTTGGCGTTTTCAAGGAGCACATCAAGAACATGGGAGTTTTAAGGTCCAGTGGGAGTTTAAATTAGAAGCAAAATTAGAAATTTTTCAGTTTTGAGTTCTTGAGACTTGTTGTGATTTTAATCACATTTTGGTTTTGTAATTGTTGACAGTAGCCGCAGAGAGGCTACAGCAGGCCCACAGACCCGCAGCAGGTGCACCAGGGCCCGGCCCGAGGCCCGGGACCGAACCACCAGCACCCGGCCTCGGGGTCCAGCAGTCTATCCGGCTGCCAGGGACCCTGGGACCGGGGGCGCCTGCCTGCCAAAGAGGTCACCAGAACTGCCCTTCGGAGGGAGCCAGTCCCACATCGAAGGGTGAGGCCAGCCATCGCCCCCAACCACCTATATAAGGGCCCCAACTACCCTCATTAATAGGTAACTTATCTCTCTCCCCGCTTACATACGTACTCAAGTTATATATATCCCAACTATACTAACTTAGGCATCGGAGAGGAGAAGACCGGCCCGCCCGGTATTCCCCTTAGTAAGCAGGATTGCAGGAGATCAAGTTGGATTCATCTGTATCTACCAGGCCCCCAGGTTTAGGCAGAAACAATTGGCGCCGTCTGTGGGAACGATTTTTGATCCACGAGAAAAGTTAGCATTGCTCTACCGGGGAGTAGAGCCCGATCGATCCTTTGAAAGATAGTTAAATACGCGGTCCAGAAGCCATGGAAGGAAAGAAGATAAAAACTGGCACCGGATTATTGAAAGAGCGAATTCAGATCCCCGACCAGGTCTAAAACACAGGGGCTGAGGTCGGTGCGAGGTTCGCCCTTTCTCCTAACCGAGACGGAAGATCAGAGCGAATTCAGATCCCCGACTGGGCCCGTAACATAAAGGCTGAGGTCGGTGCGAGGTTCGCCCCTTCTCCAGACCAAGACAGAAGTCACGATCGCCGAGATTCAGAGAACCCCGACCGGTATGGTGCGGGAGAGGAAATAAAGAAGATGAAGGCAGAAGTCGAGCGGTTGCGAGCAGAGGGCGGCCGAGACCGGCTAAGGGCAGATGCCTGGTGCCAAGAGTTGGAAGCAGTAAACACCGCCTTATTAGCGGTCTTGGGAAAAGGAGGCCAGCCGGGCACTCCTCGGGCGGCGTCACGGCCCGCAAGCAAGGTTAGCGAATTCCCGCACCTCGAAGTGGGACAGCCCACGGGAAGAAGAAGAATCGTGTATATGCCCACGTCCCTCTTTTCGGAAGCTTTGAAAAACTCCGGTCCGGTCGAGCTACCGTACCGCACGAGCAGGACAGTTCTACCACAAGAACACTCGAAATGCTCTCCGCCTCGGTGTTGGATATGAAGGACCGTTTAGACGCCAGTGAGAAGAAAGCAGGGCGACCGCGGGACAGTGCACGATTCAATGAGCGCATTGGACCTTTTCCGCGCCGGGTTAGGGAATCAGGGAGGTCTGGTAGCCTAAGGCCCCTAAAACTGGCGTACTCAGGAACGAGCTGCCCGTATCAGCACCTGGACAGTTTCAAGTCACAGACGGGCACAAGGGGCTATTCTGATGCCACGTGCTGCAACGTGTTCCAAGAGACGCTCTCGAGGGAGGCGTTGAGCTGGTTCTACGAGCTGCCAGTGGATTCGGTTGAAACTTTCGAACAGATGGCCGACAAGTTTGTCGGCCGGTTTATCCTCAGAGCTGGGACAGCTCAAACATCCACGATCCTTTTCGATTGCATGCTGCCTGACCACGAACCGCTGCGCGCTTTCGTTAACCGGTGGCAAATCGCCACGGCCGGGGTCAGAAACCTGGACAAGAAGATCGCGGGGATGGCCTTCAAGCAGGGGTTAAGACCCGGAGAACTTTCGTACAACTTGCGAGTGCAGGAGCCGCTGGGGTATGATGAGCTGATGACCGTGGCCGTCAGACATGCTCAGGCGGACCACGAGACATATGGGGATAAGGCACCCAAGCGAAGACCGGATGACCTACTGTCGCCACCTCCCCGTGAGAGCAGGACCGGGCGGCTAGATCGCGGCCGTGCGCCTATAGCCACCAGGAAAGCAGAGATACGGGAGGAGTGGCAACCCCGACGAAGCAGTGACAACAGTTCCCGGCCGAGGAGGAGACCGCCGCTTGTACGACCGACACAGCCAGCGGCGGCTGCGCCAGTAGAACGACCAACGCGGGCCCTAGCCATCATGCCGGCAGAAAATCCCGAAGATCCAACCCGTAGGACCAGCGATCCAAGACCCCAGAGAGCGGTTGTAGGCGGTCGATCCCGCCCGGTAGAACCAAGAGAGAACCGACCGGGAGCTCGACAAGTAGGAACCATAAGCACCCGACCTCCCGGAGGGATCGAGGTGCACGGAAGCATAAACATGATACATGGCGGGGGCCATATAGATCAGCTCACCCGGAGCTCGAAGAAGCGGTGCTTAAGATCGATCCGGGGGAAAGAAGTGTATGCCTTTGGTGGAGGAAGCGGCCAAGCCGCCAAAACCGGATGGAAGTCGGTCACTTTCTACGAAGAGGAAGAGCCGGAGGATCTGGTCCAACCGCACAACGACCCCTTCCTCATCACGGTCCAAATAGACCACTGGATAACCAGCCGTATGCTGATCGATACCAGAGCCTCTGTCAATGTGATGTTCCGAGACGCATACAAAGGGCTGCAGAGGGGAAGGAATAAGTTATCCCAGGATAACGAACCACTTATAAGCTTCTCCGGTGAGGTAGTCCAGCCTTTGGGATCGGATTACCTACCACTGATCTTCAGCGAGGGAAACAAGACAAAAAAGGAGCACCTTGAATTCATCGTTGTGGACTGCCTATCGTCGTACAATGGCATAATCGGTAGGCCAGGGTTATGAAAACTGAAGACATTTATAGCCGGCCATATGCTGATGTTGAAGATGCCTTCACCGACCGGTGTCATTACCCTGCGCGGGGACCAGAAGCTTGCCCGTAAATATTATGCGGAGGCCCTAACCCACGGGAGGAAGCGGGCCGAGGTCTTCACGGCCACTCAGTTAGCACCAGTGCCGGATCTAAGTATTGACCCTCGCGATGACTTCGATTCAGTCAAGAAAAAGCTAGAGCCACCTTCGGCCGTGGAAGAAACCGAAGCGATCTGCATTTCGATAGTCCACCCGGAGCGAAATGTGGTGATAGGGACGCAGCTCGATCCGGCTGTCAGACAAGAGCTCATCGCCTTCCTCCAGGACAACAGTTCGGTCTTCGCATGGTCATACGAGGACATGCCGGGCATATCCCCGGAGATAGCCGTCCATAAGCTAAATTCATTGTCCAACATTCTCCCGGTGAGGCAGAAGAGTAGGTCCTTCAGTCCGGCAAAGTATGAGGCGATTAGAGAGGAGATACAGAAATTAAAGGGCATAGGTTTCATCCGGGAAGTCCAGTACCCTCGCTGGCTCGCTAACGTGGCCATGGTGCCTAAGAAGGGAACCGGCCAGTGGCGTATGTGCGTGGATTTCACTAACCTGAACCGGGCGTGTCCAAAGGACAGCTTCCCGCTCCCCCGGATTGACCAGCTTATAGATTCCACGTCCGGCTTTAAGCTGCTCAGCTTCATGGACGCCTACGCCGGGTACAATCAGATTAGGATGCACCCGGATGATGAGGAGCACACATCATTCACAACCGACCGAAGTACCTACTGTTATAAGAGGATGCCGTACGGTCTAAAGAATGCCGGGGCCACCTACCAGCGGATGGTGAACCGAATGCTGGAGCAAGAAATGGGTAAAACCGTAGAGGTTTACGTAGATGACATGCTGGTTAAGAGCTTGACTGCAGGGGCCCACGTCCGGGATTTGGCCGTAGTCATCAGCAAGATGCTCAAATTCGGAATGCGCTTGAACCCGAAGAAGTGTATTTTTGGGATTTCAGAGGGCCTATTCCTAGGCCACATCATCAGCCAGCGAGGGATAGAAGCCAACCCGCTGAAGGTCCAGGCAATTCTAGATATGGAAACGCCAGGAGAGAGAAACCAGGTCCAGATGTTGACCGGCCGGTTAGCCGCCCTTGCTAGATTCATCTCCCGCCTAACCGATAAGTGCGCCCCGTTCTTCAAACTGCTCAAGGCACAACAGACCAGGAAAATCCACTGGGCGGCAGAGCATGAAGCGGCATTCCAATCTATCAAGACATATCTGTCTGCAGTGCCTCTCCTATCCAAGCCAGTGCCGGGCGAGATGCTATACCTCTATATAGCCGCATCCGAAGCGGCCGTCTCCGCGGCTCTCGTCAGGAAGGAGGGCACGCTCGAGCTTCCAGTATATTATGCGGGAAAGGGACTTACTGGAGCCGAGGGCCGGTACCCCGAAATAGAGAGATTGGCTCTGGCCCTGATTGTTAGTGTCAGGAAGCTCCGACACTATTTCCAGGCTCATTCCATCACCTTATATACCAATCACCCTCTGCGGCAGATCCTGCAAAAACCAGACACCAGCGGTAGGCTCGTGCGGTGGGCAGTTGAACTGGGAGAGTTCGACATCATTTATGCCCCGCGAACGGCCATCAAGGGACAGGCAGCCGCGGACTTCATATGTGAGCTCACCCCAATGGTGGCAGAAGCGCAACCCACCCAGTACGAGGACACCGACGCAGTACGGACCGTAAAGATCGAACCAGGCCTCCCCAACGGCTGGAAGCTTTACGTCGACGGCTCTGTAACGAGCAAGCGGAGCGGAGCCGGTGTCATGATAACCTCGCCCGATGGCCAATCGTACGAGTATGCCTTACGGTTCCTATTCAACACCTCAAATAATGCTGCCGAGTATGAGGCCCTCATAGCCGGTTTGCAACTGGCCAAGGAGCTGGGAATCCCGTCCATGGAAATATACAGCGACTCCAGCTTAGTGGTAAACTAGATGAACGGGTTGTTTGAGGTCAAGGAACCCCAGCTATCCTCCTACCAGGCTCTGGCCAAAACCCTGATTGAGTCGTTCCAGGGCGCCACGATCCAACACATTCCCCGAGAGGCAAATAGGCATGCGATGCCCTCGCAAGGTTGGCAACCGGAAACTACCCACCAGAGTACCGGAGAGCTAAAATTGAAACTCTCCAGAAGCCGAGTATAAGCAAGACCATCTCCGAGATATTTGCGATGGAAGAAGCGCCAACAAGCTGGATGGATCCAATAGTCAAATATCTGACTAACAAAACCAGCCCCCAGAATGCGGTGGAGGCAAGGAGGCTACACCTCCGGTGCGCCCGGTACGGTCTCCTCAATGGCCAGTTATACCGAAGAGGGCACAGCTGAGGTGTGTGACAAAGGAGGCAGGAGAGGCTATCATGCGAGTGATCCACGAAGGGGTGTGCGGTAATCACTCTGGCGCAAGGTCATTATCTCACAAGTCGCTCCGATCGGGGTACTTCTGGCCAGATATGGCAGCAATATCAAGAAAAATTACAGGCGGCTGTCACAAATGCCACATGTACGCCTCTGCACCCCATGCTCCGGCAATCGCATTGTCAATCCTGTTAGCACCATGGCCGTTCGCGCAATGGGGATTAGACATCATTGGCCCTTTCCCGATAGCTGTGGGACAATACAAGTACGCCATCATAGCAGTGGACTATCAGACTAAGTGGGTCGAGGCAGAACCTCTGATAAAGATCACCGAGGAGCGAGTGAGAAAATTTCTATGGAAGAACATCTACTGCCGGTTCGGGGTACCGCAGACTATTGTCACGGATAATGGAACACAGTTCAATAATGCCGATCTTATCCAGTACACAGCTTCCATGGGGACCCGGATGTTGTTTGCCTCAGTGGCACACCCGCAGACCAACGGCCAGATAGAAGCAATCAACAAGATTATCAAAACCCTTCTCAAAAAGAAGTTGGATGCCAAGAAGGGATGCTGGGCCGAGGAACTCCCAGCGGTACTATGGGCCATCCGGACGACAGCAGCAGAGGCAACATGAGAGACCCCGTTCTGCATGGCATTTGGAAGCGAAGCGGTGCTTCCTGTGGAGACCAGCATACCCAGCGGCAGGGTCGAGAATTACGACGCCGAAACAAACGCCGAGGGCGTACGGCTCAACCTGGACCTTATAGAAGAGCGGCGCGATCAAGCGCATATGCGAAACCAAGCCTACAAGCAGCAGGTCGCCCGGTACTATGACAGAAGGGTCCGGGAAAGGAAGCTACAAGTGGGGGACTGGGTCATGAAGAGAGTCCAGAAAAAACCGTTGGCCTTGGAACCAACGTGGGAAGGACCCTACCAAATTACCGCAGCTGTGGGCCCAGCAACATTCCACATTATAGATACCGATGGCATCTATTCCACCCGCCCCTGGAATATTCAGCACCTGCGGTTCTATCCTAAGTAATATCGCTCATAAAGGAACAATAGTATAATTGGCATCAGTATTGCAATGCGCAGTTTGTTCATCATCAATAAAGCTGGTTACAAGGCACACATATAGGCAAGCCAAAAGGAGGCAGTTAGTTAGCGCCTCCGGAGCCCCCAATCCCTGGCCCGCCACCTTTTAAAGTTTGCTCTTGCTCCACCATCTCGATCAGGGCTATGTCAGCCTCCATCCGCTCAGCATCAAGCCATCCTTTCTCCCTCCACTCCAGATAGGCATCGCTTATGCCCTTAGACCGGGCCTCCTCCAGCATCTCCTCAAGCTCCACCGACTCCCGGAAGTCGTCGATAGCCTTATCGGCCACCTCAGCAAGCTGGGACTCCGTGAGCTTCTCCCTTCCCTGAGCGACTACTGTAACCTGGGTCTGCAGCTCCAAAACCCTCTCCTCCAGCTTCGTAACCCTCCCTCCCCGGGCAGCAGCCTGTCGATCGGCCTCCTCCTTCTCCCGCGAGAGTTCATGATGCAACCGAGCGGTTTCTTCTTTCTCCCGCACAAGCTCGGTGCTCAACCGACCGACCTCCTCTCTTTCATCCGCAAGCTTGGCTTCTGTCACGTCCACCTGCACACTCAGCTCCTCCACCCGCCTCTCCAAAACTGCAGCAGACTCCCCTCTGGGCTACCCGGCATAAAGGCTATAAGCTAGCTGCCAAACGTAAACAAAGGAACATTGGCTCATGTCACTCCAGGGAAAAGGAAGCACAGGAAACACTTACCCGAAGAACCAGTTCCATGGGCTTCGTCCTACTCTCGCCCGGTTGCTCCGTCCCAGGGCCCTTACGATCAAGTCCCAAGGTTTCGATGGCAGATGCTACGAACCTTCCAAAACCATGCCCGGAACTACGATCGGCCTCCGGTCCTCGACTCCTTCGGCCGCCCACTTCCCCAGCCGGAGCTACTGCCCGCTCGATCGATCCAGCCGAGCTTGACGCCCCGGCATCAAACGTCCTCGCCCTCTTCGCCGGAGCTTCGCCGTGGCCGCTTCGGCGATATCCGGTCGTCTCTACCGTTTCCCTCTCCCGCGAGGTCCGTACCGCCATCGGTCGCGCCACAGGTTCTGCACCTGGCAGGGCCACCGAGCGCACTTCCCGGATAAGGAGTGGGGAGTTATTCTCACCGCCAGGCCGCCTGCCATAGTGAGAGTCCGGAAACACGAGCGGCACAGGCTTGTCATGCTCCCTGCGCTTCTGGCTAACCGGATCAATATCGGTTTTCGCGGCCCTCTCCCCCATCTCCATCAACCTCGGGGCCACAAGCTCTTCGTCCGGTTCAACAGTCTCCTCGCTCCGAACGGCGAGCCGGGGGGCGTTAGCTACAAACCGATCAACCGAGCAGTCAGAATACAAGCAACCATGCAAAGACAAAACAATGCAAGATAGCTTACCAGGTTTCCTCCCCATCTCGCATATCTCCAGCACATTCCACCGGATGAAATTATAGGAGCTCCAACTCAGGTGATCCCAGCAAGTAAACAGCCGGTATATCCGTTGCTTCTCCAAGTCGCCCAACCAGTACGTCTGTTCCTGATCGATCGACTGATAAGCCCCGGACACCTGATGGCCCCTCCAAGTACGCTGCCACCTGCCACCGGCCAGCACCACCGACCTCCTCCAGACATCTGAGACCGTCGACGGCAGATGAGTGATGGCAGGACCGAAGTCCCGCGCGGTAAAATTCACACAACCGCTGCACTGGGCCTTTCTGCAGTAAGAAATCTTGTACAGCGCCCGAAATTCATTAACCGTGGGCCAGTCCATATAGCTCAAATTGAACAGACACCCGAGGCCAAGCAGCTGCCTCCACTGGTTGCTCGGAAGCTGGGCCGGGAAAAGCTTTATCGAGCTCAGGATGTACTGGACAAATGGCGGCAGCGGCAGCGATAGTCCGTGTCGAAACTGATCGTCGAAAACGGCAACCCAACCCGGTTCCGGATTACAGGCTAGTTCCCCGGGACGCAGGCCTCGAAGCTTAATGGAGTTGTCAATATCCCACTTCGCCCGAAACTCCCTGATCTCTCTATCATTCATGCTTCTGATTGGCTCATCACAGAAAATCACCCTATCACCATCCAGCAGCTCATGCCGCATAGGCCTGCGGTTTGCACCGGCAGAATACGCAGATCTCCCAGACGCCATAAAGCCTAAACAAAAGAATTCACCTCTGAAGCACAGACAAACAACAGGCAAAGAGTAGCAAGATGCGGCGGGAGGAAAACAGAGGGGATGATAAATAGGGCAACAAGAAAAGTGAGGCAACCCCAACCGTGGATCCCCTCCATCTCAGACCGCCCCTTGCCAACACGTGTCCCAGCATCAATAAGGGGTCCCACACTATCATAACTGATGGGACTGATGGGCTCTCCCCTTTATTGCATGTCCGCCACCTGTCCCACTTGCAAGCGACAGTTGGGAGAGATAGGAGCGCACCACGAGGCGTCCATTCCCAGAAAGCCAACCTCGAACCAACTGGCTCCGCAGCCTCTCACCGGCTATGGTTTTTCAACCGCTTCCAGAGCATCGTCCCGGGTATGAGCCATCCGCCCGGCACCATGGCAGTTCGCGGTTATGATCATTCAACCGGCTGCACGCCATTTCACTGGGGGACTCGTCTCGATATGGCAGAATGCCCGGTCGAGCTCCGCCCAGAGCCATAGCTCTCCACCAAACATGTGACATTCAACCAACTCCAAAGCATTCTACCGGTTGTCACTTTCCTTCGCCTACGGGCAGGAACGAGCCGACAACAACTCGAGGCTTCTAAACGCATGGGCTTTATAAACCCGGGCGAGTTTACATCTAACCCATGTACTCTTGTCCAGCAGGATAAAAACCCTGCATCACACTGAACTGTGATACATTTGGGGATACATGGCGAGACTCGTTATCTCAACGCCACTCCACCGGGCAGATTGTTTCTCTAACACAGAACAAGTCTCCCCGCAGGCTAACAAACCTGCACATTTACCTCAACGCTTATCCAACAAAAGCTGAGAAGAACTAGCAAGTGTTGACCGATGCCTCAATACGGCCGTAACACTCTCCGGGGTACCTGTTGGCTTAGTCCACGCACCAACATGCCATCCCGTAAGCTAGCGCACTCTGGGGGCCTCGCACCGATATGGCAGGACGCCCGGTCGAGGTCCAGACTGCAAGTTCATCCGGACTTGTCTCGATATGGCAGAACGCCTGGTCGAGGTCCCGTGAACTCCGCCTCGCACCGATATGGCAGGACGCCCGGTCGAGGTCCAGACTGCAAGTTCATCCGGACTCGTCTCGATCTGGCAGAACGCCCGGTCGAGGTCCCGTGAACTCCGCCTCACACCGATATGGCAGGACGCCTGGTCGAGGTCCAAACTGCAAGTTCATCCGGACTCGTCTCGATATGGCAGAACGCCCGGTCGAGGTCCCGTGAACTCCGCCTCGCACCGATATGGCAGGACGCCCAGTCGAGGTCCAGACTGCAAGTTCATCCGGACTCATCTCGATATGGCAGAACGCCCGGTCGAGGTCCCGTGAACTCCGCCTCGCACCGATATGGCAGGACGCTCGGTCGAGGTCCTGTTAACTCCGCCTCATACCAAGCACAGCCCAACGCCCGGTCACGCCCAATCTTCAATCCGGACTTGGGGGACTGGGCACCGTTGGGTCGGTAACCCTGCGGGTCTGCAGGACAAGAGCAAGACAGACTTTAAGTCCCCATTCAAGATTGCACTTGACTGGGAACTTGGGGGACTTGTTGACAGTAGCCGCAGAGAGGCTACAGCAGGCCCACAGACCCGCAGCAGGTGCACCAGGGCCCAGCTCGAGGCCCGGGACCGAACCACCAGCACCCGGCCTCGGGGTCCAGCAGTCTATCCGGCTGCCAGGGACCCTAGGACCGGGGG
Source organism: Potentilla sterilis (assembly GCA_963682095.1). NCBI lineage: Eukaryota > Viridiplantae > Streptophyta > Magnoliopsida > Rosales > Rosaceae > Potentilla > Potentilla sterilis. The sequence continues at coordinate 23,417,535 of OY821756.1, forward strand.
CGCCTGCCTGCCAAAGAGGTCACCAGAACTGCCCTTCGGAGGGAGCCAGTCCCACATCGAAGGGTGAGGCCAGCCATCGCCCCCAACCACCTATATAAGGGCTCCAACTACCCTCATTAATAGGTAACTTATCTCTCTCCCCGCTTACATACGTGCTCAAGTTATATATATCCCAACTATACTAACTTAGGCATCGGAGAGGAGAAGACCGGCCCGCCCGGTATTCCCCTTAGTAAGCAGGATTGCAGGAGATCAAGTTGGATTCATCTGTATCTACCAGGCCCCCGGGTTTAGGCAGAAACAGTAATGACATTTTATAGTTTTTCAGAATGATTTTGGTTGCTGCAACATTGTGTTTTGCTCATCTGAATTTTGTTATGTTGTTTTGTTTTTATACTTGCTATCAGATGGCTTATATCATGGTAATAATGATAATTCAGTTTAAGCTTTTGAAAAGCCATTGGTGTACAGTTTTTACTTGAGTTTCTGGTTTTAGAAATATTAGGAGGACTTTGTTATATGCTCTTACTCGTGAAATGCACATAAGCATATATCAGTTTTGTTGTTTTGAACATGTGAATTGCAGGTGTCTATGTCAGTTGTATAGAAGCTCTGCATTTTTGTTAAAATGTTTGATGTTTCTTGCTCTGCATATATAGCTACTTTTTGACTGTTCTGAGAATAAGGTTTAAGTATCAGGTTGTTATCTGGCGCGCCCTTAAGTAAGTTGATTAGTCTTAATACTTACAGGAGCTTTGTTTTCATGATTTATTGTAACAGTCCAGTGGGAGATTGTTAGAAAATAAATAGACTAGTTACAATGATATTCAGAATACATGAATCATAAGCAACGTATGAATACTAGTTCTAACATGGATAATGATTTGTTGCTTTCCTAGTTGCACTAGGAATCTGTGTATTGATCCTAAAGCTAAGGAAACCTATTCATATTCTATGAGAAGAATACTGCAGTAAAGCATTCAGTGTCTAATTAGGTTTCTTGTGTCTCAAGCAGTCTTTTATAGATGGACTCTTGAGATCTTGATCCTATATATAGAAGGTTTAGTCCCTGTTTATCCCATCGTAAGTAAGCTATTTGTTCTGTCAATATCAGAAGCTTTGGTGGTGATCTAACATAAGACAAAGCCTATTTGTTTCGTGTTTCAGGTTTTGATTAACAGAGATGGATCCAATCAGAGGTATTGATGGTATGCTGATGTTCATCTTGCTGTGTTCGTGTTTGTAACATCCCGAACCTAGAATTACTTTTAACTGTTGTACTTTCACTTTTACTACTCGAGAATTGTTTTTACGATTCGAAAGTTCTAAAGGTTGACTTTTAAATAAGTTGACCCGACCGATGATTTTATTGCATGAAGAGGTAAAAGACGTTAACACGAGGTCGTGGACACGTAGCATGCTCAATTTGGAGTTCGCATGAAAAAGTTATGATGTAAAATCGGAAATTGTCCGAAAATTTGTAGCCGGGAGAAAATTTCCCGAAAGGGAAATCCCCCATTTTTTCTTTTTCTTTTTCTTTTCTTTCTTTTCTTCTCTCTCCTTTCTCTCTCCTCTCCCCCGACTCGGCCCGACCTCCGGCCGAACTAGGCGGCGCACCGGTCCCGTTCAGACCGCCTCCTTCACCTCTTCACGTCTGCGGCAGCGGCACGGCGTGAATCGCCGCCGTTTGGCCGTGCGACGCCCGAGACCGTCTGCCCCCGATTGAACGGAGCTCCCTCCTTCGGTCGCCGTTCGTCTCGATTTCGGTCGGGAATCGAAGACCTTGATCCGTGCAACAATTCCATGGGAGGAATTGAACCGATTCGAACCAGGTAAGGAGAATTTAGGATTTGGAATTTTTAGGGTTTTTGTAATTTTTAGTGGAGGTTGGGTATTTGATGTTTTTGGTGAATTTGGTGGTTGAATTCGTGTTTAGAGTGTTGTAAGGAGTTGATTATGTGTTATTTGATGTTCATTTGGTTGGTTTTTGTGAAAATTGGAGGTTGTGTATTTCGGGTCGCCGTATGCGGCGGCTGCGCTGGTTTTTGGCGGCGGAGGCAGTGGTGGACGAGGTCCTGAGGTGGTGGCGATGATATTGGGTTGAATTGGAGTCGATTGGCTAGGTTTTGGGCCACTGTGGTGGCGGCGCCGGCGGCGGGGAGGCGGAGTTGCGGCTGCCGGCGGCTGAGGAAGAAGATGAACAGTAAACCGGTAAAAAGTAAAATGGTAAAATGGTAAAAGGTGAAAAGTAAATGGTAAAACAGTAAAAGTAAATAGTAAACAGTAAACAGTAAACAGTAAATGGTAAATGGTAAATAGTAATTGGATTTTGAACCATTTACTGTTTGACTTTCAGAATTACTGTTTGACCTAGAATAATTATTGTTTGACCTTATATTATTGCTGTTGACTTACCGTAAAAAGGTTAAAAGCTGATTAAAAGGGTTTTACGACGAAATAACTAGGAAAAGAATTAATCGGACACGGAGTGGGTGTCCTGAGTAATTTTAGACGTAGATTATTTGGTATTGAGGCGAAATTCCTATACCGATTAGTGAAAAAAGGAAAAATTGGAAGTTTCGGGCGAGTGAGGACGTCCGTAGATTTATCGTTTATAAATAAATTCCGAGTTTCGTAATAATTATAATTACGTCCCTATTACAGGTCGAGAGGTTATTCGACGGGACGAGAGATCGGATTAGTGGCGCGCTCGGCCGTACTGTTAGTGGATTTTTATTTTAAATAAATGCATGCATAACTAATTTAATAAAATGCAATTTATTTGATAACAATTATTTCTGAAGTATGATAATTCCTAAGATATTATGATATTTTGTTCAATTTACTATTTAAAGGAAAATATGGATTTGGGGTATATATTTTCTACTATTTTAAATAGTACGTAATTTTACTCGGAAAATGTGATTTCCGGAAATAGTATGAATTGATAAATCATATTTGATCATTTTGAGTATAATTATATTTAAAGACCGGAAATGAGATTTCCGGGGATTTTATGATTTCATCATTTGTGATTTCACGACATGTGAGACATGTCGATGTTATATATATTTTTACTTCGAGGCTACTATTTTAATTGTGTATGTTTATAAGCCTCAGATGTACGGTTGAGGATTGTACGGATTTTCGATTATATGGGGGAAGCGTGATTTCGGATTTGATTTGATTTGTTTTTACACCAGTTACTGGGTCGTCTTATTTGCTAGCTAGCCTTAGCGTGGGACGTTGGATTAGTAGCCCTGGGAGGTTCCGACCTTTAGCCTAAGGGGCTTAGGTCGTCTTGTTATATTTGTCCACGCTGTATCAATAGCCCTGGGAGGTTCCGACCCGAGCCTAGGAGGCTCCTGTTTATGGTGTAACCACTTCCCCATTGTTTCGTTTGTTGGGCCAATGAGATTGATTTTGTCTTTATTTTGGTTTTCGGGAATATTTTCTCTTATGAGACTTTCATTTATTTAATAAATTCCCGAACCAGTGGGGCTGGATTTTATTATGAAAATATTTGGAAATGTACTGATGGAATTGGCCCAGCTATTCATCTTTTGGTTTTCGAAAATTTATATCTTGAAAAATATTATTTTTTATTTGAGATATCAGCGGAGCTGATTAATTATTATGATTTTCTTAAACGTGGGACGTTTTATGAAAATGCATGCATTGTGGTTTTAATTATAAAATATTGGGAAAGTAAATATAATATTTTTTATACGATATTGTTTTTATCCACTCACTCTAACGTTTGTTTTTTTTTTAAATTGCTTTCCCCTGGGCCCTTCGGTTTAAATTGCCCAATATGCAGAGTAATAGTCAGAGATCAAGAGTACTCGGAGTCGAGACATAACTGTCATCCTTGTTGCTTCCGCTAGGTGAGATCTGTGATCCCTTACTCTTTTATTTTTATATTATATTTCTTGTTCTGTTTCCAATTCATTGTATTAGATTGCTCTGATTACTTGTGAGTCAGTTGTGTTAGATTTTGTACTTATTTGTGGCGGTTGTTTTGATTGGGGAGCAGGTGGCTCCAGGTGTTGAGGATGAATTGGATTTAGAAGTGTTTTTGGTTGTGCAGGTCTTAGGGTTGTCCACCCTAAGATTGACTTTATCGATTTATCGATAGAATTAGTCTTAAGGTGGTCCCCGCAGGATCTTATCTGAATTTCAGGGTGAAATCCGGGGCGGGTCCTGACAGTGTTCTTATTCTGTTCTGACTTTTACTGAATTGGTTTTATACATAAGCTTTATGAATTGGTATTGAGCATGATGTATTGTTATTGAGTTAACATTGCTTCCATTGACGCCGATAGACGAAAGGTTGAGCCCTTCCTTCTTTAAATTTTGATTAGGATCTCTCCAAAATTCAAATTTGTCGGAATCTCAATGAAGCATAAAGGTCACACAAGGATTGCAATTTTGTCTTCAGAGTTTCACTATCTTGTCGAAGCCATTCTGAGCGGTGGTGGATGTGAACCGCGCGTTGGAGAATATGGTTCAGATGTTGTTGGTGTCGAGAAATTTCTTTGACCCACCTATGTTAATTCAAGCGAGAGCTGGCCATGATTGTTCAGGAAGCTTTTATTTGATAATTTCCTCTTATGATAAACCTTATTAGCGAAGAGCGTGATTCAATTCAACAGCCAGTGCTGGCAACATGAGTGTGGGTACCTGTGAAAAACTCTCTGACGCTCAAGTCAGAGTATTTCTAAGTTGAATTCTATCAAATAAATTGGAGATGTCAAGACCTATTTGCTTTGCTTCCCTATATATAGCTAGGCATCTGGCTGAGTTATTTTACAATCAATTCGCATGGCATAACGGTTGACACTGTATGACATAATGGTTGACATTGAATGCTCACTTATTTCTCATAACAGCTTTCGTGAATATAACAACGGATTATGTAATCGTGAATATAACAACAGATTATGTAATCATGAGGCCGTTTATTCCCATCTGTTATCGCCATAGTCAGGACACCATTTATTCTCGTCATAACTGATTTAGTTATGATGTCATTTACTCTTGCCGATAACCACCATGGTAATGACACAATTTATTCTCGTCAATAACTGACATAGTTATGACGTCATTTATTCCATATTTATTGTCGTCATTACTGTCGTGGACATTCACTATTGTTGCAATTTTGTCTTCAAATTTCACTATCTAGCCAGAGTCGTTTCGAACGGAGGTAGATGTAAACCGCATGTCGGAGAATATGGTTAAGTTCTCAAGATAGCACAAGATGGGTCAAGTGATTGAAAGGATGAGTGGAGTTGGATGATGAGAGGGAGAGGGAGAAAAACGAATCAATTTTGGTAAGGAGGGGGGAACCGGTAGAAAAGATCAGCCATGAAGTTTTGTATTTGGGAAGATGGAGGGTTGAGCTCGTGGTAAATTTGGCTATTACTGTATATTTATCACACTAAGCCAAAAACCTCAATAGATAATAGTCATCAGACAATGCAACTGATAAAAACTATTGTTGAAAAAATCAGACAATGGTAAGAAAATAACTATTGTCTGAAGCTCAATAGATAAGAAAATCATTGTGTGAGTCTATTACAGACAATTTCAGTTTACTATGATGTTTTAACATTGCGCTCCCTAGGACTTCAGACAATGGTTTTTATTAAACCATTGTGTGAAAAATCGGCGTCAGACAATACCTTTAAATTTATATGTTGTTTTCAGACAATTGCTTTAGACATTGTTCATTATTATGCTTTTGAAGTTATGTTGTCTCATTATTATGCTCGCTCAAAACGGTCAACCATATTTTCATAAAACTTATCACACGAAAACGCTATTACGTACATTTAGATGACCTTGTTTCGTTGACTCTTCAGACAACATCGATCGAGGCTCTAACTTTGACTAATTTAAGTGATTTTTTTTACCATCACCATATTTCATCATAACGATCAAATATTATTTCATAGCGTTTTTCAAAATTTGACTTTTTTTTATATATTTGTTTTTAAAAGTTGTACACTTGAGTTTAATCTACTAATCAAGTTATACCGCATTAGTAAGCATGTCGTCATTATAATGGCTAAATTCACAAAATGAAAATTTTGACCATCTAATTTGATCGTTATAGTTAAATATGAATAGAGTAGAAAAATCAACTTGTTTCGTGAACGTTCGATGCTCGATCGAAACAGTCAAGCATATTTTTATAAAACTTATCACGCGAAAACGCTATTACGTACCTTTAGATGACCTTGTTTCATCGACTCTTTCAAATATTAAACTCTCAAATAGTTGAGATGTAATCAGCCATGTAAAAATTTGAGAACGTTTATATCCCGATACTATGGCTCCCCATACAGAGAGATAAATTTAAGTATGCACTACCAGATACGGAAGAATAGCCGACGAAAATTTTTTCGTCGGCCATTCCATTTTTTCGTCGGCTATACCCTCTGCCGACGAAAATTTCGTCGGCCATAAGTCGTCGGTAATACGCCGTCGGTAATACCAATGGCCGACGAAAAAAAAAATTTCGTCGGCCATTCCAACCTTGGCCGACGAATTATGGCCGACGAAAATGATTTCGTCGGCTATTTGTTCGAGCATGGCCGACGAAATTTGGTTTCGTCGGCTATTTGTTCGAGTATGGCCGACGAAATTGGGCTATTTCGTCGGCTATTTCGTCAGAATATATTAATATTTTAAAGTTATAGCCGACGAAATAATGTCAATTTCGTCGGCTATAACTGCTTTTTGGGCAAAAAAAAATATCGGATCGGAGGAGGAGAAGGAGGAGGAGGAGGAGGAGGAGAAGGAGGAGGCCGGAGGAGGAGGAGGAGGAGGAGGAGGCCGGAGGAGGAGGAGAAGGAGGAGGGGAAGGAGGTGGCCGGAGGAGGAGGAGGAGGAGAAGGAGGTGGCCGGAGGAGGGGGAGGAGGAGGAGGAGGAGGAGGAGGGGAAGGAGGAGGAGGAGGAGGAGGAGGAGGAGGAGAAGGAGGAGGGGAAGGAGGAGGAGGAGGCCGGAGGAGGGGAAGGAGGAGGAGGCCGGAGGAGGGGGAGGAGGAGGAGGAGGAGGGGAAGGAGGAGGCCGGAGGAGGAGGAGAAGGAGGAGGGGAAGGAGGAGGAGGCCGGAGGAGGAGGAGAAGGAGGAGGGGAAGGAGGAGGAGGAGGCCGGAGGAGGGGAAGGAGGAGGAGGAGGAGGGGAAGGAGGAGGCCGGAGGAGGAGGAGAAGGAGGAGGGGAAGGAGGAGGAGGAGGCCGGAGGAGGGGAAGGAGGAGGAGGAGGCCGGAGGAGGGGAAGGAGGAGGAGGAGGAGGGGAAGGAGGAGGCCGGAGGAGGAGGAGAAGGAGGAGGGGAAGGAGGAGGAGGAGGCCGGAGGAGGGGAAGGAGGAGGAGGCCGGAGGAGGGGGAGGAGGAGGAGGAGGAGGGGAAGGAGGAGGCCGGAGGAGGAGGAGAAGGAGGAGGGGAAGGAGGAGGAGGAGCAGGCCGGAGGAGGAGGAGGAGGAGCAGGCCGGAGGAGCAGGCCGGAGGAGGAGGAGGAGGAGCAGGCCGGAGGAGGAGGAGGAGGAGAAGGAGGAGGGGAAGGAGGAGGAGGAGGCCGGAGGAGGGGAAGGAGGAGGAGGCCGGAGGAGGAGGAGGAGGAGGTCGGAAGAGGGGGGGGAAGGATGAGAGAAAAAAGGCGGGAGGAAGATTTAAAAGATTTAGAAGGAGAATAGCCGACGAAATACAATGTTTCGTCGGCTATACTTAGAGAATAGCCGACGAAATTAATATATTTCGTCGGCTATACTTTGGAAAATCAACAGCCGTTGGATCTGAGCCATCCAACGGCGGACAATAAAAAGGCGCGGATCAAGAGTTTAGCCGACGAAATACAATGTTTCGTCGGCTATACTTAGAGAATAGCCGACGAAATACAATGTTTCGTCGGCTATACTTAGAGAATAGCCGACGAAATTTGAATGTTTCGTCGGCTATACTTAGAGAATAGCCGACGAAATTTGAATGTTTCGTCGGCTATTCTATGAAAACTTACTAAACTGCGGTTTTGAGGCCCTAAACGAACTCGAAAGCCCGAAAAAGCCCACACGTCGTGGCGAACCTACGAGTTTTGTTCCTGGCGTCGTTCCCTTTCCGGAATGGTATCACAATCGTCATTCGGACGCCGGACGCCAAATCTGCAGTAAACCGGGTTTTGACTGATTTCATTATTTCGGCACACGGATTTTATCGGAATCTTGTCATTTTTCAACCGTAGACGTATTTCATTATTTCGGTCATATCTTATTTGACGACATATTTGCATTTGAAGAGTGTACGTATAGTAACTATTTGAAACTATACATTCACTTAAACACTTAGTAAACAAGTTAAGGAACATTAGTACATATGTTCCGATTTTGAATCTAAAAGTTTGGAAAATCTATTCCAACCGTCAGATATCACCGTTAAGATTAAATACATGTATGAAAAAAAATCCAACTACATCTGACAACGTTAAAGGCTCGATCGGGACGGTCAACCGGGTGAGTCAAACCTCTAAACGCTTTAAAACGGAAATTGGCCCGTCTAAATGACGTTTTTTGGCCTGATCTTCAATAGAGAATAGTTTCAGATTGATGAGACGCGACTAATCGTATAAAAATTTTCCACAAAATATTTACCGACCGTAAGGCTACCCATAGGAAAACGGGAGTAAAAAACAGTTAACCGCAACATTCGGCACACAGATTTTGTCGGAATCTTCCCATTTTTCAACCGTAGCCGTATTTCAATATTTTGGTCATGTCTTATTTCACGACACATTTGCATTTGAAGGATGAAGCAATGGTTTGTCGATAGTGATAGAAAATGGAAACTGCTCTTTTTTTGTTTTTTTTTTAATCATAGCCGACGAAATCAAACCTAGTATTCGTCGGCTATTCTTTTGTCGTTTTCTGTCAAAAATAATCGTATAATTATTTTTTTAAAAACTTATGGCCGACGAAATACTTAATTTTCGTCGGCCATTGTTAGTAAAATAATTATTTTTAAAAAACGTATGGCCGACGAAATAATTAATTTTCGTCGGCCATTGTTCGTAAAATAATTATTTTTAAATAATTTATGGCCGACGAAATAATTAATTTTCGTCGGCCATTATTAGTAAAATAAACTTTTGGAAGAATGGCCGACGAAAATTTTTTATTTCGTCGGCCATTCTTCCAAAAGTTTATAGCCGACGAAAACTTTAAATCGTCGGCCATTGTAGGAGTATAGCCGACGATTTTTCATTTTTACCGACGAAAAAAAAAATCGTCGGCCATTCTATGGGAATGGCCGACGAAATTTTTTTTTTACCGACGACAAAAATTTTCGTCGGCCATTCTTGGGAATAGCCGACGAAAAAAGTGTTTCGTCGGCCGTTTTTTTTTTTTTCGTCGGCAAAGCCCTTTTTTCTTGTAGTGATGGTTGACCGCATCGATCGATGCTCTAACTTTGTCGGATTTAAGTGATTTTTTTACCATCAACGTATTTCATTATAATGATCAAATGATATTTCATAGCGTTTTTCAAAATTTGACATATTTTATATAGTTGTTTTGAAAAATTGTACACTTGAGAATAATCTACTAATCAAGTTATACCGCATTAGTAAGCATGTCGTCATTATAATGACTAAATTCAGAAAATGAAATTTTTGACCGTCTGATTTGATCGTTATAGTTGAATATGAGTAGAGTAGAAAAATCAACTTGTTTCGTGAACGTTCGATGCTCGATTGAAACGGTTAACCATATTTTTATAAAACTTATCACACGAAAACGCTATTACGTACCTTTAGATGACCTTGTTTCGTCGACTGTTCCAAACATTAAACTCTTAAATAGTTGAGATGTAATCAGCTATGTAAAAATTTGGGAACGTTTACCTCCCGATTCTATGGCTCCCCATATAGAGATATAAATTTAAATAAGGTTGACCGCATCGATCGAGGCTGTAATTTTGTCGGATTTAAGTGATTTTTTTACCATCACCATATTTCATCATAACAATCAAATGATATTTCATAGCGTTTTTCAAAATTTGACTTATTTTATATAGTTGTTTTGAAAAGTTGTACACTTGAGTATAATCTACTAATCAAGTTATACCGCATTTGTAAGCATGTCGTCATTATAATGACTAAATTCACAAAACGAAAATTTTGACCGTCTGATGTAATTGTTATAGTTAAATATGAGTGGAGTAGAAAAATAACTCGTTTCATGAACGTTTGATGCTCGATCGAAACGGTCAACCATATTTTCATAAAACTTATTACACGAAAACGCTATTACGTACCTTTAGATGACCTTATTTCGTCAACTCTTCTAAACATTAAACTCTCAAATAGTTGAAACGTAATCAGTTATGTAAAAATTTGGGAACGTTTGCCTTCCGATACTATGACTCCTCATAGAGAGATATATGTTTAAATAAAGTTGACCGCATCGATCGAGGTTCTAAATTTGTCGTATTTAAGTGATTTTTTGACTATCACCGTATTTCATCATAACGATCAAATGATATTTCATAGCGTTTTTAAAAATTTGACTTATTTTATATAGTTGTTTTAAAAAGTTGTACACTTTTATTACTTAAAAGCGTTTTTAAGAGGGTTGAAGAGTTGACATTTTATTCTTTTGGTTTCTCGAGAAATTTTCTTAACCAAAATTGTAGTGTTCGGCTGGTCAAATTCGTAAACATGCAGCACGTGTAATTTGGAAGTCGTATGAAAAAATTATGACCGATTAAAGTTTTTTGCCTCGAAAATTTGAAATATAAATAGAATTTTTCTTCTAGGGTTTCATTATTGCACAACCTTTTTTCTTTCTTTCCTTTTCTCTCCCGCGCTGCTTCCATTCAGAGTCGCCTTTCTCCGCACCTCCCTCACCGGCCGCTCCTTCTCCCTCCGCTGGCAGCCCCTCCGCTCCTTCTTCGACTCCCCTCACTTTGCCCATAAACCCCTCTTCTACACTCTCCTCCCCAACCTCCTCTCCACTCTCCAGCGCCTCAACGCCCTCTCTCCTCACAAAAGTCCCTCTCTCTGCTCTCAGAAACGAAACCCTGGCCTCACTCACCTTCTCTTCTCCCTCACGAACCCACCAAGGTCCACCTCCTCCACCTTCGCTCCACCCTCCTCGCCTCTCGACCCCCGCACCACCTCTCTCTCCCAAACCTATCTCGACCTAGAATTTCACTAAAATCCCTCCAGATCTGAACTATTCTGATATTGAATTCTTAAAGAGCCTAGCAGTTGACTCATGGCTAATGTCCCTTTCTCATTTTCTTATCAAGTTTCAATCTTTTGGCTTCATTATGATTTCCATGTTACATATGAAAGGTATGACTAGTTGCAACACTCAGTTTTTTAATCAAATTAGGCTTGAAATACCAATTAGATTTTTTAGAAGAACACAAGTTATACAACGAGGGCCATCTGAAAAAGTGAAGAAGTACTCCTGCCAACCTGCGTCAGAAAGAAGAAGAAGGCGGCAGGCAGCAGCCATCTGAAGGAGTCATGCACTCCTGCGTCTTCACTCTTCATCCCCTGCCGGCCCTGCATCTTCAGTTTCAGTTTCTAAGTAATCGATTGTGGGTTTTTTTTATAAAAAAAAAAATTGAATATGAACTTGGTTTCTGTTAGGGTTCAATCCAAGTGGGTTTTGTGAATTAAGACTCCTTTGGGCATTGTGAAATTGGTTTGTAATTTATGTTCTGATCATGAACTGTGTTTGTATAATTGATATGTTGAAGAATGATGGGTACAATTTGGAGATTTGGGGTCAAAACTTTTGGAATCAGATAGCTGATCGTTATGTTGGTATTGGAATTGGGGTCACCATTAACCAATGTGATTTGCGAAGAGTCTGTGAGGTTGGTACTTTCTACATACCCTCAAAATTGATCTGAATTTTTTTTGAGATAGGTAGTTCAACTGTAACTACAAGATTGATTATCTTCAGAAGCATGATTTGATCAATATGAACATAAAAAACGTGGCCCCAATAACAAAACACACCTAAAAGTTCTTGTTGTGCTGTAACAGTTTTAGCTTTCTTGATCATCTTCAACACACCTGACTAATTTTCAGAATTATTGGGTTATTTTAGGCCCCATAAAGTTCAACATGGTTGAGTATAATGGTAGCCTACCAACATTTGTACTTAATCCCTACTCATGGACAAAGGTAACTAATATGATGTGCATCCTGTATAATTCAACTTCTACTTTCCTGATGGACTTTTTGGAATAATCAGATTGCCCAATGTATTAGGTTTCCAGCATAATATTCGTAGATGCACTTGTTGGCACTGGGTTTTCATATCCAAGGAACTTGCAGTGGTCGAGTGATGCATTATTTGTAAATCATATTTATTGTTTCCTCATGAAGGTAACTTAGTACAACAGTTGCATTCAAATTAGCACAAGCACCCCACAACATGCACATTAAGATCTTTGAGTTTCTTATTTCTTGTCTCCGGATTAGATGCATTTCTGTTAAATGTTCATAAACTTGATCTGTATGCCTCTTTACATGAAATGCAGTGGTTAATCTATCATCCTAAGTTCTTTTCAAATCCGATCTACATAGCTGGTGACTCGTACTGTGGCATGGTAGTCCCAGTTGTAGCTCAAGAAATTGTAAAAGGTAGTGCCGTAGTGGTGATGGCCATAATTTATAATTGCAATAACATATGGCTCATGTAATCAACTACAGAGGGGTAAATTACGTGACTTACTATGATGTTGCAGGTATAGAAGTTGGGGATATACCAGTAATTAATTTTAAAGTGCGTGTTCAAATTTTTATCACTTCACCTAGATTTTTGATTTACATATTGATACAAGTCCTCTAATGATATAAGAAGCTTTGCAGGGTTATCTGCTTGGCAACTCAAGTACATATTTAATTTTTGATGACAATTCAAAGGTCGTATACGCCCATCGCATGACACTTATACCTGATGAACTCTACAAGGTGGTTAGTTTTATACACACTAAATTTTGATGTCAATATATTGTCACTAGCCATCTGGGTGCGATCTTCAGTCCTAATGTGAAGTTGTATTAGTTTATGAACATTATTCAGTTGTGGCTGCTCATGTTTCTCAGTCTGCAAAGAAGAATTGCAGAGGACAATATACAAGAATTGTTCAAGGCAATAAACAATGTGCAATGGTTTTAGGCTAATTTCGGTAACCTTATGTAGCCGAGTAGACTATACTAGCCATTTTGTTTATATTGGCTCAGTAAGTAGGGATGATGAATATTTGGTTGTCTCTATATTATGAATGGATGGATTTTGAATTGGTTAATGTCAATATTGGGTGAATATGTTTTAATTTGTTGGTTTTAAGAAATGTACTATATATCACTGTAACATTGCAAACATAAAAAATTGTCCATCAACCAACCAAACAATGGTTTGTAAATCGGAAGTAGAAAAGTATCATCTGATTCTCAGAATCACTTTACAAACTAAAACGAAACCATTGTGTGTATCGGAGTATCACATTACAAACTAAAACAAAACCATTGTCTGAAACTCAGAATCACAATGGAAGCCATAACGAAACAATTGTCTGTATCTAAGAATCACAATGGAAGGGAAAATAATACCATTGTCTGTAACTCATAATCACAATAGAAACGAAACTAAAATCATTATCTATAGCAGATGCAGATAACAAATATCGAACACAAATTTGAAAATTCAGAAATGGTAACGGTACCTCATCAGACAATGCTAAAAAACCATTGTCTATTGAGGTTTTTGGCTTAGTGTAGGGCGCATGCTTGATTTGGCTATGGTGGTAAAACCTAAGAGATATTTATTCAATCATGTTCAAAATCAAGGTATTTTATGATGAAAACGTTTTGAAAATCAACAATAGTAAGTTCTAGCATTCTAAAGTTCATTAAAAAGCTATGGCACATAATCATTGAATATGCAAAGAATAATGAGGTTCAAATATTAGCATGCTCGAAATTTTTGAATTTTGAATTTTTAGCATTCATGAAGAAAGCAATTTAGCTCTAAAGCTCACAAGGTTAATCAAAACAAACTAGCTAAAACATGCATGTTTTATTAATCAAACTAACCATAAAATGATTAGATAGATTCTCGATATCGGTATTTCAGATATCATCTCTAACTGCTCACGCGGTAAGACCACGCCGCCAAGCCCAAAACTAATCACGCTTTCACTGTGCCAGTCACAGAACACAACGTGGATATAAGACCCAAATCTCAATGTGTAGCCCTATCAAGCATAAGACATTCCTATCTCAAAAGAAATAAGTCCGAAATACCTGAGCTCCCAGCTCATAACCTGACGCTAGAACGTCAGATAAACGTCAAACACACAACAAAACAGATATAACCCACATACCTATAACGTATGTAAGCATAACATCCTAAGAGGTTAATGTACTCGAGGCATAGTCTAAAAGATACAACTCAATACCTGGAATGTATTTTACATACTTAATAATGACATTACCACCAAAGAACATACGATGGCTATCCGCTGCAGTCGGACCATCAGTCAGAGGTACTAAACATTACCAAGAATATAAAATAACAGAATAGAATAGTACTCTACAGAGTACATAACAAGATACCAAGGAATCTGGCTCACACACTTAATGCACATACTAGCATCGAAGAGTGTAATGTAAATCCGCCACGGTTGGACCATCACTCAAAGACTACTAGGCGTCATCAAGTAGAAAAGACAACATGACACAAGAAAATGAAAGGACCTAATGCTCTGATATCAAACTGACAGGACCCGAACTAGATTTCACCCTGAAATCCGGATAAGGTCCTGTGGGGACCACCTTAAGATTAACTCTATCGATAAATCGATAAGCCCATCTTAAGATAGACAACCCTAAAGCTGCAACAAAACACAAAACACTTCAACAATAACCATCCTGACTCCAGGAACCACCTGTTCCCCCAAAAATAAACAACTTCCACAAATAAACATAAAACCAATTCCAATTGATTCACAAGTTATCAGAGCAATCTAATAAAGAATTGGGGATACAAGAATCAAAAAGTAAAAGGATCAACCGATCCTACCAAGCGGAAGCAAAGACAACGACTATGCCTCTACTCCGAGTACCCTTGACCTCAAATAAACTAGTCTGCAACTGGGCGATTTAAAACGAAGAGCCCAGGAGAAAGTAAATTAAAAACGTTAGAGTGAGTGGATAAAAATAAAATAATTTAATATAGTACTTTAAATGAAAGTATCATATTACTTTTCTAAAATTTTAGAAATAAAACCACAGTGCATGCATTTTTATAAAACGTCCCACGTTTTAAGAAAATCATATTTAAAAATCAGTCCCGCTGATATAATCAAATAAACAAATAAATATTATGTTTATATATTCACAACAGTATACTTTTAAAAATCAATTAATAATATTTCACGACCAATCCCATTGGTCACATAAAAACCTTAGCCCCGCTGGTTCGAGAATTTATTAAATAACAGAAAGTCTCATAAAGAAAATATTCCCGAAACCCAAATAATATAAAAATCATGACCAATCTCATTGGTCATATAATAGGGGAAGGTTATCACCATTTAATAGTAAGTCTCCCAGGCTAAGGGTCGAGTCTCCCAGCTCTATAGCGTCTCATGCTAAACCTCTACACAACCCTACGTCGACCACCGAGCGTGAATCTGACCTACATGGTTAAGTCGTCACCTCACGTGGGATGAGGTTAATAAGCTAGCTAGCATCAATATATATACGGACCCTGATATGGTGAAAAATCTGAAAATAAAACTGAAAACACACTTCCCCTTATATATAATAATTAGTCCGGTCCCCGACCGCACATCTGAGGCTTATAATAATCATAAATAGTATAATAGCCTCAAAATAGATTCATATATATCCGACATATCCACCATGCCATAAAATAATATCAAAAATTATATATACAACATCGACATGTCTCACATGTCGAAAAATCACAAATTCGAAAACATTAAATCCCCGGAAATCTCATTTCCGGTCATTACATTTAAATACACATAAACTTATTCAACATAATCAAGTTATGAATAATTAAAACATACTATTTCCGGAAACCTCGTTCCCGGATAAAATCACGTACTACTAAAATAGTAGCAAAAGCGTAACCCCAAAACCATATTTCTTTTTAAACAATAAATGAACAATTATCACAAAATATGTAAATTATCGACTTTCGATAATTCATATCATGCTTAGAAATTCATTTAACTAAATAAACTGCATTTTAATAAAATATTTATGCATGCATTTATTTAAAATAAAAATCCACTCACTGTACGGCCGAGCGTGCCGCTAATCCGTGCTCTCGTCCCGTCGAGTAACTTCTGGACCCGAAACAGAGACGTAACTATAAATATTGCAGAATTTAGAGTTTATTATGAACGTTAAATTTACGGACGTCTTCACTCGCCTAAAACGTCCAAATTCCAAATTCTGCTTATCGGTATTGGAATTACGTTACAAATACCGAAATAATTTACGTCCAAAATTACTCAGGACACCCATCCTGAGTCCGATAACTTCTTTTACTAGTTATTTTGTCGTAGAACCATTTTTACCAGCTTTTACCTTTTTTACGGTAAGTCAACAGTAAATATTACTGGTCAAACAGTAATTTGGAAAGTCAACAGTAAATGGTCAAAGTCATAATTACTATTTACCATTTACTTTTACTGTTTACTATTTACTGAGTTACTGTTTACTATTTACTTTTCACTTTTTACCGTTTTACTTTGACTTTTTATTGTTTACTATTCACCCGTCTTCAACCTTCCGCGCCACCACCGGCAGCTCCACCATGGAGGTCAAAAACACCTCCACAGGCCTCCAAATTATCCCAACATGCTCGCCACCACCTCAGGACTTCACCCTCGTCGCCTGCGCCGCCAAAAACCGCCTCAGCCGCCCGAAATGCAAAACATCCAATTTTCATTAAAACCAACCAAATGAACATCAAACAACACCTAAAAAACTCCTTACAACATCCTAAACACGAATTCAATCTTCAAATCCCCCAAAAACATCAAATACCCAACCTCCACCGAAATCACAAAAAAACCTAGAATTTCAAAACCCAAATTCTCCTTACCTGATGCAAATTGGATTAATTCCTTCCATGGGAATCTTGCACCAGTCGAGACCTTCCATTGCCCTCCAAATTCGATTCGAACTGTGGCCGGAGGGGGGACCTCCGTCCGATTGGGGGCGATCGGTCTCGGGCGTCGCACAGCCAAACGACGGAGAGTCACGCCAGCCCGCTGCCACTGACGTGAAGAGGAGGCCGAGCCGGTCTGAAAGTGACCGGTGCGGCGGTCTAGTTTGGTCGGACGACGGAGATGGGTGGAGGCGACGGTGGAGCTCGGGGCCGAGTCGGGGAAGAAGAGAGAGAAAGAGGAAAGAAAAGAAAAGAAAGAAAAAGAAAGAAAAAAAAATGGGAGATTTCCATTTCGGGAAATTTTCCCCCGGCTATTTATACTCGTCCTAAAAACAAAATTTTGGGTTTTTACGTCGTAATTTCTTCATGCAAACTCCAAATTAAACGTGCCACATGACCACGAACTCGTTTCAACGTCTTTTATCTCATCGAGAAATAAAATTATTCATCGGGTCAACTTAATTAAAAGTCAACATTTAGAACTTTCGAAAAGTAAAAACAATTTCTCGAAAGTAAAAACAAAAGATAAAACTGTCAAAAGTAACTCGAGATTCGGGTCGTATCAAGTGCTATCAGCAATGACAGGTCCGGTAGGCTTCTTGTTAGGCTGCGTGATAGGTGCTTGCCTTGGTGCATCGTCGATAAGTATTTCTTCGTCTAATGCTTCAAATGGCTCATAGTATGGCTTGAGGCGATGGCCATTGACTTTGAAGGCGTTGCTCGTGGTCGAGTTTTGAATTTCGATTGCTCTATGAGGAAATACTTGTGTGACGATGTATGGTCCAACCCATCGTGAGCGTAGCTTTCCAGGAAATACTTGTTGTCCAACTTCAAACTTTTTCCTTCTAATCATTTTATCGTGATAGGTCTTTTCCTTGTAGATCCATGCGGCATCATAAGCTTCATTGCGTATTTCTTCAAGTTCGTTGGGTTGAAACTTCATGTGAGTGCCGGCCGAATCTATGTTCATGTTGAAAGCTTTGACGGCCCACCATGTTTTGTGCTCTAGCTCTACCGGTAAATGACATGCTTTGCCATATGTTAACCGAAAATGTGACATACCGATCGGTGTCTTGTATGCAGTCCTATATGCCCACAAAGCATCATCGAGATGATCACTCCAATCCTTCCTTGAAGGTCCAACGGTTTTCTCTAATATTTGCTTGATCTCTCGATTACTTACCTCGGCCATGCCACTTGTTGAAGATGATAAGGTGTAGATACCTTGTGTGTGTTGGTATATGCCTTGAACTAGTCGTCTGGTGGCGCTGACTGAGTCGGGGATCTCGCTGTATAAACGTCCTAAACCTAATTGTATTCTGTATTCCGTTTTTCCTCAAGATAATAAAACTACTCTCCTCTGCCCGTGGACGTAGCCAACACATCGTTGGTGAACCACGTAAATCTGTGTTCTTTCTTACTTTCGTTACAACAAACTGGTATCAGAGCCCAGGAGGGGCTTGAATTCTGGTAAGAAAGATGTCTGGTTTAAACATGAAGATTGATAAATTCACGGGGAGAAACAGTTTCAGTTTATGGCAGATCAAGATGCGAGCCTTGTTAAAACAACAAGGGATGTGGGCGCCGCTTGTGAAGAAGTCGGTGGATCCAGAAGACGCTGAGATGGCCATTCTGGAGGAGAAGGCACACTCGTCAATCTTGTTGTGTCTTGCAGATGATATCATCACCGAGGTCGCAGAGGAGGAAACTGCGGCTGGTCTGTGGTTGAAGCTTGAGAGTCTATACATGACGAAGTCTTTAACCAACAAGTTGCTTCTAAAGCGACGTCTGTTCAGTCTGCGAATGGAAGAAGGTACGACTCTAAGAGATCATTTAGATCAGTTAAACACAATTCTATTAGAGTTGCGTAATATTGATGTTAAACTTGATGATGAGGATGCTGCCTTAATTCTGTTGGTATCTCTACCTTTGTCGTATGAGAATTTTGTGGATTCTCTTATTGGTGGGAGAGATACTCTGACCCTGGAAGAGGTTAGATCATCTCTTCATACTAGAGAGATGCGTCATAAGGCGATCGGTACAAGTTCAGACAATCAGGCTGTTGGTTTGGTAGCCAGTGGAAGTATGGGACAGGGAAACTCGAGGAAGAAGAAGACATTCAAGAAACCAGTTTCAAAGGGTCCCAAATCTAATGACGTCTGTAACTATTGTAAAGAGAAGGGACATTGGAAAAACGAATGTCCAAAGAAGAAGAAGCAGCATGAAAAAGCTTCTGGTACTGCTGCTGTAGCAGATGATGACACCGATTCTGAAGAGGGATATGCCCTAGCTGTAGATGCAGACACATATCACAGGGATGTATGGATTTTAGATACTGGGGCGTCTCATCACATATGTCCACGCAGGGAGTGGTTTTCAACCTATGAGCAGATAGATGGAGGCAATATCTCTATGGCTGACAGTTCTCCACGCAAGGTGGTTGGAATAGGCTCAATCAAAATAAGAACACACGACGGTAAATTCTGTACATTGAATGATGTTAGGCATGCTCCACACATGACGAAGAATCTGATCTCTTTGGGTCTACTAGACAGTAAAGGGTTCAGGTACAATGGTGAAGGTGGAGTTCTGAAAGTCTACAAAGGTTCTAATGTGGTTCTAAAAGGTTTCCAGCAGGGTACTCTGTATATCCTGCAAGGTTCTACGCTGTCAGGTTCCGCTGCTGTTGCATCATCGGAGGTTCACAAGGATGATATGACCAAGCTATGGCACATGAGGCTCGGTCATATGAGTGAAAGAGGGATGCAAACTCTGTCAAAGCATGATCTTCTTGGTGGCCACAAGGTAAAGGATCTTGGTTTCTGTGAACACTGTATTTTCGGGAAGCTACATCGCAGCAAGTTTCCTAAAGCAATTCATAGAACTAAAGGCACGCTTGATTATATCCATTCTGATTGTTGGGGTCCTTCTCGTGTTGATTCTTTGGGAGGTCACAGATATTTTGTGTCTATGATTGATGACTACTCAAGAATGACTTGGGTGTTCGTGATGAAGCATAAAAGTGACGCTTTCAAGAACTTCAAGCAGTGGAAGGCATTAGTGGAAAATCAAACAGGGAAGAAGATCAAGCGGCTGCGAACTGATAATGGTCTGGAATTTTGTTCTGCTGAATTTGATGAGTTCTGCAAGTCTGAAGGTATTGCGAGGCATCACACAATCAGGAATACACCACAACAAAATGGTGTAGCAGAACGTATGAATCAGACACTTCTGGAGAGAGCTAGGTGCATGCTCTCTAATGCTGGATTAGAAAGAAAGTTCTGGGCAGAAGCGGTGACTACTGCATGTTATCTGATAAATCGTGGACCTCACACAGGTATACATCTCAAAACACCTTATGAGATGTGGTCTGGTAAGTCTGCTGATTACTCCAATCTGAGGGTTTTTGGGTGTTCTGCTTATTATCATGTAAGTGAGGGTAAGTTAGAACCAAGAGCTAAAAAAGGAGTGTTTGTAGGCTATGGGGATGGGGTTAAAGGTTTTAGAATCTGGTCTCCATCTGAAAAGAGGGTTATACTTAGTAGAAACGTAGTGTTTGATGAAAATTCTATGTTTAACCCTACTGTGAAGTCCACTATTGTATCAGAAAAGTGTAGTGTTGAGAGACAGGTGGAGCAACAAGTCACTCAAGATGAGAGTGAACCACAAGAAGAAGATCAACACTTACATTCAGAAACAGAACCAATGGTAGTTAATCAGCATAGTTTGGCTCATGAGCGACCTAGGAGAGCAAATTTTGGGCAGCCCCCCACAAGGTATGGCTTTGAGGACATGGTGGCTTATGCACTTCAGGTTGCTGAAGAGGTGGATCCCTATGAGCCATCCACCTACAAGGATGCAGTTACATGTACAGAGTCTACCCAATGGCTTGCTGCAATGGGAGATGAGATGGAGTCACTTCAGAAGAATCAGACTTGGGAATTGACAAAACGACCTCAGGGGAGAAAAATCATTACCTGCAAATGGGTTTTCAAGAAGAAAGAAGGTTTGTCATCTGCTGAGGGCATTAAGTATAAAGCTCGGGTAGTTGCAAGAGGGTTCCATCAGAAAGAGGGAGTAGACTACAATGAGATTTTCTCACCAGTGGTCAGACATACTTCTATCAGGGTGCTACTAGCCATAGTTGCACATCAGAATCTGGAGCTTGAACAACTAGATGTGAAGACAGCTTTTCTACATGGAGAGTTGGAAGAGGAGATATACATGACTCAGCCAGATGGTTTCCAAGTTCCTGGAAAAGAAGACTATGTTTGCAAGTTGAAGAAGTCCTTGTATGGACTAAAGCAGTCTCCTAGACAATGGTACAAGAGGTTTGATAGCTATATGATAGAGATAGGCTACATCAGGAGTCCGTATGATTGTTGTGTCTATTACAACAAGGTAACAAATGGTTCCCTCATTTATCTAGTCCTGTATGTAGATGACATGTTGATAGCTGCAGATAACAAGTCTGATATCCAGAAGTTGAAGGGTCTTCTCAGTGCAGAGTTTGAGATGAAGGATTTGGGAGCAGCCAGAAAAATTCTGGGAATGGAGATTTACAGAGATAGAAGTCAGAAGAAGCTTTTCTTATCACAGAAAGGTTACATCCAGAAGATATTGTCCAGGTTTGGTATGTCTACTTCAAGATCTATAGATACTACAAGTGCTGCAAATATTCATTTGTCTACTGCGTTTGCACCTAAATCTGCTGAGGAGAAGGAGTACATGTCTCGAGTTCCCTATACTAGTGCAGTAGGAAGCTTGATGTATGCTATGGTGTGCACTAGGCCTGATCTTGCACATGCTGTTAGTGTTGTCAGCAGGTTTATGGGTGAACCTGGAAAGGAGCATTGGCAAGCTGTGAAGAGAATTTTCCGGTATCTCAAAGGTACGTCTGATGTTGGTCTCATTTATGGAGGTGATACAAAGTGCTTAGTAACAGGCTATTCAGACAGCGATTATGCTGGAGATGTTGACACTAGGAGATCTATGACTGGTTATGTTTTCACTCTTGGTGGTTCTGTTGTTAGTTGGAAAGCAACTCTGCAGCCTACAGTGACTTTGTCTACTACTGAAGCAGAGTACATGGCTTTGACAGCAGCTGCAAAGGAGGGAATATGGTTGAAGGGACTGGTCAGTAGTCTTGGTTTACATCATGATCAGGCTGTTGTATATTGTGACAGTTTGAGTGCAATATGTTTAGCAAATGATCAGGTTCATCATGAGAGGACTAAGCACATTGATGTCAGGTATCATTTTCTGAGAAGTGATAGCAGAATTAAGGTGAAGAAAGTGGGTACTGCTGATAACCCCGCTGATATGTTCACCAAGCCGGTTCCGCACAGCAAGTTCCAACATTGTTTGGACTTGCTAAATGTTACAAGCTGTTAGTTGTCCTTTGGGGGCAACATCTGAGGCAGAGGAGTTATTTGTACGTCTGGCATTGTTATGATGCATCTGGTACATCTGTTTCTGTGAGAGGATTCAAGTCAAGGTGGAGATTTGTTGGTATATGCCTTGAACTAGTCGTCTGGTGGCGCTGACTGAGTCGGGGATCTCGCTGTATAAACGTCCTAAACCTAATTGTATTCTGTATTCCGTTTTTCCTCAAGATAATAAAACTACTCTCCTCTGCCCGTGGACGTAGCCAACACATCGTTGGTGAACCACGTAAATCTGTGTTCTTTCTTACATTCGTTACAACAGTGTGTAACTCCATATTTCTTCAACAAGGCTTCTATGGTACGGTTGCAAAAGTGAGAACCTCCATCACTTATCAAGACTCTTGGAACTCCTAAACGTGAGAAGATGTTGGTCTTGAGGAATTCGGCAACCACCTTTGAATCATTGGTGCGTGTAGCCTTTGCTTCAACCAACTTTGACACATAATCGACTGCCAACAAGATGTAGAGAAAGCCTTTGCTTGAGAGAAACGGTCCCATGAAGTCGGTGCCCCATATGTCATGAATCTAAACGGCATTGATAGAAGTTAGAGACATTTGATCTCTTGGTTCCATATTTCCCGTTCTTTGGCACCTATCACAGGATTTACAAAACATGTATGCATCTTTGAAGATTGTAGGCCAAAAGAATCCACATTCAAACACCTTTGGGCAGTCCTCTTTAGGCCGAAATGTCCTCCACACGCCTCACTATGACAAAATGCAAGTATAGACCAATGCTCATCTTCCGGAATACATCTTCTTATCAATTGATCACTGCAATGTTTCCACAAGTATGGCTCATCCCATATGTAATGCTTTGAAACCTTCTTGAGCCTCTCTTTTGTGGCTCTCGGCATGTCATAGGGAAAATGGCCGATTGCCTTGTAATTAGCAACGTCGGCATACCAAGGTGGATGCCTTGCTTCGGTCCGAAAGAGTTGCTCATCCGAGAAGTTCTCAAATAGTGGTAGCACGTCTTTTTCTTTGATAATTCGGCTAAGGTGATCGGCTACCACATTCTCACTTCATTTCTTGTCTTTGATCTCAATGTCAAACTCTTGAAGTTAGAGAATCCATCGAATGAGTCTCGGTTTTGCATCCTTCTTTGTCATGAGATATCTCAAAGCGGCATGATCACTATACACAACAACTTTGGAATTAATAAGATAGGAACGAAATTTTTCCAAAGTAAATATTACCACTAAGAGTTCTTTCTCAGTTGTGGTATAGTTGAGTTGATCATCGTTGAGTGTCCTTGAGGCATAATAGATAGCACACGGCTTCTTGTCTCTTCTTTGGCCAAGAACGGCTCCAAGTGCATAGTCACTTGCGTCACACATGAGCTCAAACGGCAGCTCCCAATCCGGTGGCACCATGATTGATGTCGTGCATAATGCTTGTTCAATCGGTTGAAGGCTTGCTCGCATGCCTCGGTCCACTCGAATGACACATCCTTTTGTAACAAGTTGCTCAACGGCTTTGCATCCTTGGAGAAGTCTTTGATAAATCTTCTATAGAATCCAGCATGTCCAAGAAAGCTTCGGACGTCTCGCACATTCCTGGGGATTGGCAAGTGTTGGATCAAGTCCACCTTTGCTTTGTCAACTTGAATGCCCTCCTTGGATATGATGTGGCCGAGCACTATGCCTTGATTCAACATGAAGTGGCACTTCTCCCAATTGAGTACAAGGTTGGTCTCTACACACCTCTCTAGTATCTCTTCTAAGTTCTCCAAACATATGTCGAAGTTGCGTCCATACACGCTAAAGTCATCTATGAAGACTTCGATCTTACTTTCAATAAAGTTAGAGAAGATATTGTACACGCATATTTGAAACGTGCCGGGTGTATTGCATAGGCCGAATGACATCCTTCTATATGCAAAGGTGCCAAATGGATAAGTGAAAGTAGTCTTCTCTTAATCATCCGGGTGTATGACGATTTGATTGTATCCACTATAGCCATCAAGAAAGCAATAGTACTTGTGGCCGGCTAACCTCTCAAGCATTTGATCCATGAAAGGTAAAGGCATGTGATCCTTCCTCGTTGTCACATTGAGTCTTTGATAGTCGATACACATCCTATGGCCGGTCACTACCTTTGTGGCACAAGTTCATTCTTTTCATTCTTCACCACCGTTACACCACTCTTCTTTGGCACTACTTGCACTGGTGAGACCCACTTGCTATCCGAGATTGGATAAATGACTCCACAATCGAGTAGCTTGATTATCTCGTCCTTGACAACCTTCATCATTCGAAGGTGCAATCGGCGTTGCCCCTCCCTTGTCGGCTTTGCTCCTTCTTCAAGCAATATTCGATGAACACAAGTTGTAGGGCTTATTCCCTTGATGTCTGCGAAGGTCCAACCTATGGCGGTCTTGCGCTTCTTTAGTATACGTATCAAATCCACTTCTTGCTTCTCACTAAGCGATGAAGACACAATAACCGGTAAAGTACCTTCTTCTCCAAGATAAACATACTTCAAGTGACTAAGGAGCTCTTTTAGTTCTAACTTTGGGGCCTCTTCCACACTTGGTCGAAATCTGGTTGTGGCACTTGAAATTGACAAGAACGAGCTATGTTTGGATAGAGGAACTGCCTCAAGCTCGGCAGTCACCTCCCTTTGGCTCGGCTCAAACCTCTCTCTGTCTTCTTCACTTGTTCATTCTCCCTTCTTGTCAAATCTGACCCCTTGCTCGATTGCCGAAAAGGTATGTTCACATTGACTTTGCGAAGCACCTCCAACACTTCTTCATCGGATTTGTCTTTCTTAGACTTTGCAAAACATGAAGGGAAGGGTATGCAAGAGTGAGATACACCTCCCTTTGTTGGTAGGATCGGCATAGCTTCTTTGGTTAATGTCGCAGGATCTTTTTCCATGTCATTTTTCTTCATAGCCTCCAAGGCTTTATTCCTCTTCTTAGCAGCAGCCCTCTCGGCTGCAGGACTATCGGCAGGATGCAGCAACGTGTCTGATAAGGGCACAGCCTGCTCGGCAGCAGCATGAAAGCTGCCGGTAGCTTCTTCCTCTTCTATAATCATGCCGAGAGCACCATTCTTCCTTTGTTTTGGACTTCTTGGCTTCGGATCATTGAGGACTCTTCCACTCCGTGTTTCTATAGCTTGAGCTTGCTCATTCCTCAGATTTTTAATCACACCTCCCGGTAGCTTCCCTTGCTCAGTGAACTTTCCCATGAAGTCCACGACTGAGTTTGTAAACTTGAGAGCAATGCTTGAGTAGCACTTGAAAGAGATTGAATCACCGCATCATAATTAGTCCTAGCTTGCATATTTAGAGCTTGAAAGGGTGCGGCCAGTGCTTGCATTGGCATCGGCTGCAGCACTTGGTTAGGCACGGCATAGGGCTGCATTGGTACTTGTGGACGATATTGAGCAACAGCCGGCCTAGCTTGATAAGGCACGGCTACAACTCCTCCTTGGCTCGGTGGCTTCAACACATTGTTATTATTTTCCCACTGAAAGTTAGAATGATCACGATACCTCGGATTGAAATTGTTAGCATAACCTCCTCCTTAGTATCCGATGACATTGACCTCCTCCATTCCTTCACTTGCTCCCATTTGAGGACATAGCTCGGTTGCATGCTCCTTGGTGCATACTCCACACACTTGAGCACGTTTGATACTCTTTGCAAAATTAGAAACCATATCCGTGAGCTTATCCATTCTTATATTCACCTCAGCAATAGCCGAGTTGGCACTAGTCTTATGTACTTTTTCATTTCTCAAGACATTATCGCGTGACATGCCAAATTGTTGGTTGTTCAATGAATGAAGTTCCAACAAATTTTTTGCCGGTCCCGGATCCATCTCCAAGAAACTCCCATTAGCGGTCGAATCTAAGAACTCCCTCTCCATGACACACAAGCCCTCATAGAAATATTGTAGCAAAAGTCCTTCGCTAATGCCATGTGAAGGACACAAACCAATAAGAGACTTGAACCTATTGTAGTAATTAAAGAAAGTCTCATCTCCGGCTTGCTTCACACTTGAAATTTGCTTCCTCAAATTGGTGATACGTGAAGCGGGAAAATACTTGAGTAGGAACTCATCCATCATAGTGTTCCACGAGTTAATCTTTCCACTTGGAAACTTAAACAACCACTCCTTAGCTTGATTTTCCAATGAGAACGGAAAGGCCTTCATCTTGAAGTGTTACAAATTGGTTCCTCGAGGACACATTGATTCGGTGGTGAAATTGAACTATTGCAAGTGCTTGTTCGGATCCTCACTCGGCATACCATAAAACGACTTCAACTTGTGGAGAAATCCACTCTTCAACTCAATCTCGCCGGTTTTGCCGGCCTCCGAAGGAGGGTAAGTAATGTTGGCGGGTGCTCCACCTCCTCCTCCAGTAACATGACCATTTCGAGCTCTAATCGAAGTCATCCTTGGTTGTTCAATGATCGGCTCGGCAATGACAAAGTCTTCTTCAATAGGTGGCTCGGCAAGAACTTCAAATTCCGGTTCCTGCAAGTCACACGATGATGAGATACACGAGGCCGAACTAGGTTATGATGGGGACGATGGTGAAGATGATGTCGAGCTAGAGGGTTCGGACGGGGGCAGAGGTGTGGTGATGGCTACTGTGAGTTCTTCATTCAAACGTTCAAACGACCTCAACTATCTCTTGTCCAAAGGTCAGACATGCACTAAATTGTGTGAGGCAAACATGAAGCAAGTTAAAACTCTCGTAAAGAAATAAAAAGCAAGAATATACATCAATACAAGCCACGGCATTGGCAATTATAAAATCATGTTTCAAACAATGTCACACATATGTACAATCGACAAAGAAGAAAAACACACGGCAATATAGAGCAAGTGACGAAAATTTAAATGTGATGTTTGAAATTTCTAATTTTAATTGCTTTTAAGTTTGTTCTAACTCTCAAACTACGTGGAGCAAAGGAGCTAACGGCGCAATGGACTGATGCAACCCTCGGTGGTATCATGCTTAATCCGATATAACTCAAGAGTTCGAACCACACAAGAACGTTTATTCAAGCTTAAAACCTAACTCATGCCGACTCATTCTAAGTCTTGAACCTCGATGGACATGCGGCCTAAGTGCTATCGTCTAGACACAATCGTTCCGTGTTTTCAGAAGGCTAGCATGTATCATCCGAAAATAGCTCAAGGCAAGACTTATTTGTTGGTAACCACGGAGGACAAGTCCCCTATCACCCCCTTCACCCAGAAGAGTTAGCAGTCATTGGGCCTCTGTGATCTAGTTCGACAAACCTTGAGACTAAGTCGGGACAACACACACTAATAGGCGAACATTTATGCCCCTTACTCAGTTGAGAACAATAGTGTTGACAGTACCACAAGTGTCAATAAAAGCCGTCCTCAACCTCATGAGATCTCGAAAGATAACATGAAGGGTTAAGACTAAAATGAGCACAAGTGACCGTGCCTATTCCTCTTTCCCTCAAAACTCATAACAAACCAACACAAATAAACCTTTAAACCTCCTAGAAATTTAACTAAGTTATTACAACCATGCAATCGGCATACATCACACAAACTTAAAAAATTTAAACTCTACATGCCCAAACATATTTCATAAAACAAGCTTTTATAATCCCTACAACAACGCCAAAAATTGATGAGTGCCTAAGCACGCACACAATAATAACCATACAAAATATCGTTAGTAGTATAAGCAAGTAGGGATCGTTCTAAGTCGGAGATTAAGGATACCTGAAATATGAGAATGTTAGACAATTATTCACATAATTACACACGAAATCATGGGGGTTTTAAAGTGAGATTCGGCAGCAACAAAGCTGCCTTTATTAACCTAGACACGAAATAAAGACATGAAAATAAATCCTAAGTTACTATATACAAGTTGGTTGACATTCCATCACAAAGCATAAATACAAAAGCACTCAAAACACAGAGCAATTAAGCAACAAGACTCACGGCAAACAAGCATTAAAGTGTTCTAGACTTGACTTAGTTCCAACCTAATTAGGTCCTACAAAGTATCACTAATCGATTTTAGACTTCTTAAGCACTTTAAGATTTTCTATTAAAGCCTAATTCTAAATATTTATACTAAACATATTTGAGAACACTTACAAAGTCGAAAACAAACATGTAAAGTAATTAAGCACAAAGTATTTTTAGTCAAAGACAAGTTAACAAGTAAGGCGTCACTCTTCTTATTATCAAGTAAGTTCTTTTAAATCACTCTAACCCTTTTAAAACAACTCAAGTTAAGACAATGACACATTCGAAGTAATCTAAGTTTGTTTTTGGCAGAAACAAGACCGAACCCTAAACATATTTGCAATTATGCTAAGCACGAATCTTTGAGGCACACATATTCAAAAGAAAAAACCAAGACAAATTTAAGATCAAATTAACATGCTTGCCGATTACCTAGTTACTATCTTGTTACATATTTTCATTATAAGACTAACATGCAATCTGTATTAAAATTAACATGCAAATTATAAAACCAAACTCAAATTCGTTTTTCACATAGACATGAAAACATATAAACTAAACATACACATGAGTTTCATAGATAAAACTACACATAACTACATAAAATTCATGAACTAAACCGAGAGTAGGGGGCGGATCACACTTTGTAGACACCTTTTGAAGCTTCGACTTGTGTTGATCTAATGGAAGATGGCTAAGGTACAACAAGTAAGATATGACAAAATCACATTATCTCTTCATAGTGTTTCGGTACCTTGAGGGACATTGTTAAGAGAGACTGAAATGTGATTTTGAGAATTACTATGAAGAGACTTATGAACACACAGAGGGATGGAATGATGAGATGAGTTGTGGAGAAACCAAATGCTGTGGTCCAATTTGTGGAAAAACATTTGGAAAAATAATGCTATTCCTAATTTGAGTTGGGAGACGCGTTTGTGTTTAGGATAATGTTCCTATTCCTAATTGGTGTTGGTATTACTTTTCCTAGTACTAGGGTTTATGAGCTATGAAGGATGCTTCTGTTCGTCTTCCGGTGTTGCTCCTGGATTCCGACGAAATTGATTTACCGATATAACCCCTATTTGTCTATTATTTACAGCCTTGCCATTCCCTTGCTGGGTTAAATTCGATGAGAATTTGTTTACAGATTGAGGTGAGAGGTTACAGAAATTGAGCTCCAAGATAAAATACTGCTTCCCAGGACCGACCCAGAAAGCTTGTTCTTTCAATTCCAGGTGAGTATCAATCAAGCCCCTCTTTGCCCGCTCTCCTACGAGTTCGGGTTTTGACTTTTGAGTTCAGTCTGGTTAATTAATTTTTACCGATCAATATGTCTCATATGATAAACTCGGAAAAGATTGAATCTTAATACCTATTATAATCTTGTATCATTGTCTTTATGGTCCATGCTGAAGTGGTAGTAGGCCGGCTAATAGCAGTAGCGGACGCATAATATTATGTGAGTGGGGGCAAAAAAAAAAACATAGAGTTTTTTTTGCGCGAAGCGTAAAAAATTGTTTTTGTGGATTTCTATATAAGTCTACTTTCCTTAAAATATGTGTACGTACGTTTTGAGATTTGTCATCAAAATTAGTGCAAATGAATGTGAGACCAAGTTCTTGAGATTCTTAGGGTGCGGAAAGCAGGAGGTACGGTTGATTGAATGACTCACAACAAGAGTGGTAATAGGATTAGCCGATTTGAGTATGAGATTAATATAATGACAACAACTCAAAGAGACTACTGAATAAATAATTATATAATTTTACATATATTTATTAGTTAGTCTAATATATACACATACTTCAATATGTTTCTATATAAATTTTCTTGAGGTATAGTTTTAATAGTGGCTACGTTTACAATTTTTATTTTATTTTATTTCTATTTAATTATATCATGAACAAGGATTAAAAGTAAAAAAAAAAAAAAAAAACAAAATAGTAAAAAATTGAGTGGGGCATTGGCCCCAGCTGGTCCCTTACAGCATGTTTGTTACGCGGTAGTGGGTTAGTTTAACCCCTCTTATGTAATCCTCTAAGCTGAAACCCACGTTTGGCACAACCTATGACTCAATTAAATGAGCATACGTACTCCTCGTGTCCCCTCAACACCTTCTTACATAGTCATCCCAAAATTGGGGGGACTACTTACCAAAGCGCTATACAACGATTTTCTCTCTGTGCTTGGCGACTTCCTCTGCTTGTCGACTCTAGTTTTGCTTCGACTCACCAACTGCAGGTACGATCTTCTCTCTCTTTCTCTCTTTCTAATTCACTCATCTTCAAACCCTCTGCCGTTTTTTTTTTCTTTTCGATTTGAAATCGAGTAAAGATCGATTTCATGGAAAATTGTTTATGGGTTTTATGTATTTGATTGTTGATTGATGATTCGGAGTCTGGGTAGCTTGATCTGCTATGAATCGATCACTTTCATGGCTGGATCTTCTTCTTGTCGAACTCAAATTCCACGACCATATATATATGGTCATATGGACTTGATTTAATGAACTCAAACTTTGAAAAGTTTATTGTTGCATTTGGTAAAGATGAACTGAAAGAGATTTCTAAACCAATCCCACTCCCAGTGGTCCTCATTCGAGCTAGCCTTGAGTCTACATGATCAGGATAGTTTAGTTACCTGAGATCAATGTTCTTAAATAGCAAGTATTTCCTATTATAAATACTTGATGTTGATGCTTGTAACTTGCTGGTCAATGTTAATGCTTTGAGTATTTGATAAAAAGTTGTAGGGGTTTAAGATATAAGATCAAAATGTTTGTTAAAATAGAGTTTTGGATATGCTTGAGTTGTTTGAAATCCTATAGCTTCTGTAAGACTATTTAGGAGATGATTATTAGTAGTTTTCTTACACTTTTTAGTGTAAGCTAATGCATATATAAATATGTCTTCATTTTTTTTATGAGTAGTTGATTTATATGTTTTGTGATTATTAGATATGGATCGAAGACAAATTTTGTTGCTCTTATTGGTGGAGTTGTGGCACCTAGAGACCATGTGTGCTTGTACTATGCTTATGCTACTATTATTTAACTTGAGAAGAAGACGTGCTAAAACACATGCATTAAATAATCGTTCATTCATTAGACATCAAACTCGTTTGAGTTATCTAGATAGTATCATAAGTAATAGTGACACCGAGTGTGTGAACGAACTTAGAATGGATAGAAGGTGTTTTGGCCTACTGTGTGAATTGTTGCGCACAGATGGTAAAATTAAGAATGATGGTTTGGTGCCTATAGAGGAGCAAGTATGCATGTTTTTACATATACTTGCACATCATGTGAAAAATCGTACGATTAGAGGTAGGTTTTTTAGATCTGGAGAGACTGTTAGTAGGTACTTCAATTCTATACTACAAGGTGTTTTACGATTGCAAGGGCGTTTGTTAAGGGTACCTGATCCAGTACTTGCTGACTGCACAGATCGTCGATGGAAGTGTTTTAAGGTTGGTTTAATGTAGGGGATTCATTTTTGTTATTACCTTGACCTATGATCTGTGAGTTTCCATTTAATAAACTTCATGAATTTAATGTTTTCATAGAATTGCTTGGGGGCACTAGATGGAACTTACATTAGAGTATGCGTACCTGCAATTGACAAGCCTAGATATCGAACAAGAAAGGGTGAAGTCGCTACAAATGTGTTGGCTGTGTGTTCTCGTGATATGCAATTCATATTTGTTTTGCCGGGTTGGGAGGGATCGGCATCTGACTCTAGAGTTCTTCATGATGCAGTTAGTAGGCCTAATGGATTAAGAGTTCCTACCGGTACGGCCACAATTTTGAGGCTTTTGTTGCTCATTAGGGTTTGGTTCATTTGATTGGTGTTATTTGTGGGATTCAATTTTAGTTTGAATTAGAACATAAATAAAGCAGGAAGAAGACTAGGGTTTGAATAAGTTTGTATATGTTAAAAGTTTTATTGTATGATCTGTACAATTTAGTATTTTGTTGTTTTAACATTTTAATGATGCAGGGGTTTGGGATTGTGAAGAAGGTAGAGGAAGGAAGTGGTCTCTGGGTTGCTGAGGAAGGAAGAACAAGAAGGTATGGTTGTTTGTTATTTAGTTCAAGATTTCTACATGGTTATACATTCTAAGCTTTTATATTGTCAGTTCTAATCTAATCTGTGGTTGTTTTATAATAAGATAGTTTGAGATTAGGTCTGGTAATCCATGAGAATAATTGTTTGTTATTTAGTTTCAGATTTCTATATGGTTATACATTCTAAGCTTTTATATTGTCAGTCCTTATATGATCTGTGGTTGTTTTATAATAGGATAGTTTGAGATTAGGTCTGGTAATCCATGAGAATAATTTGTTTTCCTTTTTCTGTTTGATTCATTCCAAAATGATTTTAAGTTTTAATTTTATAATTTTTTTGGAGGGTTAGGGGGTGTTTAGAATTGTTTTTAGGTTTTTCTCTGAATTTCGTGGCTGTATACAAGTGTGTCTGATGACTGATGGAGGAACTGTCAATTTCGAGTGTGATTTGGCATTTGACTTACTGATAAGTCAAAATATAATTTCTGAGTTTGCTTTTGTGTTAATAAATAAGGGCAGATAATTTTTTTATATAATTTTCTTGCTTTTAATAAGATATTTTGTATTCCATACAATGTTCTAATGATTAGTCTTTTGTTTATTCATTGCAGTTTTTATGCAGACGGTTTCTTATTACACTTTCCTATTGCTGTTTGTTCCTTTGCTGTTTCTTGCTCTCTCATATTTGCGTTCTTCAGGTTCTGTTTTGTTTTGATTGTTTGTTTTAAGTTCTTTTTTTATATTTCTGTTTGTTGTGAGTTTTATTTTTTTAATTTTCACAATGTTATTATTGGATTTCAGTGTGGGCGGACCTCAGAAGAAGCTAGTGAGAATTGAAGAAGATTACCAATCTTTCTGGGGGATTTCTCTTGAACAAAAATTGGGTGGGTTGCTACGTTATTTTTGTTTCTGCTGATTTTTGTTTATTTGGATGCATGTGTAGATGTGACTGCATGTTGTGGTTTGTATGTAGTTTGGTTTTCAGTGTTTTATGCTTGATAAGTGGCTGGGTCTCATTTTCTGTCTAATTATATTATTGGTTGGAATAGTGCATTATTGTGTACAGAGAAAAATAATTATTTTAGAGAATAGATGGAAGAAGGTTGATTGTTTGTAAATTTCGGTATTACTGTTCTAGCAGACGTAACTGGAAGTTGTATCACTTGACAAATGCGAATTTGGTTTTATTAGATAATTGTGTCAGTTTTGTGGTACCATGCATGGTGGCTATTGTTGAAGGTTTTTTTTTTTTT
The DNA here is from genome assembly GCA_963682095.1 of Potentilla sterilis. Classification (NCBI taxonomy): domain Eukaryota; kingdom Viridiplantae; phylum Streptophyta; class Magnoliopsida; order Rosales; family Rosaceae; genus Potentilla; species Potentilla sterilis. Next base: position 23,451,520 of record OY821756.1, read on the forward strand.
TTTTTCTTTCCTTGATAATCAATTTCATGTTTGATTACACTATGTCTTAACTTTGTGCTGATTATGGTTAAGCATTTTTTTTTCCTTCATATTGAAGATGGTGCTGTAGATGTGACGTATCAACAAATTGTGTCTAAAATGATGGAAGGAACATCTGATTCTCGAGATGTATGTAATAATGGTGGAGATAAAATAGGTATTTTACTGTGCTAAGTGTATTCTAACATTACTTTGGTTTTTTTTTTCCCCCATTATGTTACACAGTTTTTTTACTCAGTTTTTATTCTATAATTGTTATGGTTGTCATAAATATGTCACAACAGCAGTTGAGATTTGCCAAGAGAAAATCTTTTCGAGAACATGCTTTTACCAATCAATATAGAGATGTAGTTAACATTGAGGGAACAACAGCTTATGGGAGTATTTCAAATGACAATGAAAATATGATAGGTAAGGAGTTTTACACTCAGCTGCAACACTATCCAAGTCTCCCTTCACTTCTAAACGTAGGCTAACTAAAGTTCTCATTTTTGGATCACTAGGAGGAGTTGTACTTTTGTGTTGTCAAGTATTGTTATGTTTAATCGTCAGACAGTAATTATGAACTATGTAAGCCACAAAACTGATGTTAAAAATATAGTGGCGTGTTTAATTCAAGCTCTTAAATGTTGTGTGGTTCTATATTTTCTCAAACCCGCAGCAAAGCGCGGGCCAATACACTAGTATTTATACATTTAAACATGCCATGTATATGCCAATCACAGCAAGATACAACCATTCAATACAAACATACAATTTATAAAACAACACATAAAACAAACGTAGAGGTTCCCCATGTTACCCCCTCCCTTTGCCGATTTTTACTTCAAGTATCTGCTTCTAATAAAAAGACAAAATTAAAGAATCAGTCCCTATATCTAAAATACGTAAAATTTAAAATACAAGTACAAACACAGCCTTTGTTTCACAGAAATTCAGATTTTACTCAACACAGAACTAAAATTTCAGTCTTCTAACCTTAATATCATCACACTGAAAACCGTACTAATCTGTTAGGATTTTGACCTCAAGTTCTTCTAAAGACTTGTAGAAGACACAAATAATAAACTCTCAGACTTGGAATTACTTAAAAATGAGTTTTCAAAAATAAGATATGAGTTTTCAAATTTCAACTTTAGTTCCAGATTTTTTTGACGAAAATTCTGTCCAGAAAATATTTTGACAAAAAACGAGATAGCTAGAGTCAGTATTTCAAGATGGTGTCTTCACAACATCTAAAATAGACATCCTAAAGAAATCGTTAGAACTAGAATTACCTGAAAACGATTTTAATATAATTAGTTATGTATTTTCAAATTATAGATACAAAATCAGTCTATAAACTTAAAGTTAGAAGAGAGCTAATTTTCTGAAAATTTAACAACAATAGCTAACAATGAACTCAATCTCATATATGCTATAAAAGTAAAAAACTAAATTAGTTTGATTACCAGAAAACTAACTAATCATTTAAAGCACATAATCAGAAACCAACATGATTCCAAACTACAATTCTTATAATCATAAAACTATTAAACCATATTTCAAATTCTAAATGCAAAAACTAAGAACATAAACTAAAATATAACAAGCCTAACATCTATGGCCAAACAATTGATAAAACACAAAGGTACCAAACACAAACATCAATCAAAACACTCAATACCTAACATTTTTCTCTCTCTCTGAGTCTGCTGGGTGGTACTGGATTCCTAAATCCTATCTCAGTATGCAGATTATGATGCCTATTTATAGAGTTTTGGAGAGGGGATTAAACTTGGTGATCAAGAAAGGAGTAAAGGAAGCAAAATCGAACAGTACAATTGAAATCTTACCCGTTTAGGTACCAGGCCTGCTATCTCTAGACTTTCTAGGCTTCCAGCTCCTGCTATCTAGCTTCAAGGAGTCATCAGGTGGATAGCTTGTTCTCCACCTGCTTGACACCTCCTACTTTTTCTAAGGTGGCGGCAAGATGGTTCCAGATGAATCTGGAAAAGGAAGAACGCGATGAACACAGAAGACAGAGTTTTGAGTTTCAATTAAGGAGGTCGGTTCAAAGGCCAGTGATTACGCGAGAAACAAAATCTCCTCCTTGTTTTGACTCAGTTGGGTTTGGGTCATGGGCTGGGCTATGATTTTGGGCAACAAATATGTTATGTAAAACACATAACTATTTAACAACATAAGAAAAAATTTCAAATGACTAAAATTATTTCTAAAAAATTAATATATATATATATATATATATATATATATATACACACACAAAACAAAAGGAAAATATTTTTGTAGATTATTATTATTATTATTATTATTATTATTATTTTCAAGTCGTCACAGTAGTTATTCAACTCATGCATCACTATACTTAAAGAAAACAAAACAAAAGAGTAGGATCACTTCTACTCACCGCAGCTATCAACCGCCGCCTTAACTCTATTAATTCTCACCTGCACAAATAACCTCTACACCATGGAATGGTGCACCGGGTTGTAAACAACAAACCTGGTGAGCTTCTTAAAGCTCGTATGAGTAAACTCAAACTCACAACTACTCACTCGACACATGCTATATATTTTCCCCAAATAAATGCAACAACACTTAATTCATAATATCACACGCACACAAAAATATAAGGTAAGATTCAGACTTTCCTGCTTGAAAGCATAGTTCAGGAAGACACAAATCTTACACAATTAAAATCGTGACTCGTGCATAAACTTAGTTCAGGAAGCCACACACAAACAATTAACAGAAATACATATAACAAATGAAAGTAATTAAGAATTCCGGCAACCCCAAAACGAAACCAAGATGTTGCCATCATAGACTCAAGAAAAACATCGCACACTTTGTTTCTTTTTAAAAACACATCACCCTTTTACTCATAAAAATACAAGTTAACTAGTGACAAAATCACATATAGTTTCCATTTAAAAACACGCACGCATGAGACTCATTTAACCCCACACGGTTACCCTTCATGCCGTACAAAATGAAAATCACATTCCCAAACAACCACAATCAACCAAAGTATAAAACCCAGGGCACAATGACCGCTGTCATTCCCCTCCAAATCACACTAGGCACAGACTAGAGCTCTAACTGATCGTAACCAATCATCCGACCAAAAGCTTTGTTCCATATATATAATTGCTTGAGGATCCCCTTTCGCCACACAAAAGGGATCATAACTGCCAAACATGTAAGATTCATTTCGCCACACAAGAGGATCTTACATTGGCCGTTGGTTTCCAAAACTAGCCCAATCACCATAGCGATCCCCCATCTCACAGAGGGTAGACCCTAATCGCCACACATGTAAGATCCCTTTCGCCACACAGGAGGATCTTACATTGGCTGTTGGTTTCTAAAACCAACCCAATCACACGTCACATAACTCACATATACTTAATTATGACAATTTCATAACAAAATAAATTCACCCAAATGCACACTCACAATATGTGTGTATATATAAATTCACCCAAATGCACACACACATATATCACGTAAATATATATATATACATAGACATTCACTCAGGTATAGTCCAGTAGTACCAACTATAATCATTGATCATAAAAATGCTTTAAAAATTATTTTTATATTAAAATCATTTTACTTACCAAATGAACCGTGGTCGATCAAGTCCATTCAATTTAAAACAAATATCATTTTTGTAAAACAATTTTGCATATAACGATCTATTTACTATAAATCAACTCGTATTGAATACAACCACTATGAGGTTTACTCACCTTAATTACTCTCGCTGCGTCTTCAACCTCACAAATGGTGAGATACCCACGCACGATCAAACACCTAAATAACATCATCGAGACTTAGCATTCAACTCAAATAAAATATTATAAATCGCTCCAAATGCATAACCTTAACCCCGAGGCTTGCCAACACGCGACAAACCTCTTTCGGAGCCTTTCAAAGCTCCTAAACAGTCTTATCGACACTAGGATAGAACATCAAGCCCATATTTTAGGTCGATATGCATGTACATTAATAATTGCATAATTAACGGATTGAAAAATACATAACTCGGTCATACGACGACCGAATCGTGCATATAATATATCCCCCCGCTCGGTCACGATACAGCATGACAACCCACTACCCCTGAAACTCACTGACGTGCCACCACACGTAGCCCAAATTGGCTGCGCGTGAGCCCCACGTGCCGCCACCAAAACCTCGCTCAAATCTGCAACTAAGCCCACAAACATGTAGATTGAGGTTCAAGGATTCGGAATCTACCTGGGATACGTGAGGATACGGCCGGAAAGTGGCTGGATACGGCTGGTACAGGACCAGATTCTCCGTCGTATACTGTATCGGATACGGCTGAGCTCAGTCGCTTCACCTTTCCAAACTGGACCTCAAGACTGGCACCAACGTGTTCAGCGGGAAGAGGCGAACTAGAAGAAGGCCACTTCGAGCTCCGGCGCCGCCTGGAACGGCGAGTAGCTCCTTCACACACCGTGGCTGCAGTCGCTAGGCCTTGCAGCATCGCGCACGGTTGCTCCCCCGGGCTGATCCTTAGCTGGAAATGGAGAGGAGGTCAAGACAAGTCAATTACAGGGTGGCGCGCGAGTAGTGGTGGCCGGACGACGGAGATCGGCGGAGGAGAAGACCAGCGTCGGGGAGAAAGAAAATGAACAGTAAAAAATCTGACTTTTTGGAAATTTGATTGATTTGGAAACTTTGACTTTTACTGAGATATTTTTACTATTTATAGTAATTTTTTATTTTGGAAATATCTTCAACATGTCGTAACTTCTTCATACGACGTCAATTTCACGCATGCCGCGTGTCTACGAACTCGTATCGTCGAGCTCTACAACTTTCATGAAAAAAACTTTTGAAAATCACGACGAATCAAAATGTCAACTTTTGACCCATTGAAATTTAAACGTTTATCAACTTTTAACTATCGGAATCACTTCTGACCTCGAGCAATAACTAATTAAAAGGGTATGAAATACGAAAAATCCATACCTTCCATTAATTTTTGAGGAATTTACACGAAATTAAGTTGAAAATCGAGGTTACTACATAGAGGCATTAGAATCAAGATTCGGAGTTGGAGCAATTAAAAATCAAAAGACAAGTCATACTATAGCACAAGAGACGGAAGGACAATACGCGACAAGACAAAATACTAATGATTATGACAAGCCTAGCCGAGCCGTATCCGAGCTGAAGTGCAGCAAGCCAATCCAACCTGCATCTGAGCCGAGCTGAGATAGAGCCAAACTTGAGTTGTCACATGCTTCTGAATTGGAATGTGCGCCGAGCTATACTGAGCCAAGCCAAAATGAAACCAGGCTTGAGTTATCATATGCCTATGAATTGGAATCGACATCTCCTGCCAACATAGAAGAAATTGAGGGACATATGGTCCCACTTAACCAAAAGGTATCTATGGACACAGAAGCAAGTGACACCAATAAGAATCATTCGTCACATACTGTTCTGACAAGTATTTTCCCCCTCTCTACATCGTCGACTATAAAAGAATCTGCCGCGAATATTCCTACTCAGGTACATTTAAATTCAAATGATTCATATGGGGTAGATAATATTGAAACTAGAAAATCACAGAGGGTTACCAAGGGTATTCCTAAAAAACACTATGATCCAGATATTAAAGCCAAATTAAAATATTCAATAGCCAACTACATGTCTAACCATAGGTTGTCTGGGTCACATTCACTTATTGTTGATCAATTATATACTGTATCTATTCCTAGTACTGTACAAGATGTATTGACATATCACAGATGGAAACAAGTGATGAATGAATAACTCGAGGCCTTGCAGAAAAACTCAACTTGGGATATTGTGACTATACTACCTGGAAAAAAAACTGTTAGATGTCGTTGGGTGTATACAGTAAAACTCAAAGCAGATGAGAGTATTGACAGATATAAAACTAGATTAGTTGCCAAATGATACACCCAGCGCTATGCATTTGATTATGAAGAGACATTTACACCTGTAGTGAAGATCAACATTGTCCGAATATTGATCTCACTAGAAATAATTAGATATTGGCCCCTTCGCTAATTTAATGTGAAAAACGTAGTCCTCAATGGAAACTTAGAACAAGAAGTGTAAATGGACATACCACGAGGAGTCAAAAATAAACATTGTGATCCTAGTCAGGTTTGCATATTAAAAAAGTCTCTATATAGTCTAAAACAATCTCCTAGAGCATGGTTTGAGAGATTTTCCAAATCAATAAAGGCGTTGGTTAAAAACAGAGCAACTCATATCATACCTTGTTCATTCAGCGTAGTCAGGGTAAGATTACTTATCTGATAGTATATGTTGATAATATTATTGTCACAAGAGATGACCTGAAAGAGATGGAGGCCTTACAGAATTATCTTTCAAAGGAGTTTGAGATGAAAGACGTTGGGCAATTAAAATACTTTATTGGTAATAAAGTTGCAAGATCTAAGAAAGGAATTTGTTTATCCTAGCATAAGTATGTACTCGACATATTAGCTGAGACAGGGATGCTTAATTGCGAACCAGTTGAGACGCCAATTGAGATGAATCACAACCTCATCATCTATCCGAATCAGGTTCCAACAGATAAAAGAAGGTACCAACGTCTAGTAGGGAGACTCATTTATCTTTCTCATACTAGACCTGATATTGCTGTGAGTGTGGTTAGCTAATTTATGCATTGTCCCAGTAAAGAGCATATGGATGCAGTATATCGTATTCTTAAGTATCTCAAGAAGGCACCTGGAAAAGGTTTGTTGTTTGAAAAGAAGAATAAAATAGAAGTAATGGGATACACAGATGCTGATTGGGCAGGTGATGAGACTGATAGAAGATCTACATTTGGATACTTCACTTTTGTTGGAGAAAATCTAGTGACTTGAAGTATTAAGAAACAAAAAGTTGTTGCTAGATCAAGTGCAGAAGCAGAGTTTCGAGGTATGACACATAGCGTATGTGAATTGTTATGGATCTGAAATGTGTTAAAGAGCTTAGGTGTCAAACTCAAGAGGCCTATGAACTTGCACTATGATAATACATCAGCAATTGAAATTGCTCATAATTCATTTCAGCATGATCGAACTAAGTGATGAAATTATTATCCAAGCACATTGTACCTGCAAAACAACTTCATACATATATTACCCTTCTTGTGTCGATTTTAGTATTAGACAAGTAAGGATCATTCTATCCGGGGAAATCAAGGGCATTTAATCACATGAAGTATCAAAAATTAATATGGGGGTTTGAGATTGAATGCTATAAACTACTGAAATTTACGAAAATTATAAAAATAAAAACCTAAACTATTATTTACACATGATCATCATCTTTTATACATAATACATCACACAAAACTCACATAACATATAACAAAATCAAACAAAGAATCATGGCAACAAATTCGGCAAGCTTTTAAAATTAGTTTTAGTTTCAATTTAATTAGAGCCCTTCGTGGTTTATCTAATTATCAAAACTCCTCAATTATTTAGAACCAACTTCGTGCGTAATCCAAAACATAGTGCTAATCAGTTTAAAGACACTTCGTGTAGAAATTAAACTAAGGAACACATAAGCACAATGAGTTGAATTGGAAACATGTAACAAGTAAGGCGTCACCTCACCCCATTAACATGTATATTTTCAGAATTACTCTCCGCCCTTTGAACTAATACAAAGTGAACCAACTTCGTGTATAACTCACTTCATAATATATTCGGTATGTGAGGCTCACACCCAAGGATCAACCATGGCCTAGGCTGCCCTCAAGCATGAAACTTTTGTGCATACGAATTCAGAAAATAAACCAAAACATAAACCATGATTACATCCGAAACTGCTGCCCTAAACCTTGATTAATTTCGAAACATCTTATGAATAGAAATCAGAAATCAAACAAACAAAAAACATATTCGGAAGTCTAAATTCAGATTAATAAAACCAAACAAACATCCACAAATCCTTATAAATTTCATAAACAAAATATTGTATTTATACAGAAAATTAAAATCCATGAGAGAAGAGTGAATCACACTTTGATAAACCTTCAAGGAAGCTTCGGCAAAGATGTGGATTCGAATGGTGATGGAAGAATGCGATTTAGGATTGTGGTGGAGAGGGGATTTAGCTGATATTTTTCTTGAGATGTTGAGGTGGTGATTCGGTAGAGCTTTGGCTTTGTAAAAGTGTGAGAGACAAGATGATTATGAGGAGAGGCAGCCGGCCTTGTTATATAGGAAGCAAAGAAAAACCCTAGCCATTAAGGAATGGTACAAAATTGGCAAGTAGTATAAGTTCCTTCCTTTTCTTGTTTTGGCTGAATTCTTTTCTTTATTGCACAAAGGTTTCTTACCAATTTTGATGTAAGAATAATGTCCCTTTCCTTGTAGAATTCGGCCATTATACCTCCGCTTTTAGGGCTAAGACAAATCAGCCAAACTTTCCTTCTTCTCCTCATCTTTTCTGAACTCGGCAGAATGACCTTCAGGCATTGATTCTAGCATAACCTTTTTCTCAAAAAAGATTTTAATGCGATTCTAATTTCTATAGAAACTAAACTCACAGAACTTTCCGTGCATATATGGTACGCTTTCTGATTCTTTGTAAATCTTTCGGAATAAATTCAGGAATTTGGATGTCGTGCACTGAAATCTTCTGGAAATTTCTGGATTCGCATCCGACTAGAACTTGTGATTTTATGCATCTTATTTTCCTCCGAATTCAGTGACTCATTTCATTACTTAATCTTTTACATGTCTACTGCATATGAGAGAAGAAAAATCAATCAAAAGAAAAGTTTATATTTTACAGAATCAAGAAAACATCTGTGAGACTTTGTAAATTGGCTTTTGATAATTTCTGTCCCTTTTCTTCTATTTTTAGCACATTCTCACTCTTAACTAAACCAAATCTCATGACTCAATTACATGACTCTATATTACAACAATAAGGGTTAAGCATTAGATAAATGAGGGTAAAAACATATTAAGAGCGTCGCATTTTATGCTCCTATCACTAAGCATGTGGAGGTAGTTCGATTATTTATCAAGGAGAACTTAGACATGAAAGTCATTCGATTCTCACTCGTATATACAGAAGACCAGTTGGCGGATGTTCTTACAAAATGAGTGTCAAAGAAAGTATTTAATAATTCAATTGACAAGTTGGGCATGATTGACATTTATGCGCCAAGTTGAGGGGGAGTGTATAATATTCTAAGATATTTACTTTCCTTGTATATGTAGGTAAATTAATTAGTGTAATCTTAGAATATAATTTCCTTGTAAATGTAGGTAAGTATCTCTAGATATACCTCCTCTACAGAGAAAAATAAATCATTGATGCATTAAACTCAAATCATATTCTTATTTTCTACTACATTATGTATAGATTATCAATGGGGTTTTCCAAAGAGCACAACACTTTATACGTTTTTGCTCCAAAATCTGAAGCATCTGACATGGTTTGGAGACATAATGAACTATTGTTCTCTTGGAGAGTTGAATTGCTTGGAACAAGTTGACATTGGTCTTAGCCCTAGATATGGTACTAGAACGCATAACTTGCACAACAAACTCAATAAGTTCTTCTGCTGTATCAGAAGGATTAAAGTTTGATCTTAATATTCAACAACGCTTTGCTCAGGTAAACACTGTGCCCGTTTGACAAATGAACTAAGGAAAGTTGTTTTGTTTGATAAACATACATTATATTTCCTTGCAGGATCTGATGGAGCATGGCTGCATGCATTATACTACTACAGCAAAGCAATGAAGCGACGAAGAATGAAATGGAAAAAAAAAGTCGTCGCTTCAACACATCAAAGCGACGACTTTTGGGAAGAAAAAAAAGTCGTCGCTTGGATGTGTTGAAGCGACGACTTTTGCTTCAAATTTGTCGCTCACAAATTATTGAAGCGACCAATATTGGTTTTATTCAATCTTCGTCGCCATATAAATATTGAAGGGACTAATTTCGTAGACTTCGTCGCTGTACTATAAATGAAGGGACGAGTTTTGGTCGAACTTTGCCACTTCATTGTTTTTTCATCTGCTTAAGCACCAAACTATAATTAAAAGAGAGACTTGGGTTTTCAGTTAGCAAAGTAATCCCTTTGAACTAACTGACCGTTGGATGTCAAATATTCATATATTATGGTGCGCAGTTAAAATTAGGGATGGAACATGCGTCGTTTGATCGTCCGATCGTCGGGATAATCGAAAAAAATGCACTTTGACCACATAAATACTCTTTGACCGCCGCCCTTCGAAAGCCTTGCTCCGTGATGGGCAGGAGATGGTAGAAGGGCATGACCCCGAGGTCGGGAATGTGGCAACTCCGGCCCCCAAAACGCCCCCGGGATGGGGTCCACCCATAGGGCATATTAGTGATGTTTTCGGTTTTCCCTTTAATCGGACAACCGAACGACGCCTGTTCTGGCCTAAATTTTACGCGTGCCCCTTATTTTAAGTTAATATCACATCCAACGGTCAATTTTACTGATGGAGGTCCGCTCCTAATAGCACCTTCAAGAAGCAATAACTTTATTAACCTAATATGAAGGTTAAGCAACATATGGGGATACTTGAGTTTTCAATTAGCAAAGTAATCCATTTAGACTAACTGACCGTTGGATGTCAAGTTTACGTATATTATGGTATGCGGTTAAAATTTGGGACGGAACGGACGTCGTTTGGCCGTCCGATTGTCAGAAAACCGAAGTTTAAAAATTGACCTAATATAAATGTTAAGCAACATAGGGGGATACTTGAGTTTTCAATTAGTAAAGTAATCCATTTGGACTAACTGACTGTTAGATGTCAAGTGCGTGTATATTATGGTATGCAGTTAAAATTCGGGATGGAACGAACGTCGTTTGGCCGTTTGATTGTCGGGAAAACTGAAGTTTAAAAAATGAAATGACGACCTTTGGATCAAAATTCGTAACTTCAAATAGTTGAAGCGATCAAATTTAAAGTCACAAGGTTACCATGTGTGTTTTAACTCCGTCGCTTCAGATAAATATGAAGTGTCGAAGTTTGACGAAGTTTGACAAAGTGTTGCCAATGTTCGTCGGTAACTTGAATACTGACTATGTTTGTCGCTTCATTTCTATTATAAGCCCAGAACTGGGTCCTCTTCCTCAGACGCGAAAAAACTCCCCCTTTTCTTCTTCCTTCCGTTCGAAAACCCAGAAACCCCAAATCAGCTTCCCCTTTTCGATTCTTCAAATCAAATTCATCCTTAATCCATTCGAAACCCCCCCCCCCCCCCCCCCCCCCCCCCAAATCAGCCCCATTTCGAAACCCCTAATCACTCTCCTTCGATTTCAACCCCGAAACCCTAAATTCAAAACCCCCAATCTCCGTTGGATTTCGTTCCCCTCCTGTCTTCATTCTTCAGCTAGATCCCTCTCCGCTCCTCTCTCAGTCTCTCTCGTCCCTGCCTCCGCTCCTCGACGATCTCCGCTCCGCTCTGGTCCGTTCCTTCGTCTCCGACAAATCCTTCGTCATTTAGTTTGTTATTATGTCGATCTCTTGTGTTTATCTGGGTTTTCATATATTTAGTTGTTTTTACTTAATAGTGCAATTGTAGTCCTCCCACCGGCGGAATGTGCAAATTAATTAAACCCATATATTTGGGTTCAACCATCTTCAAGTCAACCACCACTTAAGGTTAACTCAAATCTCTCTCTCTCGATCTCTAGGTATGGTTATATATTAGTTATTTAATTAATTGAAATTGTCTCGTTGTCTAATTACTTAATTACTCTCAAGTTGTCTAATTAAATTTGATATTACTCATCAAAGGGAACTTCCATATGGCCGGGTGTGATATTACTCCTTCCAACCAAGTTGATGTTTATTGGGTGCAATATTTTGGTTTGGTTTGCATATCGAAGTTCAGTGCTTTAGATTAGGGGCAGCCCCATTTTTAGTTCTGTCAGTGTACTCATGAGTTGAGTAGACTTCGGTTCTGGGTATAGACGAAAGTGTTTGAAAAAATGTGTTGTGATTTTTGCATACCAGGCTTAATGGCCTGGAGTACTTGTTGGATTTTGAGTTGCATGTGGCCTATGGATTTTTAGTGGAATTTGATTATATTAAAGAAAGTTTATGAGTGAAGAACGAAGATTGGAATCGATCTTACGTAATTGTTTGACTTCTGTAATTGGGTTTGGAAAGACACTTTTTGACATAAATTTTTAGTTCTTTATTTCATGTTTATCTCTTGTCTGCATATATGCTTAAACTCATTTTTTTCAGGCCTTGCACTACCCATTCACTGCTCCAAATCCTGAGGACATAAATGATATTTCTACTGCCCGTGCTTTAGCATATGACATGATTTACAATGGAGTTGAGGTATACCATCTTCAGCACTTTCATATCTAATGCATTTGGTAGTATATACACTCCAAGGTAATAAATTGATGTGCTATGTGTTTCTATGGTGCCATCAGATTGGTGGCGGAAGTCTGAGAATCTATAAACGTGACGTGTACGTAGCAAAAGGTTTTGGAAATCGTTGGCATCTCCCCTGAAGAGGTGTGTACATCATCTATTTTTCATTGGAATTGGGCATGTGATCAGGATTTTGACTTTTTAGCAGTCTTCGTAACTGAAATTTAATCTATGTACTTGAGTGATTGGAAGCTAAAGTGAGATTTAGCTACTGTGTAACATACTCTGTCTAATGTGGTGGCATTGTACATTATCTGCAGGCTGAAGCGAAGTTTGGTTATCTTCTTGAGGCTTTAGACATGGGTGCCCCTCCACATGGTATGGAACTTTATAACTTCACTCTATAATGGTCTAATCACTTTATAAGTTTGAGCATGTCTGATATTTCAGTCACTTATATTTTGTTCTTTACTCTATGTTCTGTACATCCTATGCTTCTGTTGTAAATCTGTGTCGCATATAATATGGTGACATAGGAGATGGAAACCAAGCTTATTATACTGTTTTCATTCTTGTTCTGGTGTTATACTGATAGATGTGTATGAACTTATGTTTATTCTCTCTCTCAAATGTTTTAAAGATGAGGTGAACAGCTTTACTGGATTTCCTGAAAACAACTCTCTCATGCTGATTTCCTTATGCAGCTCTGTAAGTACCTCAGCTCCCCTTACTTGGGTAATGCCTCCAAAAACATGAGGAATAACCCCCACTCTGTAAGGACCCCCATACTCATGCAAATCTGTGTGTTCTACTTGATTCTTCCTACTCCCTATGCACCTGACGTTCTCGGTTTCTTTTATGTATAGTTGTTTTAGAGGTTACTTGCTCATTTGATTTCCATTTTCATTACATGAGCTACAGAGGAAGCTGCCAAGAAAAGTGTCAGAATTGGAATCACAACTTTCTCAATTGCAAGAGAATCTGAAGAGGGCAAAGGACCAATTAAACTCATCCGAGTCAGCAAAGAGTTGAAGTGGAGGACTTGATTAGGACCCTTTCTTTTTCTTGTAATTTGATTATTATATATTGTCGTAATTTGAACAAATTGTAGCTTTGGACGAAATCTACGTATTTATAAAATGTAGTGTGTTTGTGTTATGTTGGATGTGTGTTTTATGTTATTTGAATGTGTGTTTTGTGTTATTTGGGTGTGAATGAATTTGGTTCAAACCAGACCCAGAAACCTTTTTTTTTTTTTTCTCTGTAACACTGCATGAAGTGACGAACATTGATCAATATTCGTCGCATGAAATTTTATCATCCCATATTTTCTTCTCTGTAACATGCACTCTAGCGACGAATTTTGAAGCGACTAATTTCGCAGACTTCGTCGCTGTACTATAAATGAAGCGACGATTTTTTGTCGAATTTCATCGCTTCGTTGTTTTTTCATCTGCTTAAGCACCAAACTATAATTAAAAGAGAGACTTGGGTTTTCAATTAGCAAAGTAATCCCTTTGAACTAACTGACCGTTGGATGTCAAATATTCGTATATTATGGTGCGCGGTTAAAATTAATGATGGAACATGCGTCGTTTGATCATCCGATCGTCAGGATAATCGAAAAAAACGCACTTTGACCACATAAATACTCTTTGACCGCCGCCCTCCGAAAGCCTTGCTCCGTGATGGGCAGGAGACGGTAGAAGGGCATGACCACGAGGTCGGGAATGTGGCAACTCCGGCCCCCAAAACGCCCCGGGGATGGGGTCCACCCATAGGGCATATTATTGATGTTTTCGGTTTTTCCTTTAATCGGACAACCGAACGACGCCTGTTCTGGCCTTCAAAACTCGTCGCATGAAATTTTATCATCCCATATTTTCTTCTCTGTAACATGCACTCTAGCGATGAATTTTGAACCAAAGTTCGTCGCTTCGTTTTCCAAGCGACGAACTTTTGAACCAAACTCCGTCCCCTCGAATTGGAAGCGACGACCCAAAATTCGTCGCCTCGAATTTGAAGAGACGACCCAAAAGTCGTCGCTTCAGTTATGAAGCGACAAATTTTAAAGTTGTCGCTTCAAATATCCAAGCGACGACTTTTGGGGCAAAACTCGTCGCTTCGAATCGAAACGACAAAAATGAAGCGACGACTTCGAAGCGACGACTTTTTGTCGCTTGAATACTGAAGCGACGACTTTCTTGCTGAAATGACGAAAAAAAGTCGTCGCTTCAAAAGGCATCTGCAGTAGTTACCTGGAATCACTCTATAATGTTCAACATTTGGGTATTCGTATTAACACATATTGATGACAAGATGATTCCGTCAATAGTCTCTGTCATTAGAGCGGTGCCCAAATTCACTACTTTGAATTTAGGATCGCCTCACGATAGACTCTTTGTATCCTATGAAACTACTGTAAGTGGTAGCTTGTTTTTTAACTTCTCCTTCCTTAATTTGTCAATTAGGTTATGTTGAATTGGGTTTCTTGTTTGTCAAACTGTCTCAGTAATCATCATTTAGTCGCGGTGATTGGCAACTGCAAGAGCTCGACTTCATCAATCGGTTGAGAGCTCGACTTTATCAATCGGATTGAGGAGGTAACAATAGAGATTACTGAGTGGTCTAATGGAATTGAGTTTGCAAAGTATGTGCTGGAAATTTCTCCGAGGTTGAAGAAAGTGATCTTCATATGTGCTCCCCGTAAAATTTCAAGCTTGATGGAAGAGCTTAGGGCAAGTTTCATAATAAACCCTACTGAAATTGTCTTTCTGGCTCCACACAAGAAGAACAAAATAAGAATTATTGCTCGTTAGGGGATATGCGTAGTACTTCTCTCATGGCTCATATTACTGGACTTATATATCTTGATTTTGTATGCTAAGTAGCAGCATTAGAATCATATATTTACTTCAGCTGCTGTCTCACTCCTTTCGTGTTTTGCTGAATCTGGAGAGACGACTCATCTCCTTGTTTCTTCTTCTAATAATACGGGGTCATTAATTGACACCAGATCAAATTGGAGCAGCCATATTAATTCTCATTCTTCGTATAATTACTTTCTTCATTTGACTGATTGACATCGCATGCATGCATAACTTGGACCTGTTTTTTCTTTGGGTCTGATAACTTGGAACCTTCGATCTTCATTTAAAGTTGCTATGCAGCAGAAGGTGGGTAATTTTTAGAAATTCAACTCTTGCCCTCAAGGCCTCAAATAATTTAGAAAAAAAATGAAAAATATACCACCTTCAAAAGAAGAAAAAGAATTGATAAAGATTGGAGCTGGTGGTGCCATTAGAGACCAATAGATTGAGAGATTTGCTGCTTACAATGGCATGGGGAAGTGATTGATGAAGTTGAAGCTTGGGATCTCTTGCTTGTTATCAAAATGGCTGTTAAATTGGGAATTGAAATATTGGCCTTCTGAGATCCCTTTTCATCTAATGTAGCAGGGTATAGATAACTTTCATCATTTAAAGTTCATCATCAACTCTTGTTTGCACCTTCAAGTTTCTTTTATGGTGTATAGTTTGGTTCATGTCTACAAGGAAACGAACAATGTTGCTGATATCTTATCTAGAAGTAGGTGTGCATTCTTGTAACAACCTGACCCAAATTAACTCAGAATAAACCCAAATTTTAACGTGATTACTTTGAATCGCTACTCGAGTGTGTACCTCAACTTTCATTAATGACCCCAAGACTTAGCTGACAAACTTTGTTTGTTTATCGAGAGTCAGAGACGGCAACGCCAATCTTAATGTGATCTCGTCGCCACCTCTCTCCTCAGAGAAAGAGAGAACATGAGAAAGGGAAAGATAACTGGAAGGTTATGGGCTCCCCTTTTTTTATCTTACCCAAGTGTATTTATACTCGGCTCAAATCGATCGATGAGAAAAATGAACAGTCCATATTACACATGATTTTTTCTTTTTATTTATAATGAATATACAAAATCCTAAAACTTAATATAATCATGAATTCATGATGATACAAATTGTTTCTAAATAAACTCCCAAACTCGTCGTGATACACATTTTGTTATCAAGCATGCGATACAAGAATTTTACCTTGTGACAAGATTTTCGAATAATGTACCGAACTTTTTCAGTGTTCACTGGGTTGAGTGTATCTCCCAACGAATCTCACTTAATTCGTTACAATATAAATTCTAATGACATCTAGTATAATTAATTGTAATTTAAAGAATATATATATATATATATACACTTACTATTCAGAGTGAACCTTCAGTTTAAACTTACCGTGCGAAATTCAGTCTGTGGCACACTTTTCGGTCATATTTTAACATCTCCACCGTTTAGTTGTTAGAACCTAATGTATAGATTGTCTCTGCCAAATTTCATTCAGTTTGGTGATCGTTTGGCTTTTCGCTATGGTGATTTGGACGAACAGTTCAGGTTGAACAAATTCGGTTTGTTCATTGATTTAATATAGTTTCAATACCTTAACGATCATGAAATCGAATGAAATTTGGCAGAGACGATCTATACATTATGTTATAACATTTGATTGGTGGAGATGTTAAAATATGACCGAAAAGTGTACCAAAAACTGAACTTCACACGGTAAGTTTAAAGCGAATGTTCACTCTAGATAGAAACTATATATATATATATATATATATATTACTTCTAATATATACGGAGTATTACAATTCTATGCCACGACCCTCCTTTAATTTGCAATTTAGGCTTTGTTAGATGATTTGAGTGAAACTTCTAACTAGGTTTAGAAGAATCTCTCTTGTTTTGTTTGTTGACTTTTTAGCTCCAATATACATCGATCTATGATCTATCCCAAAAAAAGTGTACTAAAATAAAATAACCACATCAATTCTTCTGTGCCACGACCCTCCTTTAATTTGCAATTCAGGCTTTGTTAGATGATTTGAGTGAAACTTTTAACTAGGTTTAGAAGAGTCTCTCTTGTTTTGTTTGTTGAGTTTTTAGCTCCAATATACATCTATGATCTATCCAAAAAAAAAAATTAATAAAATAAAACATATCACCTAGGGCAGTCAATTCCAACACGACTTGAAACCGCACAATTAAACCATTTAAGAAACAGGTCAACTGATAGGAGCATAAAATGTGACGTTCTTAATATGTTTATGCCTACATTTATGCTTTGCTTAACCTTTATTTGTTTAGAATCGAGTCATATTATAGAGTAATGAATACTTGGTAGAGTTATCATAAAAATGTGCTAAGTATAAAGGAAAATGCAGAAAATTGACAAAGTGCTTAAAAAAATAAGAAATCTAGTCAACTAAGAGTTTTAAAATGTTTTGTTGATTCTGTAAAACCTCGACCTTGTCTTTTGTGAATTTAATTTTTTTCTAATTTTTAGTAGACACATTGAAGAGTCAGCAATGGAAGGAGTTACAATAATTGGACCAAGGAAAGTTGTCAAGAGTTGTAATGGAATCCGGAAGCGGAATCAGCAAGTTCATGTGCACATCACCAAACTTGCACGATTTCTCCAGAACGGCTCACTTGGAGCCAGAATGCTTACCATATATGCAAAGAAAACTACGGAGGTCTAGTTTCCAGAACATTTGGAATCGCATCAAACTATTTTATGGAGGAAGTATACCTGAATCAAGACACGAAAGTCAAATCTGACTTTTTATAAATTGACTAAACCGAGAATTTTATTTCTCGAAGAGTTAGAGGACGTTAAAACGAGTTTGTGGACATGTGGCACGTTTAATTTGGAGTTCGTGTGAAAAAGTTACTACGTAAAAATCAGAAATTTGCCGTTTTTGGATGAGTATAAATAGCGGGAAATGAAATTTCCCAAATGGGAAACTTTCTTTTTTCTTTCTTTTCTTTTTCTTTCTTTTTTTTTCTTCTTTCTCTCTTTCTCTCTCCCCAACTCGGCCCGAGCCACACCGACCGAGTCGCCGCCCTCGGTTCTTTGCCGTCCGGCCACCGGTGTCGATCGGCTTGTTTCCTCTTCCTCTTCCTCTTCGAGTTTGCGGTGGTGGCTCGACGTGAATCGCCGCCGTTTAGGCGTGCGAAACCCGGGAAGTTCGAGACAGTTGACCCGAAACTCGCTCCTTTGGCCACCGATCAGCCCGATTTCGGGGTGGGGGGGGGGGGGGGGGGGGGGGGGAGAAAGACCTCGTCTTGCTTGTCATCCCCATGGAAGGAATTGATCCAATTCGAACCAAGTAAGGAGAAATTAGAAATTGAAATTACTAGGGTTTTTGTGAATTCGATGGAGATTGTAATTTTGATATTTTTGGTGTAATTGGAGGCTAAAATGGAGTTCAGGACATTGATTTGAGTTGATTAGGTGTAATTTCGTATTCGATTGGTGGAAATTGGGAAGAATTAGATGTGCAGGAGGTCCGGCCGCCGTGTCGGCCACCGTTTGCGGCGGCTGAGGCGGTTTTTGGCGGCAGAGGTGGTGGTGGTCATGTTGGGGTTGATTTGGGATGAATTGGAGGTGTTTTGACCTCTTGTGGTGGAGCTGCCGACAGCGGCCGGCGGTGCTGCAGCTGCCGGCGGCGTGAGGAAGAAGGTGAATAGTGAAACAGTAAAAAAATTAAAGTAAAACGGTAAAAAGGTAAAACAGTAAAAAGTAAATGGTAAACAGTAAATGTAAATGGTAAATAGTGAATCTGACTTTGATCATTTACTGTTGACTTTCTAAAGTACTGTTTGACCAGTAATTTTTACTGTGGACTTTTCGTATAAAGGGTAAAAACTGATTAAAAGGATTTTACGATAAAATAATCTGTAAAAGAAGTTATTGAACTTGAGATGGGTGTCCTCAGTAATTTTGGGACGTAAATTGTTTCAGTACTTGAGACATAATTCCAATACCGATAACCAGAATTTGGAATTGTGACATTTTGGGCGAGTGAGGACGTCCGTAAATTTAACATTTCCAATAAATTCCAAAGTCCGCAATATTTATAGTTACGTCTCTGTTACAGATCGAGAAGTTACTCGACGGGACGAGAGCGTGGATTAGCCGCACCCTCGGCCGTACAATGAGTGGATTTTTATTTTAAATAAATGCATGCATAATTGTTTTAATAAAATACAGTTTATTTTAAAATAAATGATTTGAGAAGCATGAGAATTCATATAATTAAAATGAAATGATATTTAAAGAAATATATGGTTTTGGGATTATGCTTTTACTACTATTTTAGTAGTATGTGATTTTATCCGGAAACGAGGTTTCCGGAAATAGTATGTTTTAATTATTCATAACTTGATTATGTTGAATAAATTTATGTGTATTTAAATGTGGACCGGAAATGAGATTTCCGAGGATTTAATGTTTTCGAATTTGTGATTTTTCGACATGTGAGACATGTCGATGTTATGTATATAAGTTTTCGATATTATTTTACAGCATGTTGGATATGTCGGATATATATGAGTATATTTTGAGGCTATCATACTAATGATTATTATAACACTAGGCCAAAAACGTCAATAGACAATGGTTTTTTAGCATTGTCTGATGAGGTACCGTTACCATTGTCTACCCAGCAATTGTCTGATACACGTTTCAGACAATGGCAAATTATAATTGTCTGATAATAACTATGGACAATGATAGGAAAAAAAGAGCCATTGTCTGACATCCAATAACGACAATGCTACTTTGTTATAAATCATTGTCTCATGTTATTTTGTACAATATCAATTTTTTGGGAAATATTGTCATTGCCATTATAAGAAGACACTTATTTATATGAAGTATTGTCTTTATTAGTTTTGCACAACTTAATTTTATCTTTATGTATTGTCCGTATTTAATTTAAACTACAGTGGTTTCTGGATTTTCCAATTTGTGTTTGATATTTGTTATCTGCATCTGCTATAGACAATGGTTTTAGTTTCGTTTTTATTGTGATTATGAGTTGCAGACAATGGTATCGTTTTCCCTTCCATTGTGATTCGTAGATACAGACAATTGTTTCGTTATGGCTTCCATTGTAATTATAAGTTTCAGACAATGGTTTTGTTTTGGTTTGTAATGTGATACTCCGATACACACAATGGTTTCGTTTTGGTTTGTAAAGTGATTTTGAGAATCAGATAATACTTTTCTGCTTCCGATTTACAAACCATTGTTTGGTTGGTTGTAATGTCACAGTGATACAATACATTTCTTAAAACCAACAAATTAAAACATATCCATCCAATATGGACATTAACCAATTCAAAATCCATTCATTCATAATATAGAGACAACCAAATATTCATCATCCCTACATATAGAGCCAATATAAACAAAATGGCTAGTATAGTCTACATTGCTACATAAGGTTGCCAAAATTAGCCTAAAACTTGCATATGAATTTGCCATAAAATGTACAGTACACTAGCCAACATATAAAGTTTGTCCAGTAACATATGCAACAAAAATAGTTAAGGCTAACCAAACTAACAAAACTAAAAAACCTAGCTTCGCAATACCACTAGAAACCTACTTGGCATGAAACTTCATGACATACCTAGCCCAATCAATCCTTACTTCATCAATTTCTTTTTCAGTGTACTCAAGGGAGGGACTGTTTTTTAGCTTCCACTAAAAATAAAACCAAAGAACAAGACTTATAATATGATCATAAAAAATTCTAAAATGTACGTTAATCAGTTAACTATGCTATATTTACCTTTGAAACAAATTCTAGGTTCCTATCTTGAATTATGTCTTTCATGTAGCGCATGATGAAGAACCCACAATCTTCATTCCTGTGTTGCTGAGGAATACCCTAAGAACAAGACATAACATGTCAGTGCACTCAAGACACACTCTGCATGCATGAAACTAGTCTGAAATCTGAAACAAGGAAGGACTACAGCTCGTACCAGCATTGGAACCCATGAGATTGAATCCCGGGCAGGTTTATCCATTTGAGACTTGTAAATTTTGATAGCACTTCAGCAATATAACAACAAACAGTAAGTTTATATATTTGGATAGAATTAACAAACAGTAAGTTCATATATATATAGATAGAATTAACAAACACAACATGATAGCCAAAACTCATTCACACTTACCTCTCCACAACATTCTTCCAATCTTCATAGCTAAGTAGTCGACGTCTTATTGGATCGAAGGAGTAGATAACTTCATCTTCTAGGTTGACCACACTTAGCGTCCAATGCTTACTTAAAAATCAAGTTTAAAAAATGAAGTGAGCTCCAAGTTTGTGTAATTAGATGAAACTAGAGATACGACGTCACTCACCCTGAATTATAAGGCAATATAAACAGCTGTCCCTTCTTTCCATCTTTGAACCTTGTTGATAGCTTGCGAGCCCTTTGTTCAACGTTTCCACAGTTAACCAATCCAATCTGGTTAGGGTCCACAAAGGCAATCATATCCGACATCTTTGATCTCTTCAACAATTCATGCAAGTAGCTGCAACAGCAAACAAATCCATGTTCAATGTTTCCATGACACACACACACACACACATATATAGTATAATCAAGATATGTTAGTTTAGCAAACTTACAGCATATACATGCATATGATGCCACCAGAAACTTCTCCCATAGTGCACATGACATACATATCCCTCTTGTACAGATATTGCTTCCTATCAACTCCGAACACATTATGTATAAGCATAAAAAGGATGGTCTTCCCATCGGCAAGTGCATCATTCGCCCATATCCACAAGCACTTCAAAGCTCCAGGGTAATTAGACGGCATCTTCTTCAAGTCAATCATGAGGTTATCATCATTATCATCATTTGTCAGCCTTTTCCTCTTCTTGGAGGGCCTACCTGCAGCTTTAGGTGGGATCTTTTTCTACATAAATAAATGAATGAAATAGTTAGTAAAATATTGTATAATAAAAAATGTTCGTTTCCAGCTTTGAGTTTCTTTACCTGGTTAGTTTTGGGAGGGGATATCGATTCTACTATGAGGTCCTTTGGCGAAGCAATGTAAGTCCCAATGGCACCACCAACAGTGTCTATGTCATCGACTGGGAATGAAAGTTTAGCAGCAGGAACAAGTGGACGAGTGATCGACACTCTCACATTCTTTTTTCCCAAAGGAACACCATGAATAGTTTGGTTGTCAGCATCATTGTCCTGAAGTTGAGCTAACATCGCAATGGCAACAATATTGTCCACTGAACCTATAGCCAATTTGCAGTCTGTTGGCTTCAGTGGCTGTGTTAAGAAAAATAATAAGCGATATTAGACTCCACGTGACATAAAAATAATAATTATCTCACTTAAAAACATTAACATAAAAATAGAGTAATTAGATTAGAGAAGTTATCGGCTTTGTAACTTCTGTAGACTTGACCATAGGTTCCCCTTCCACGTGAACTTCATCTACATTTACCTCTACTTCATCTAGGTCAGCTTGCACAATAGGTTCCCCTTCCACCAGCATCAAAGTATGTTGGAATTGATGCCCACCCTCTTGTATGTCACCTTCCAAACATAAGCTCCTCTTTGCACGGATAGGAAATTCTGAATCAGCCCTCACTGTGCCCTTCTCCCTCATGTAGGAGCAGCTTCCTTGTCCAGATTCTATGTTAGGGCTAATTTCAGCTTCCACAAAAGGCTTTTCCACAACAGGAGAAACCTTTAGTGCTGCTTCCAACCTACTCAACCTCTCAGCCATTACTCTCTCTTTAGCTTCATACTTCTGTCTCTCATTCGCAACAGCTTCCTTAATCCTTTCTTCAACAGACTTCTTTTTTTTCTTTGGTTGGTTGAAGTAACTGATGGGATTAACATTGCCTCCCACACCACGCACTCTTCCATAATGCTCAACTCCACCAAACACCTTAGACAACACATCATCACTTCCATCTACTCTTACATCACCAGTTTCGACTTTTTTTGTTAACTCGTCCTTCAATCAATTAAAGGTAAGTATAAATGTACACACGATTTCCAAAGGCACACTATGAATAACTGAAATTGAACACTTACAATTTCTGCCACCTTATCCGCTACGACATCATCTACATATTTGTCATTCCTATCCTTTCGAGCTTCCTTCCATAGATCATCACGTTCAATGTCTTCTTTGATTCCCTGTTTAGATGCAACAGTGGCCATTGCAACATAAGTTTTTTTAAAATAAAGCTGCGTAGACTTAACGATATATGACATTATATTGTTTCACTTACAAGTTTCTGTTGCATTTGATCTTGTAGGTTTGCATACCCCAAACGCGACATGTGATGAGGGTACTGGTTCTTCTTTCTCTTTTTTATCATCTCCTCGCGCTTTTCCTATAACATATAGAAGATTTTCATAACAAAAAAATGTAGAATAAAGCACAGTAAAATTTGTGTAAACTTAAAGATGTAGAAGACTTTTACCAAAAACTCTTGAGACGTCCGATCAGGTACAAATATCTGCCAATGAAACTTTTCAATGAAATTGTAATCAGCTGGAGGATACTCTAACAGTTCTGGTTCAACCATATGTGGGATGATATACTTCCTTGTCAACCTAGACCGGAATTCTCTCCACTTTTGGGAAGCTGATGCTAGTACTAGTTTATTTGCTGACGGGGGTATCTCAAATGCCATCTAATAACAGTTGTGATTGGTCTATGTTAAAATGAAACTTACAACAACAACAAACATAATGAAATAAGCTATGGGTTAGTACGTCACCTGAACACATTGCAAAATCTTATTTTTTCGATGTTTTGGCACTTGCTTCCAAGTAGCTAACCAAATTGGGGCCTTTGTCCTTGCTAGCACTCTGATATACGATTGCATCTCCTTAGCTGCCTTGCCGTAAGGGCATCCATTTTTGTTAAAGGTGACCTTCAGCTTGATACCAAGGATTTTACGTCGTACAATCCTGTGCATTGTAACACATCCACGCTTCAACAACTTCAACCCTAACAACTGCTCAGTCGCTGCTGTTAATGTTTTCTTCTTCTTCTTCTTCTTTACTCTAAGACATCGTTGTGTTAGTGATGTTGCTCTCTTCGGGGATGATACATGTTGTGATCCAGCAGAGTTAGTTGGAGCTAGTGCAGATCTGCTTCTTACCGACTTCATAGCTAGAGCGATTCTCTCCCTTGCCTTAAGCACCGCCTTATTCATGGCCATAACCTGCAACAATGGTACATACAGTCCATCAATTGTACTACTCCACATCTATTGTCTCATCACCATCTCGCATGTAAGTCTTGCTTTGGTCATCAACTTCTACACTATCGAGGATTGGCTGAATCGGTGCAGGGATATCCACCTCAAGATCGATCAGTTCACTGTCCTCTTCATTACCATAAAGATAATCCCTATCAGGACATCTTATAACCACTGACCAGTTAGCATTTAAAGAGTCATCTATATAGCAGACCTGCTTCACATCAGTACCTAACACAAAGGGATCATTGAAGTGACCTAACTTATTCAAATTAACTAGTGTGTATCCTAGGTCATCTATCTTAATTCCCTTGTCAATATCAACCCAATCATAAAAGAATATTGGTACCCTAAAGCTATGATAGTCCAACTCCCATATCTCTCTAATGACTCCATAAAAGATGGTGTCATTGTTAACGGGGTTCTTATCCTTCGCACTAGAGACCAACATTGCATTGGCCAATAAGGAGACACCACTGCATTGAAACTGCCGGACATTGTCTCGATCCTTGGTGTTGAAGTTAACACCATCGATCTTGTAGCCATCAAATGAAGGTACATCAAGAGCAGGACCATCAGCAATCCACCTCATATGTTCTAAGACATTATTCTCCTCATTCACAAGATCAGCTGCCACCTGCATATAAATAAAGCACATAAATTATCAGAATGCACACAAAGTTATTAGTTTATGCTCAAAATTAACACATCATTGCCCCTACCTTGTCTTCTATCCATTTGCAAAAAGTTTTATTCTGCTTCTCCTTTAACCACTTCTCATCAACAGCAAAATCTGGAAAGCGGCGCTTCAAGAAGGCCATATGTTCACTGTAAAAGACAAGTAAACACTCAGTAGCTAAAATTTAACTGTATACTAGACTTGCAAAATTATTTTAACATAAATAATAAAACCACTTACTCGAAGTACGGCCTCGCATCATCTGTATTCTGCAACACACACAAATGTGCCAGCTGCAAATGCTTTAAATCAGGCTTTATCATAAATGCACCTGATAAGGGTCCACTGGAGTTGTCAACAACCGGTACTCCAACTATGGATTCACTTGGATCACGATCTGCCAAAAACTCAACTGCTTCTTCGACTATGTACTTCTCAGCAATGCTTCCTTCTGGATGAACACGGCTCTTTACATACCCCTTCAAGGTCTTCATATACCTTTCAAAGGGGTACATCCATCTAAAGAAAACAGGGCCACAAAGCTCTACTTCTCTAACAAGATGCACCGAAAGATGTATCATGATATCAAAGAATGAAGGTGGGAAGAATTTCTCAAGCTCACAAACTGTTTTAACAAGGTCAGCTTGCAATTTTCCTAGTTTCTCAACATCTATGACTTTACTGCAAATGGCTTTGAAGAAGTGATAGAATTTAATGATAGCATATCTCACTGGTTTCTCCAATACCGAACGAATTGCAATAGGGAGTAAGTGATGGAGTAGGGTATGACAGTCATGGGATTTCATACCAACAAGTTTTAGATCATCCATGCACACTAGACTCTTTATATACGAAGAAAATCTATCAGCTAGCTTCATACCAAGAATAGAACTGCAGACAATGGTTTTTTCAGCTAACTTTAGATTCCAGCTTCCCAAAGGTAAACTATTCCTTTTTCCACCCATTGCAATAGGATGCAAACCAGTTCTTATACCAATGTCAACCAAATCTAAACGAGCAGATAGGCCATCTTTTGTCTTCCCATTAGTATTTAGCAATGTACCAAGCAATGCCTCTAAAATATTCTTCTCAATGTGCATCATGTCAAGAATATGTCGAATGGGAAGATACATCCAGTACTCGAGTTGGAAGAAAACAGATTGCTTATGCCAACAAGACTTATCAGCAGGAGCAAGACCCTTTTTTCCACCCCTTTTCTCACCCTTTTTCACTCCCTTTTTTCCACCCTTTCCTTTCCCTTTTTTCTGAATTTTACCAAACACATGATTCAAACATTGCACTCTCTTAAAGACCTCCTCTCCATTTATTGGAATAGGAGCTGAATCAAGCTCTTTTTTATTATTGAATGCAGCTGTCTGTTTTCGATATGGATGGTTATGTGGTAAAAATCTTCGGTGTCGCTGATAAGAACATTTCTGTCCATGAACAAGCCAGTCTGCTTTCAGATCATCTAAACAAATAGGGCATGCCTTATAACCCTTCACAACGCTGCCCGACAAATTTCCGTATGCTGGGAAGTCGTTAATAGTCCAAAACAATACTGCTCTCAGTGTGAATTACTCTCTTTTAAAACAATCATATACCCCATCAACCCCATTCCACAATATCTTCAAATCATCTATCAAAGGCTGGAGGTAGACGTCAATGTCATTTCCAGGTTGTTTAGGCCCAGAAATTAACAGAGTAAGCATCATATACTTCCTCTTCATGCACAGCCATGGAGGAAGATTATATGTTACTAGTATGACAGGCCAACAAGAATATTTACTTGAAAGGCTACTATGGGGATTAAAACCATCTGACGACAGTGCTAGCCTTATATTTCTAGGCTCTGCACCGAAACTAGGCCACTTATCGTCGATTAACTTCCAAGTAGGAGAATCGGCCGGATGCCTCATTTTATCATCTTTTAGTCGCTCATTAGCATGCCATGATAAGCTTTTAGCTGTACTTACCGACTGAAACATTTTCTTAAATCTCGATATAGGTGGAAAATACCATAATACCTTCGCAGGAACACCAAGTCTGTAACTTTGATCAATCCCCAATTTCCACCTAGACAAACCACATATGCGACAGCTTGTGGCATCAAGATCAGTACCCCTATATAAGATGCAATCATTAGGACATGAATGTATCTTTTCATAACTCAATCCTAAGACTGTTAGTGCCTTCTTTGCCATGTACAAAGAACTAGGGACTTCATTGCCTTCTGGAAGCAATTTGCCCATGAGTAACAACATGTCCCAAAAGCATGCATCAGTTATCCCATGCTTTACTTTCAGTTCATGTGTTTTCACAAGTGCAGTCATCTTTGTAAAACGCGTACAACCAGGGTAAAGAGGTTTATCTCCATCCTCGACAAACTCCATAAAATCATCGGAGTCTGTTGAAAGATCCTCATCATCAGACCCCACCATACCATTGTTATTCTGCCCTATACTTGGACTACCCTCTGAAATTGAACACCCTATACCTGAACCATTATGTTTAGGGATATCCGACCCATCTGAATCCCCTTCCCCATGCCATATCCATGTTTTGTAACTCTCATCTATCCTAAATTCAACCAAGTGATTTTTCACTACCCTAGCCTTCCAACTTTTACCATGACAACAATTTAAACAAGGACAAGATATTTTTTCCATATCACAACCAGAATCTAGTGCATACATAATCAATTCATCAACCCCTAGAGAAAACATTTGTGATCTTCTATCAGCATGCATCCAAGTCTTATCCATCTTGCAGTTAAAAAGTGAATAAGCTTAGATTAATTATAGTAAGATAATAGAACTTTATTAATATCCATCACATTCCATCCAGACACAATAATCATATAACAGTTTTCAGACAAAAAAAAAACAAAAGGACTTAATAAATCGTAACAGATTCAAGTATTTCGAATTCTTACTTTGTGGCTGCTATGCTTCAAAACGTATGCTCCTTGCTTGTTGCTGACTCTACTTCTTACTTTGGTTTGCCTACAAAAATAGGTATTAGTAAATGAAGCAAACTTATAGATTCAAAAAACAAGAAGTAATGCAGATCGAAAAGCTAATTAGTTGAAAACTCAAATTCAAAAAGATATCCGAAATTTAGTTCCAAGTTGGAATCTCATTCATACAGCTTAGTTCATACACCCCAAATTTAGTTCAACCAAAAACCCAACAAGGATAACAAACTCTAAATCCCAAATCGAGTTATCTGAAACCTAAGCCTACACCCCAAATCAATTTCAGAAACCTCATGGCCAAACCGAAGCCTAGCTAGACCCCAAACCAAATTTGACAAATATCATGGCCAAATTTGTGTTCAATATCAGAAACCCATTAACATACCTATTGAGTGGGAGTGAGAGAGCTCGAGAAGTTCGATGAGTGGGAGTGAGAGTGAGAGAGCTCGAGCAGTTCGATGAGTTCGATGTGTGGGAGTGAGAGAGCTCGAGCAGTTCGATGAGTTCGATGTGTGGGAGTGAGAGTGGGAAAATAAATTGGTTTTTTTTTTAACTGTTAGTATTTATACCTAGGGTTATGATTAAAAATATTGTTGCATAAATATTGAGACAACATAACTTAAAAATCATAATAATGAACATTGTCTAAAGCAATTGTCTTAAAAAAATATAAACAATGCACAATAATTGACTAAAAGCATTGTGTGACGGGTACCAATCAGACAACATATAAATGTAAACAATTGTCTGCCACTGGTTTTCACACAATGGTTTAATAAAAACCATTGTCTGAAGTCTCAGGCAGCGCAATGTTAAAATACCACAGTAAACTGAAATTGTCTTTAATAGCCTCACACAATGGTAACATAAAATCTATTGTCTGAATGACATCTTCAGACAATATTTATTTTCTTACCATTGTCTGATTTTTTCAAACAATAGTTTTCATCAGTAGTATTGTCTGATGTATATTGTCTACTAGAGGATTCAACCATGCTTCGCATGGAAAAAAAAAAGAATGGGAAAAAAAAAAAAAGGTGAACAGTAAAAGCACTGGTCATACTGTTCAAGTAGGAACAGTAAAAGCAAAAACCCAAATCTGTTATATAGGTAATTGAGGTTTTTGGCTTAGTGTAAGCCTCAGATGTGCGGTCGGGGACCGTACTGATTTATGATATATAAGAGGAAGCGTACTTTCGGTTTTGTTTTCGGATTTTCACCATATTAGGGTCCAGATATATATTGATGCTAGCTACCTTAGTCGCCTGATCCCATACGAGGTGACGACTTAACCACATAGGTCATATTCACGCTCGATGGTCGACGTATACAGGCATAGCGTGGGACGCTATAAAGAGTCTTGGAGGCTCGACCCTTAGTCTTGGAGGCTACTATTAAATGGTGGTAATGATGTTCCCCTATTCTATTATATGAGCAATGGGATTGGTCATGATTTTTATATTATGTGGTTTTCGGGAATATTATCTCTATGAGACTTTCTGATTTTAATAAATTCCCGAACCAGCGAGGTTGGGTTTTTATGTAACCAATGGGATTGGTCGTGAAATATTATGAATTGATTTTAAAAGTATATTGGTTTGAATATGTATAAACAAAAATAATTATTTGTTTATTTGATTATATCAGCGGGGCTGATTTTTAAATATGATTTCCTTAAAATGTGAGACGTTTTATAAAAATGCATGCACTGTGGTTTTATTTTTAAAACTTTGGGAAAGTAATATGATATTTTCATTTAAAGTACTATATTAAATCATTTTATTTTTATCCACTCACTCTAACGTTTTAAATTTACTTTCCCCTGGGTTCTTCGTTTTAAATCGCCCAGTTGCAGACTAGTTTATTTGAGGTCAAGGGTACTCGGAGTCGAGGCATAGTCGGAGTCGAGGCATAGTTGATCCTTTTACTTTTGATTCTTGTTTTCCCAATTCGTTATTAGATTGCTCTGATGACTTGTGAATCAATTGGAATTGGTTTTGTGTTTATTTGTGGAAGTTGTTGGATTTTGGGGGAGCAGGTGGCTTCTGGAGTCAGGATGGTTATTGTTGAAGTGTTTTATGTTTTGTTGCAGGTTAGGGTTGTCCATCTTAAGATTGTCTTATCGATTAAGGTGGTCCCCGCAGGACCTTATCCGGATTTCAGGGTGCAATCTAGTTCGGGTCTTGTCACGTGTCCAAGCTATGTCATGCCCGTATCCGACACGTATCCCAGGCATATCCCAAACGTATCCTAGGCGTATCCGCGTGTCCCTGTCGAGGTCCTGCCTAAGATATCGACGTATTAGATACGAGTCTGATACGCTGTTGAGTAGCTGCCGAAGTCCTGCGCGCTAGCTCTGCATGTATCCTACCGAGCCGCTGTCGAGAGTGTTCGATACAGGCACTCATGCTGCCAAGAAGGCTGCAAACTGCCGGTAGTGCTTCTGAGAGGGTTGCAACTATGCCAAAGCGTCTCCAAGCATCCAAGAACATTTAAAAAGCTTCATGAATATGTGCTAGACGTATGGAGCACTCCCTAGGCCGACAAAGACAAGAAGACCAAGTTCAAAAGGGAAAAGAAAACCAACACCATCTCGGATTGGGAAACTTCATCAAACTAGATTTCCTTGCCCATTTCAGTTTCATAAATTCTCCCAAACTAAACCTCTCCTTCCCCTATAAATAGAGGCCGGCAGACCCTATGCAAATTGCACATCCTTAGCACAAAACACAAGTCATAAACTCTATCAAAATTATCCAAAAATCCTACATAGAATAGCTAGCTGAAACACATTTCCACCACCACCAAAAATACTCTAACCGTGCCTACATCACCTCCATCAAATCAACACAGCTTGAAGCATCAAAGGTGTTCGAAAAGTGTGATCTACCCCTTACTTTCAATTTAGTAATTTATTCTTTGTAGCTATGTTAGGTTTTGTTTATGAAATTTGCATGTATTTTTAGTTTCGAATTGTATGCCTATGTATGTTTCGGATTGAAGTTTGGTTTTATAAATTGTATGTTCAAAACATTTTTAAGTTGTTCATAAGGTTCTTTAAAGATGAAATACGGACTGCATGTTAAAGTTCTAAGGAAAATTTATAATATGATAGTAACTAAGTAATTGGTAAACATGTTAACTTAGTTTTAGTTTCGATCTTGCTTTATTTTTTTAACTCGTGTGTGCAATAAAGGTTGATGCCCTATACAATTGCAATGTATTAGGGGTATCAATCTCATTAGCAGAAATAAACATAGGTTAAGTCGAACGTGTCGTTGTGTTGATTTGTGTTATTTTTAGGGATAGAGTAGTTTAAAAAATTTACATGTCGATGCGAGAAGAGTGACCCCTTACTTGTTAATATGTCTCCAACTAAAAAGACTTTCGTACTTAATTACTTTTCATGTTGGTTTTCGACGTTTAATGTTCTCAAATATGAGTAGTATAACTTTAGGGTTAGGCGTTTAGATAATCTTAAAGTACTTATGAAGTATTAATTGGTTAGCAAAGCTAGAAGAGGCTAATTAGGTTAGAACTAAGTCGAATCTAGAACACTTTAATGTTTGTTACCGTGAGTCTTGTTGCTTGATTGTTGTTTGTTTTGATTGCTTTTGTGCTAGTACTTGTGTGAAAGATGTCGACCACATGTATATAGTAACTTAGAACTTATTTTCTTGTATTTTTATTCATGTCATAGGTCATAGAGTTTAATTCATGTCGTAGGTTATAAATCAAAAATCCAAACCCCCCTTTGAAACGTGTGAGTTTGTATATGTATGTGAATATGTGTCTAACGTTTGAATATTTCAGGTACCCTTAATCCCTGGACTGAATGATCTCTACTTGCTTTATACTACTAATGTATGTTTTGTAGGGTTATTATTTGTGTGTCGCGTAAGCGATGCATCATCAACTCCGGGTCAACCCGCCAACACGAAATAATCGAACCTACGTGACACATTTAATAAATTTGTCAAGCTAAATTTTTAAATAATACTCCCTTACAGAGGTCATTTAAATAAGTTTACTAAGAATTTAGTAAGTCTTTTCTCTTTTTGTTTGAATTCTTCTTTTGATATTGGTAATACTATGAATTTTTCTGTTTTATTCTTGTTTCAATGGGTCATTTTTTCTAACGCGACACAATTTATTTATTAAATGGGTTAAACGGATCGTTTAGTAAATAGATTGGGTTTGAGTTTGGGTTTAATTTTTTTACGCAATTATTAAAAAGATTAAGTTTGAGTTTATATTTTATGACACGCAAGATACTTTGACCCGACACGACCCATTGACAGCCCTACTAGAACCAAATTGCAAGATTAATCAACATTTGCAATAGTTGATTGTTATTAAAACATCAAAGGGGATCATATTCATTTACCGAGGCAGAGTCAATGCATCAAGGTGTATTTGCACCAATAATGTATAAATCAGTTATGTAATCATTTGTTCAACAACGTTAGTGTCTCTTAATGCCTCAATAGCTTGATATTGTGGATGCCGCTTTTTATAATGTTTTTCTTTTTTGCTATTTCTGTTGTTGCTAATATATCATGTTGACATAATGGCTCCTCTCCAATTTTCTTTAGTTATAGTATGTTACAACTTCATCTTCACTCACCCCTTGAATATTAGGGATATATGAATAATTGGTGATTAAACAAATAGTTGAAATTACATATTTAAGTATCGATTCACTTGCACCTCAGTGCGTTGAATAATTTTCCAACCAACATTGCTTATGAATCTAAACACATATTTTTGAAACATTTATTCAGCGGACTAAGGTGCAAATGAACTTACACTCAAATTTGTAATTTTAACCATTTATTTAATCACTAACTATTCATATAGTCCTAATATTCAAAGGGTGAATAAAGATAAAGTTGTAAAATACTATAACTAAAGCAAATTTGGGAGGAGCCACTATGTCAACATGATTATTAACAACAGAAATCGCAAGAAAAAATATCATAAAAAGTAGCGTTCATAATAATCAGCTATTGAGGCGTTAAGAGACACTGATAGAGTTGGAAGAAATGACTGCATAAATGACTTACATACTATTAGTGCAAGTGCACGTCGGTGCGTAGATACACGATTATTGTTAATAGCAAACCAGAATCCATGGAGGTAGCCATTGACTTAAATACAGAATAAGGCAGAGCTATGATAGCAAATGGTATTAATGAATGGCTGGTTTAATTGGTTTACATGTTGCTGGTTCAGATCTTCACCAATTAAATATATATCGTTCAGATCCCATCCTTATGTTGACTTGATATCTATTAGCTCAAAATAAGCATACCATATTTCTTTAGGAGCACTATAGTGCTACCGTTTAGTTTTATAAAACGAAGTTCACTGGCTTTTAAATCAAGTTTTCAGTCATATATATATATGTACAACATCCTTATTTTATCCATTTTAAGAGATCTATCATTTAACATACTTATCGGTCACATATTTACATCTCTACCGTTCAACTTTCATGTTTATATGAGTAGATCATCTATAGAAACTTTCACCATTTGATAATCATTAGAGCATTCAAAATTGAAATTTACAAATAAAAAGATGAACGGTTCAGGTTTGACAGATTTCATATGTCCATTGATTTCATCTAGTTAAATGCCTTGACGATCACCATTTTGGCTAAAAATTTACAAGAATGATCTACACATACAAACCTAGTAAATGAACGGTAGAGATATTAAAATGTGATAAAAAAAAAGTTGGTCTAATAACCGATCTCTTAAAATGGACAAAATAAGGAATTCTTTAGTAGAATGACTATATATATATATACACATGCAGGATCTAGAGAGGACATCCTCAAACTTGCTAATAGTGCGGATTTTCATTTTTGACCCACTTTTCGATCGAATTTTCTCATCTCTACCGACTAGTATTTAGATAATATTGTGTAAATCATCTCTACAAAATTTCAGCCAATTTGGTAATTGTTAAGTCTCTCAAAATTACGTTTTTCTGTTATAAACATGAACTGTTCAAGTTTGACAGAATTCAGTTCGTCCATTTGGTTTTTGAGTTTGAGGGCCTTAACGATTACCAAATTGGCTGAAATTTTGTAGAGATGATCTGCATAATATTATTTAGATACTAGACGGTGGAGATGAGAAAATTCGATTTAAAAGTGGGTCAAAATGAAAATCCGTGCTATAACTCAAATTTGAGGATGTCCTCTCTAGATTCTGCATATATATATATATAACTACATGAACGGTGGAGATATTAAAATGTGATAAAAAAGTTGGTCTAATAACCGATTCCTTAAAATGGACAAAATAAAAAATCTCTTAGTGGAATGACTGTATGTATATATATATAGATGTTAAAATATGACAAAAAAATGTGTCAAAAAAAGAACTTTGCACGTTAATTTCAGAGCGAAAGTTTACTATGAATAGGAACTATATATATATATATATATATATATATATATATATATAAGCTACACTATGTCAAGTTTTACTTAAAAACTCAGCTACACTAAGTCCATTCTAAACTATAGCCCTAGTCCCAATATAACCCTCTCTTCGTAGAGATAGCCTAACTAATGCAGTAAGTCGACAATTTACATTAAATTATGGTGCCAAATTACCTGGTCCTCCTCCCAAAAATTAAACTCAGCTTTACACTTGGAGCACCCTTTCCCCCCTTCACCTTTTCTAGAATCCCTTTTCCAATAAAAGGCATTTTTTATCAATACAAAATATAATAAAAGACAGAACTATCCACGTCGAACTCAATAATTTGGCTTTGAAAAAGAAAATGAAAAGGGCAATTACAGTCAATTTAACAGAAATGTGCCAAAAGCTGTTGTGCTGGTTTCAAACCCCCCATCAAACACCTTGGCGGCTTTTGTTTTGACATTGACCCAAACTCTCTTCCAAATTTTGTGTTGTCTGTACATATATATAATTAGCTTCCAAATCTTGGAAACTAGTCAATGTGATTTTATATTCTGGGTGTTGCTGGAAACCCACAAGAGCAACAGCTGCTACTTCAATTTTGGGTATTTGTCTCTTTCAAAGTCTCAGCCTTTTCCCATTAAATTTTTCTTCTTTGGGTTCTTTCTCTTGGTTCTGGTATTAATACGCTGTTTCATGTTTCTTGGTTGTGGTTCTTTCTTTTCAGAATTTGAGGTTTCAGATCTGGTAAGAGGTTAGTCAATGCTCTCTGATTGCTGAAACTCATTTAACTGAGGTATGTCATGTTTGTGGGAAACAGAAAATGTTTTTGATCAGTTTAGAGCTGATCGAATTTTGGTGTTTACATACTTGGAACTGTTGTTGAGTCATATCACAAAACCCATAAGATGTGTCAATGTGTTTTCTGGATTATTTTGATTGCAAACTTGTGGTTGTTTTTGTTAATATTGTATAATCAGTTGGTTTCCGGGTGAAACATTTTTTCTAGTTCTGTGTAAAATCTGAACTAGCTTAAGATTTGCTTCCTTTCCTGCTAATTCTTGTATACATTCATGATGGATTAGAAATACCACTAGATTTACAGTTAGTAGTATATCCTGTAAGCATTTTTTTTTTCTCCTATTAATTTACATATGATATGCATCTGCAAATGTTTTTTTTTTTTTTTCAATTACAACTTTCTGCAAATGTTATCTAAATAGTTTGATAAATAGAATTTTAAAGAAAGGTGTTTGATTATAATTTCTCTTAAAAGAATGGCGGTTGATCCGTTGATATGATTATCAAAAAGGAAAAGGAATGAATGGTGCTTTTAATGATTCATATTTTTTAGGTTCACTTTGACTTATGTCATACAGTTTTGGTCATAAACTGAAGTGTCAATTTTTAGGTGCATATAGAGGAGCTCTGAGTCAAGAAGATGGAGATATAGTTGTGGGTTTCTCTGTGAAGAGTCTTCTGAGATAATGATTTCTATTCTGAAATGGAAAGGCTCATGGTCTATGGTAGCAACAATTGCTTCTATTGTGGGATTGGTTTCACTAGTGTTGGCTTCAATAGTTCATCTATTCTTCTTTCCCTTAGTTCCTTCTTTCGAGTACTTTAGTCAAGCTCAGAACTCTTGTGTCCCAGTCAATGGTTCCGCAGAAGCAATTCCGGATCATCCTAGGGTAAATTTAGAACCTTCCATTAACTTGCAGAATCAGTTTCCAGCTGACTTGCACAAGGCAGTTGTTTTTCGTGGAGCACCATGGAAGGCAGAGATTGGCCGGTGGCTTGCTGGTTGTGGCTCAATCACTAATGAAGTCAACATTGTGGAGGTAAGAAGAACAACCTTTTACATGATGTAACATAATTTTTGTCTTCTGAAGGTAGATTTGCTCTTATAGAGTTGACTCATGTACAGAATAAAATTAAAATTTAGAAGCATAGAGAAGTAGAACTTACAAGTTTGAATCTATAAGTAGGAATAGAACTGGGGGTGAATGGGTATCAAATCTGTGAAACCAGATGCTCGGAAAATCTTCCTATTATTAGTTGATTTTTATACGTCCTTGGAAATGTGTGAGGTAATTATCAAGTTTTCTTGGCAGAATATTCATGATAACTAACTGTACTGGTGGCAGTTGATAGGTGGGAGTGGCTGCAAAAATGACTGCAGTGGTCGAGGAGTTTGTAATCGTGAATTGGGACAATGTCGGTGCTTTCATGGATATAGTGGTCAGTATAATTGTCTTCTTTCTTACTCTAATTAAGATAATACAAAACTTTAAATAATTGGAAGCAGAAGTGGGCTTTGATGCCCCATTAGTCTTCTCTTGAAAAGAAATTATTATTCCATGCATAGGTGTGGGTTTATATTCCTTAATGTCGAAACTAGCTGAGTTTATACCAATGGTATCACTTGTAATTTTATAAATTCCCAACTAATAGTAACTACTCGCCAATGTTTCTAGCTTCTCTGTGGTCATATTTCGTAACCATACCGGCACAGCAGGTAGCAAGCATAATGAGAAACTTCATTTGCATAATGATATGCTGAGTGCAGCAGTAGCAAGAAGTCTTAATAATCAACTTGGTTTGCATGGCTTAGAATCTATTAGGAAAGTTTAATATCTTTACTTGTGCTTTTCTGTTGAGAAATTTTCTGATACCTTTACTTAAGTTGCTTTTTATTTACTAATGATCACTTTTGCCCCCTCTACTGAGTGTTTAGATATATAGATTTTGTATTCTGGACACTAATAGTGTCATAGCCATTCCTGTTGTATGGCTGGAATTAATGGGTCTTACTTTATCACGGCAGAACCTTTTGTCATTGAGAGTTACTAAGTACTATAAAGGGCATGGCTTTTTCGACTTTTTTCAAAAACATATATATGTTTTTTATTGCAGAAAATCAAATGAAGTAGCTATTGTTTAATGAAACATATACTCTACATAATGTGTCAATCTGACAGGGGAAGGATGCTCTGAGACACTGCAGCTAGAATGCAACTACCATGGATCACCAGATCTACCATATGGGAGATGGGTTGTCTCAATATGCTCGGCTCATTGTGACACAAAAAAAGCAATGTGCTTCTGTGGGGAAGGCACAAAATACCCAAACCGACCTGTGGCAGAGGCTTGTGGCTTTCAAGTGAAGTAAGTTCATCAGATCCTAATTGGGATTCATCAACAATAAATACAGTAATAGTATGCAAATCTCTAACATCTGTCTTAGGCCACCTTCTGAACCTGGCGCACCTAAGCTGACTGACTGGGCAAAAGATGACCTGGATAATCTTCTTACAACAAATAGTAGCAAACCTGGATGGTGCAATGTAGATCCTGCTGAAGCATATGCTCTCAAGGTGCAATTTAAACAGGAATGTGATTGCAAATATGATTGTCTCTCGGGGCGGTTTTGTGAAGTGCCTGTGCTATGTACTTGCATTAATCAGTGCTCTGGCCATGGACATTGCCGTGGTGGATTTTGTCAGGTAAGAGTTGGTTTCTTTTCATGAATGTTTCCTTGTTATATGTTTTGAAGAGGAAAGATCCTGTCAACTATCATGCTTCACTTATTCATACTTGTTGGGGTTCTGCCATTTGAGGTGAAAGATGTCATCAGCATATTAAATCACAATAATTCTAAGTTTCCAACTAATTATTTTTATTTTGGTATCGAGTAATTTGGTGAACCATCTTTTTGGGTACCATCTGCATCCCACCTTATGTGGCACCTAGCATTATTCTTTGGTGGAACGTGAAGGTTTTATCGGAGATTTTAGAATTTAATGGCTTAGCTAATAATTGACGTAAACCATCACTATTCCATAAGGGAAACTTTTGAGTATAGTTATATACTTTATTGCATCAATTTGTTCCTTCAACCGAAACTCTTTTACATAGATGAAATATATAGTTCATTATCAACCAGGTACTGTCATAATACTTTTGGCTTTATGCTAGTGTTGTAGTGTGATAAGTAAGTTCCTGTTTTATATAATGTACATACCTTTACTGAAACCATATATTGATCTGTTTGTCTTTGTAACCAAGATCTAATTGGTAGAAAAATTGGTCAAATCGACTGTCTGAACCGACTTTATTTCCAGTGTAACAATGGCTGGTATGGAATCGATTGCAGTATTCCATCTGTGGTGTCTTCTATTCAAGAGTGGCCTCAATGGCTTCGGCCTGCTCAGGTTTACATTCCCAATAACTCACAACTGACGGGGAAAGTTGTCAACCTCAATGCTGTGGTGAAAAAGAAGAGGCCACTTATATATGTTTATGATTTACCCCCAGATTTCAACAGCCTACTTCTTGAGGTCAGGATTAGCTTCAGTTGGGATAATGTAACAAATTCTATGAGAAAGTTTCTTAATTTCTCACTTGATTGTTGTAGGGACGTCACTTTAAGTTTGAGTGTGTAAACAGAATATATGATGACCTAAATTCCACAGTGTGGACGGATATGCTCTATGGCTCCCAGGTATTATTTGAATTGAAAGTGGTAGTTAACGTCTACAAAAGAAATTTCTGATAGTCATCTTGTTAAACTGGAATATGCGTAGAATTATTTATATGGCTTGTCGCTTCTTTGCAGATGGCACTCTATGAAAGTATGTTGGCTAGTCCATATCGTACATTAAATGGTGAAGAAGCAGATTTCTTCTTTGTTCCTGTTCTTGATTCATGCATCATAACACGGGCAGATGATGCTCCTCACTTCAGTATGCAGGTATGCTTAGTGACTGTTAAAATATGTGAAAAATTGCATTTTTACATTTTTTTTTTGTCAATTCACTGTCCTTTCCAATGGGCACAGTTGAGTAATGTACTTGGTGTTTGGAACGCATAGGAACACAAGGGCTTGAGGAGCTCTCTCACCCTGGAATATTATAGGAAGGCTTATGATCACATTATTGAACAGTACCCATTCTGGAACCGCTCATCTGGAAGAGACCATATTTGGGTAATGTAAATGAGAGAATTACTTAAAGACCAGATTGCCAAAAATGGAATAAATTGAGAGTTCCTTGTCTTTTCCTAGTTAGATCTCCTTATTAAAGTATATCTGCTAATGATGTGCATCTCTATATCCGAAGGCAGTTTTTTTCATGGGATGAAGGTGCTTGCTATGCTCCAAAAGAGATATGGAATAGCATGATGTTGGTTCACTGGGGTAATACAAACTCGAAACATAAGTACTCAACAACAGCCTATTGGGGTGACAACTGGAATGACATTTCTTCTGATAGGAGGGGCAACCATCCCTGCTTTGATCCTGATAAAGATCTAGTGCTTCCTGCATGGAAAACCCCTGATGTCAACTCTTTAAGTTCTAAACTTTGGGCCAGGTAGACATCCGATTGAGAGTATTCAACAATATTTTTTTTAGTTAATATGACCTAATCCACAGAACAAAATGGAACTGTTCATTATTTTCTTTTCAGGCCCCATGAGATGAGGAAAACCCTGTTTTACTTCAATGGAAATCTGGGACCAGCTTACCCAAAAGGAAGACCTGAAACTACGTAAGTTAACCCCATAGTTTCTGAAATACTGTTTGTGGTGGATTTCTTTTTATTTCTATATGAATTACTTTTTTTCTTGCAGCAAGAATGTACCAAGTACTATGTACCTTCCATTCCTTCGATTCCCATTTTCTGTATTAGTTTAAAATAAAAAAAATAAAAAAATCAGTTTCCTGGGCAGCTACTGAAACAGATATATGTATTGCACAATATACGTCTGATCTGACATATCGTTTTCTTAATTTATGTAGCTACAGCATGGGTATTAGACAAAAATTAGCAGAAGAATTTGGGTCAAGCCCTAACAAGGAAGGGAAACTTGGAAAACAACACGCAGAAGATGTGATTGTTACTCCACTACGGTCTGAAAATTATCATGAGGATATAGCCAGTTCTATTTTCTGTGGGGTATTTCCGGGTGATGGTTGGAGTGGTCGTATGGAAGACAGTATTTTGCAAGGATGCATTCCTGTTGTCATTCAGGTAGTGTGATTGTATATCTTCTTTCTTCACTACCTTATTAGAGCCTTTAGGACAAATGTTTCAATTGCAAGATGCTTGTCAACCAATCACTGTTCTAATCTAGTTATGAGATTGAATAAGCAATAGTTTTCTTTTGAAGTTCTCAAAGTTACAAAGGTAGTTGAGCTTCCCTCAATTTATTTCATTTAATGGGATGCTTCCAGACCATGACAATTGAATTACTTTACTCACGTTTGCTCTACTTTGTCTGTCTAGGATGGGATTTTCTTGCCTTATGAAAATGTTCTCAACTATGAGAGTTTTGCTGTTCGGATACGTGAAGATGAAATTCCAAATCTTATAAATATTCTTCGGGTAATTTCTGTTTTTTTTTTTTTTTTTTTTTATGACTTGTAAGTAGAAGTTTCTGATAGAAATTTGGAAGCACTTAGTTGACTGATTTTTGGAATTTCAATTCCTGTAGGCATTTAATGAGACAGAAATAAAGTTCATGCTAGGAAATGTGCAGAAAATCTGGCAAAGGTTTTTGTATCGTGATTCTATTTTGCTCGAAGCCGAGAGGCAAAAAACTGGTTTTGGCCATATGGATGATTGGGCTGTTCAGTTCTCACAATTGATTGAAGATGATGTCTTTCAAACACTCGTACAGGTAAATATCTTTCTGTTACACAGATGTTTCATCTTCAATTTTATTTCCATTTTGCGCTTCATTATTTGTTAACCAGTGCTGGATTGGATGAAAAAAGTAATGCATGTTTGCATTTATGTGTATATGATGATCAAC
The DNA here is from genome assembly GCA_963682095.1 of Potentilla sterilis. Classification (NCBI taxonomy): domain Eukaryota; kingdom Viridiplantae; phylum Streptophyta; class Magnoliopsida; order Rosales; family Rosaceae; genus Potentilla; species Potentilla sterilis. Next base: position 23,493,059 of record OY821756.1, read on the forward strand.
AGAAGCATGAATTCATACAGAAGGTCCAGCATGAATCGGTTAACATTTCTTTTGGTTTAAAAAAGCAGAAACACATGCTTTTGCTTATGGAATACAATATTGAAAGAAAGATGTAATTGTCATAAGAGTGTAAGACACATTGGTGGTTGAGGAGATTAGACTACGTGATTATATGTCTGGGCCTTAAGGTAGCTGAAGAAAAAATATTCTGGCAATAAGTTAGCAAGGAAGCCTTGTTAAGAAAACGTAATTTAAAAGTAGGATATAAAATTTGAAATATAGTCTGCCTGCTATCAAAGTTAAATATGTGACAATGATCGACATTGACCATACAGGCCATATATAAACTACAGGAACAAATTTGGTTTTATGTGATCATAAGAAGAGTTGAACTGTGTACATGAGATGATGAGATGTAAACCTGCTTATCACTTACTCATTTTCGTTCATCTTAATCAGGTTCTGCATTACAAGCTACATAATGACCATTGGAGGCAACAAGTTCGTGTAAAAAAGGAGTTCGGTTTACCTGTAGAGTGTTTGATTAACAGGAATTGAACAAATGTACTCTACTTTTAAACTTAGGGTGAAGATATAGCGGCATCAGAAAGGCCACCATGTAACAGAAAGCAAAGCTTACGAACAGTTAATGTTGAAACGAGAACCTCGCCAGTCACCTCATTGCAACATCCAGTCAGATAGGATTTGAAAGCCGGGATATGAAAGTGTATACGACACCTCTGCCAATTTTGTAAACCATAGCTATGAAGTATGAACTAAAGGCATGGAGTTTTTGTTCAAATCAAATGATGACCTCATTTTTTTTTTCATCCATTAATTAATTATTCTTATTTACTGTTAACAGTGAGTGTGACTTAACTAGCCAGACTCCTAACATAATTCCCCGACAGCTACTAAGATAGCTTATTCTTATGTATCAGCAGAGCGCTAGAGCAAACATTTTATGCATACCATCTTAGTATTGTGCAGAGCATGTGAAATTCCTGATAAAATCCCAAATAAATGAAAGGCGTTTCATGTTTAATCGTTTATTGCAAAGGTTTTGTGTTTAGTCTGAAAAATATGGAAGGCATAATGGATCATTTGGTGACCAAGACACAATTCACCGTTGAGGACTTGAGGAGATGAAGGTCATATGGGCTGGTTTTCTGATATGAGCATAAAATGCGACGTTTTGAATATGTTTATGCCTACATTTTTACTTTGCTTAGCCCTTATTTGTGTAGAATTGAGTCATATTGTATAGTAATAAATATTTGGTAGAATTATCATTAAAATGTGCCAAGTATAAAGGAAAATGCAGAAAATCGACAAATTCTATAATAGAGATAAGAAACCTAGTCAAACTAGGAGTCTTAATATGTTTAGTTGATTCTGTAAAACTTTGACCTTGTTTTTTGTGAATTTAACATCTATGACTTTTAGTAGACACATTGAAGATTCGGCAGTGGAAGGAATTACAACAATTAGACCAAGGAAAGTTGCCAAGAATTGCAAAGGAATCCGGACGTGGAATCAGCAAGTTCCTAGGCACACCATCCAACTTTCACGAACTCTCCAGGACGGCTCACTTTGATCTAGAGTGCAAGCCATATATGCAAAGAAAGCTAAGGGAGTCTAGTTTTCAAAGAAATTAGAATCACCTCAAAATCTATTTTCTAGAGAGAGTTATTCCCAAATCAAGACGCAAGGGTCAAATATGCTGAGAAGGAAGCAAATTATCGGAAGCCTGACATGCAGCCTACTGAGAAGACATGTAGCCTGCCAGGACGTGTCCGAGCCATATCTAACACGAGACCCAAGATATCCCAGGCCTATTCACGTATCACTGCCAAGGCTCTGCCTAGTTGAATACGTATCGAATACGAGTCCGATATGCTGTCGAGGATCTGTCGGATATGCTGTCGAGGATCTGTCGATATTTTGTAGACAACTGTGCTACGCTGCTGAGAATCCTACCAAGAAGCTGCTGCGCAGCAACCATGTTGCCCTGCCGAAGACCCTGTGCGCATGCTACGCGTGTCCTACCGAGAGTATCTGATACTTGCGCCTGCTGCCATGAAGCCTGCAAAGCTGCCAGGAAGTTGCCGAAAGGGCTGCAAACATGCCGGACATGCCTCCAAGTGCAAGAAACGTTCAAGAAGCTTCTAAAGCATGTCCTAGATTTGTGAAGAGTTCCTAGGTCGGCAATGGAGAGGAAACCAAGTTCAAGAAGGAAAAGAAAACTTATTTCGTTTTGGATTGGGAAATACATCAAAATAGGATGCCTTGTCCGTTTCGATTTCATAAACTCTCCCGAATTAAACCTCTCCTTCTCCTATATATAGAGGCTAGCCTGTCCTTGAACAAATGGTCACATCCGAGCACAAAACACAAGTCTTAAGCTCCACCAAAGTTTTTCAAAAATCCTATATAGAATAGTTAGCTGAAACACATCTCCACCACCACCAAAAACATCCTAACCGTGCCTACCTCACCTCCATCGGGTCAACACGACTTGAAGCATCAAAGGTGTTCGAAAAGTGTGATTTAATCCCAACTTTCAGTTTTACAATTTATTCTTTGTAGCTATGTTAGGTTTTGTCTATGAAACTTGCATGTATTTTTAGTTTCAAATTGTATGTCTATGTATTGTTCGGATTGAAAATTGGTTTTACAATATGCATGTTAATTTTGTGTTTAAGTTGTTCATAAGGTTTTCAAAAGATAAAATACGAATTGCATGTTAAAATTATAAGGAAAATATGTAACAAGATTGTAACTAGATAATCGGCATGCATGTTAACATGGTTATGAATTCGTTCTTGGTTTGTTCTTTAAATTCGTGTGCCTTAAAGGTGATGTTCTATGCAATTGCAATGTGTGGGGCATCGATCTCATTTAGCCGAAATAAACATAGGTTAAGTCGAACTTGTCGTTGTCTTGATGTGTGTCATTTCTTAGGGTTGAAGTAGTTTAAATAATTTACATGTCAATAAGAAGAGTGATGCCTTGCTTGTTAACATGTCTCCAACTAAAAAGACTTTCGTGCTTAATAACTTTTCATGTTTGTTTTCGACGTTAAACGAGTTTAAAAATTGATTAGTATAACTTTAAAATTAGGCTATAGGATAATCTTAAAGTACTTGTGAAATCTTAAATCGATTAGTGAGACCGATAAGGAGCTAATTAGGTTGAAACTAAGTCGATATAGAACACTTTAATATTGCTGCCATGAGTCTTGTTGATTGATTGATGTATGTTTTGATTGCTTTTATGCGAGTGCTTGTGTGAAAGGTGTCGATCACATGTATAGTAACTTAGGATTTATTTTTCATGTCTTTTACTTTATGCCATAGGTAAAAATCAAATTCAAATCTCCCTTTTGATGTGTGAAACGTGTATATATGTGAATAAATGTGAATATGCACGTGTTATAACCTTTAAATATTTCAGGTACCTTTAATCTCTGGACTGAACGATCCCTACTTATTCTATACCACTAACGTCTTTTGTATCGCGCGACGCATCATTTTCTCCACGCCTTTTAAGTCTCTGATCGGATTGCTCGACTAGTTACTAGCAATCATGGTTTTAGAATGGACAACAACACTGTGCTGAGCCGGAAAGGAGTTGTTTAAAAGTGCTCTGATAAAAGCCGCTTATGTGTGGTAAAGGATCAATGAGCTTGGACTTGCATCATGAATGAGGTTCTATGCTGTTGTTGCCTTTGGCAAACAAGATGCAGATGATTGGTTCATATTCACAAACTGAGCCATGGCTCCAATGTTGGAGGACTTGTGACGACTGCAACTTTGATCCAGAGACTGATGAGTTCATCATCCATAGTCCTACACTGACCTTAAGAAAATGGTTGCCTGGTAAAGTGGGAAAGGTCAATACATGATGTTGTTTCTGCTCGGCTTATTACTGATGGCAAGGTTTATGAAGTACATGGTTTCCTAATTTTTTAAGCAAAAATTGTAAATAATATACTCGACATAATCTCATCTTATCTCATTATTTTGAAATAAAACTTTTACTATGTTAAGTAATCTCCAACTGTGATCTGGACATCTCTTTCCTCTGGTAGGGTCAAAGAGATTTATATCCAACATAATCTTCCGGTTGTAACAGTTGGTAGTATTGGCATGAATTTCGGTAGCGGAGCATAGTTTGTCCCAAAAACTAATACCATAACTTTCTGAGCTCTTGAGGTGGTTAATATCTGTGACCTTAGAAAAACTAATCCTCTGTTTTATTTAAGAATTACTTATCATTGTTTTGTGAAGGCATCAGACAGAGAGTAGTATATTGATCCTATAACTTTGCTTTGTCACTCTCTTTTACAAGTGGGCAACCGGTGAACAACAGATCGACAAAAGCCACAGTAGAAATCAGAAAGCTATATCACATGAAATAAGATAGCTGCAAAAACCACACTAATTTTGTCTGTAATTTTAGACTATGGCTGTGTTTTAATCTTAGCACAATATAACAAAGGCTGTAGTTTGTGAAATCTATAGAACAGATGCCCATTTACCTTGCTCTGAAAGTTTATTCCTTTTCTACCTAACATATTGATGTAGGAATGATGGCAGCAGATATTAAAGAGCAGATTGACCGTTGTAGGACTAAACCCGGTTTACTGTAGATTTGGCGTCGGGTGTCCGATTGACGATTGTGATACCTTTTCGAGAAGGAAACGACGCTACAAATCAAACTCGTTGCTTTGCAAACGATGTGTGGGCTTTTTCGGGCTTTCGAGTTCATTTAGGGCCTCAAAACGGCAGTTTAATATGTTTTCAGAATTTATGTTTTTGATTTTTTTTGGATTTTTTTTGTTTTAATTACTTGGACTTTTAGTTTCCTTATTAGTTGCCCTAGGGTTTCTTTTCAGTATTTAAGCATCCCTTTGGGATTGCAGACAGTTAGTTTTATTATTTTTATTGAAAACCTTAAGAGTTCTTCTCTTATTTTCTGGTGGATTCCAGATCTGTTCTATAAAGCACGACGTTGATTGTGCTCTCCATCTATTGAGGGTTCGACGTTGATCAACCCTTCCACACTTCTACTACGTCACATATGTCATCCCAGTGTCAGGATATATCTCCGATTGTAAAGACACTCTCATTGATAGGTAATAACATCTTTCGATCGACACATTTCTGCTAGACAGAAAACACAATGTGCCAACAAGTGGTTTGAGTACTTCCATTTCCTTGTTGATGAAAGTAGCATTTTCAAGTTTTTCATATACTTGTTCTCGAGTACTTGATGGTTCCGCAGTATCTTCTTCAGCAACAAAAGAGTTGTAATACTGCCAAGTGGAAAAATAGCTATTTTTGATACTTTGATTAAAAACAGAAATAGAAACTCCCACAGCTGCAAGCTCCACTGGACCTATAAAACTTATGAACTATTAGAATTAATCAAATCTATGTCCATAGGATACAATGCTCCAGAGTTTACTAAGAGCTAAATTCTTAATAGGGGTTCTATTTGCACCTCTAAAATTACTATGTATATAGCTATCATTTCTTTATTTTCATTTGACTTGTTCAACTTATATGAAAAGACGGATAAAGACAACAGATAAATATGAAACGATAAAAATTTGTTTTTACTCTCTAATCTCTTTTCTTTCTTTCACTACCAGAAAAAAGGGCTTTGCCGACGAAAAAAAAAAACGGCCGACGAAACACTTTTTCGTCGGCTATTCCCAAGAATGGCCGACGAAAATTTTTGTCGTCGCCAAAAAAAACATTTCGTCGGCTATTCCCATAGAATGGCCGACGATTTTTTATTTCGTCGCTAAAAATGAAAAATCGATTTTTTCTTTCGTCCCTAAAAAAAAAATTTCGTCGGCTATACCCTTTAATGGCCGACGATTTAAAGTTTTCGTCGGCTATACAAATTTTGGAAGAATGGCCGACGAAGTTCACAATTTCGTCGGCTATAAGTCTTTATATTTTCAGATCTGGACAGAAGCTGCTCATTTAAAAAAAAAACGGAAAAAAAACGGGAGAAAGAGTGAAAAATCTGTGGGTATTGTTGAAATCCGTCCTCTCTTACATTGTGGAGCTATATATAGGTACGTATATGTGTATATATGTTGATTTTGAGTTTTAGTTGAGTTGATTTTGAGTTTTAGTGATTTTGATATAGTAAGTGATTTTTTGTTTTGTTGTTGTTTTAGTGTTAGAATGTATGTATATATGTTGAATTTGAGTTGTAGTTGAGTTGATTTTCAGTTAGAGTATAATTATGTGTTTTAATTTAATAATGTTATTTTAATTAGTGTTAAAATATATATAAATATGTTAATTAATGGTTGTTGATAGTGTAATGAACTTAAATAATGGTTGTTAATTAATGGTATATATATATATGAGTTGATGTTGATAATAATATATATTGTAATGTCGATTAGTGTTAATTAATTTATTATTAATTAAAGTTATACATATTGTTGACAGTAGCCGCAGAGAGGCTACAGCAGGCCCACAGACCCGCAGCAAGCGCACCAGGGCCCGGCCCAAGGGTCGGGACCGGATCACCAGCACCCGGCCTCGGGGCCTAGCACTCTATCCTGCCTCCAGGGACCCAGGGGCCGGGGGCGCCAGCCTGCCTAAGAGGGCACCAGAAGGTAAAAACAGAAGGGAACCAGTCCCACATCGAAGAGTAAGGCCAGCCCTTACCCCCAACCACCTATATATGGGCCCCAACTACCCTCTTTATTAGGTGACTTGTCTCTCTCCCCGCTTACATACGTGCCCTGGTTATATATATTCCAACTATACTAACTTAGGCATCGGAGAGGTGAAGGCCGGCCCGCCCGGTATTCCCCTTAGTAAGTAGGATTGCAGGAGATCGAGTTGGATTCATCAAGTATCTACTAGACCCCCGGGTTTAGGCAGAAACAATTGGCGCCGTCTGTGGGAAGCTTGAACGAAAAGCTGTGTAAGCAACACCGTTGGGAAAGAGATCGGAGATGAGTCAAGAGAAAGAGACCCCCAGGGGGGGGGGACGCCTTGCAGTAGTGCAGACGCTCACCTCCACTCCAGCCGTCACGCGGGAGCCGCGCGGCGACCGAGGCAACGGTCAGGATGGAGAGAGCTGTGGGGGACCATCCGGCGTGCCGGATCCCCACCGCGACAGCTCGCGAGGTAAAGGCCCGGCAGAGGAGGAAGACAGCCCAGAGCGACGGGGCTTTGCCTTAACGTTCTCAGATGATTCAAGCGATCGATCTGAGAGCCCGGACCGGGACCCTACGTACAGCCCCGGCCATAGCAGTATGGCGGGAGAGCTACGGATAATGGCCGCAGAGGTCAGTCGTCTAAGAGAAGAGAGCGACAGGGACAGAGCCAAGTCCAACGCTCGGTACGAAGAGATGGAGGCGGTGAATACTGCCCTCGTGGCCGCCAAGGAAAGGGGACAACAGCGCAGTAATGCCATGGCCGAGGCACAGGCGACACTCCCGCCGGTCCCACCTCAACACACCGAAGCAGGGCACTCTTCGGGCGGACGACCCGGTGATCCCGTACGGCAGAAGTCGCCAGCAGGCGCAGGCCCGCCGAAGAGCACGACGACCTCCCGCCAGCCCGGTGCTTCGTCAGTGGATGAAGCTGAGACTCCGACCGCGCGAGCGCTGCAGATGCTGGCCAACACCGTGTCGAGCCTAAAGGCCCAAATGGAGGCCAACGAGAGAAGAGCAGCGCGTCCGATGGAGGGCGCCCGGTTTAATGAGCGTATGGGTCCCTTTTCGCACCGGGTCATGGAGTCGGGAAGATCTGGCAACCAGAAGTCCCTCAAGCTCACCTACTCAGGATCCGGTTGCCCGTATCAGCATCTGGACAGCTTCCGGTCCCAAACCTGCGCCAAGGGCTACTCCGATGCAGTCTGCTGCAACATCTTCCAGGAAACTTTGTCCGGAGAAGCACTCAGCTAGTTCTACGAGCTTCCGGCAAACTCGATCGAGGCGTTCGAACAGTTAGCCGACCGGTTCGTAGGCCGCTTCATTCTCCGAGTCGAGGGAGCCCGGACGTCGACCATCCTCTTCAATTGCAGACAAGCCCCCGGAGAGGAGCTGAGAACCTTTGTCAACCGCTGGCAGACGGCTACGGCCGGAGTTCGGAACCTGGACAAGGGCATCTCCGAGATGGCGTTTAAACAAGGGCTCCGAGCGGGAAAATTTTTCTACGCCGTCCAGGTAGAACTCCCACAGGGGTACGATGAGTTGATGGCTATGGCCATCCGGCATGCTCAGGCCGATCATGAGACCTACGGGCACCACCTACAGAAGAGGAAGCGGGATGAGCAGCAGGAAGACCATCCCCGGGAAGAGAACCCCCCGCCCGCCCAGGAAGCCAAGCCTAGTCAGCGGACCGATAACCGCACCGCTCGGCCCAGCCGGAACGCCAACAGCAGAAACTGGCCACAGCGGCAGCAGAGGTCCTATTCTGATAAGCCCCAGAACGAGCACAAGTTGGCGCCGTTCCGCCAAGAGCGGCCCCTAGCAATCATGCCAGCACCACCACCGGCCAATCAAGAAGTCTTTACCGCTCTCACCACTTCCTACGAGGATATCCTACTTGAGAACGGGAGCGTCATTCCCCCACCGCCCCAGAGAAGGTTCCCCAAGGGGAAACTTACAACGGCGCAGACGGGCAAGTACGGCTCTTACCATGATGAGGCTACTCATCGAACGAACCAGTGCTACGCTCTCAAGTCAGCGGTGCAGGTTTTGGTTGATAACGGCCAGCTCCAGCGGTACGTGGGGAAAAGAAGAACAGACCCCGACCGGGAACATGACCAGTCCTGGTAAAGCCCGCTAGTCCGAGCGGTTAGTTTGGCATAGTTCGTGGTTCAACCGTTGTAAAAAAAAACAAATATATATGCAAACTACTTTTGAGAAAATTTCACCGGCTCTGCCAGTTCCAGTATATTCATATTCAACCAAGTGTACAAGCAGTAACCGATCCGGAAAGATTACAAGGAAAAGGGCAAGAAAATCCTAAGGAGCTACGATTCCGCCTTCAGCAGGCAATTCGCCAGCCGCTTCTGCGGTACCCTCGCCGTCGACATCAGTTTCGGTGTTGACTCCGGCTCGGGCAGACTCGGCACCGTTGGTAGAAGAATCCAAGTCCGAGCGAATCGCTTCACCCGGCTGCTCCTCCACCGCCTCCTGATGGATGTCCGACTGCTCATGGATATCTCCTTCAGCAGCAGTCGACAGCAGGGAAGTGTCTAACCATCCCTTCCCCGCCCATTCCGTGTACGCATCCGAGATGCCCTCTTCCCTGGCCTTCACCAGAAACTCCAGGAAATGATCGCTCTCGCGGTATTTGAGAACGACCCGCTCGTAAAGTTTCGGGTCATCTTCCCCGGCCGTAGCAGCAAGCACGGCGCGCAGAGCGGCAGCTCCCACTTGGAGCTCGTCCACCTTGGCCTCCAGGTCGGCCCTCTCCTTCTCCAGGATCCGGTTTTCCTCCTCCAGCTTCTTGGCCCTCTCCTCCGATCTGGCCTTCTCCCGGTCCGAGCGAGACTTCTCCACCTCCAGGCGCTGTCGGATCTCGGATAAAGCAGTTATCTGTCTCTGCAGCTCCGACAGCTCCTCGCTCGCGTCCAGTTCGTACAGACTGTACAGAAACTGCGCAACACCAAAGAGTTAGTCAAGCAACAAAAGAAACAAGCCACAGGCAGTATAGTGGTGCCATGCAGTACTCACCCGAAGGACGGATTCCTTGCATTTTGGACGATTTCCGCCCGCCAGGGCTCCAGCAACCCCGGGTCTGTCCAGGCCAAGGCTGGCCAAGTCCGCCGCCACTTGCCGGACGAGTGCACTATCCGGGTTTCCCCTCGGTGCCTCCGCAGGCGCTGGACTACTCTGCCGAGCAGCAGCAGCAGCCTTCTCCCCAGCAGCGTTCGTCTGCGCACCGCTGGTTATTCTGAACCGTTTGGTCAGGTTCTCCCGTGCCGACTCACCGGTAAGCGTCACCAGTGCGGCGGAAGGAACGTCCCCGCCCTTCCGTTTCTCTCCCCGCCTTCCGGAGAAGAAGATCGTGCGCTTTCCGGGGCGACGCGAGCCACGTGCGGCACAGACACCGGCCGGTTGGGGATCCTGTTCATCCCACCGGGAATCCTCACTGCCCCCCCCCCCCCCCGGTACTCTTGCCCTTTCCAGGCGCCAGGAGGCTTGCAGCATGATGGGTCTTCACCCGCTTCAGGACATAGGCGTCGTCATCGACGTCCATGGCCCTCGGCTCCGCATGGGTGGTAAGCCGGCCGGACACGTCGTCCACCGACGTCCGCGAGACAATCTCGGCCTTCTCCTTCAGCTTGTTGAGGAGGTCTTCCCAGTCCATAGAGAGAGTGGTTTCGGGCTTGATAGTCGCCCGGGAAGATGCACCTGCAAGGAAAGCAAACGGTTAGTATTTTGCAAAGACTAGCACAAAATATCACCGCTCAAGGGCTTCCTACGCACCGAGACCCCGCCCAAGCTGGCAGTATTCCAGCACTTCGCGTCGGATGAAGTTGTAAGAACTCCGTTCCAGATCGTCCCAACATCCGGTTATGGTCGAGATCCTCTCACGCTCCAGATCAGATAGCTCGTACGACTGGTCGCCAATGGGTTGGAAGGCGCCAGGAACCCAGTACTCTCTACTCCTCGCCTGCCACTTCCCGCCCACCATCACCACCTTCTTCCTCCAGCTGTTGTCTACCCATGAAGGCATATTGGTGACGATTGGCGGAGGTTTCCGGGTATTGAAGGACAGGCAACCATGGGACCCCTGCTTCCTGGAGTACGACAACCTGTACAAGGCCCGGAACTCGTTTACCGTGGGTATATTCATCCCAGAAAACTCGTACAGGCAGCCAAGGCTCAGTAGTCGTCTCCACTGGAGCCCAGGAAGCTGTGCGGGCGACACTTGCAGTGCACTCAGCATATACTGCACGAAATTTGGCAGCGGGAGCGAGAGTCCGTGCCGGAACTGATCCTGATGCGCGACAACCCAACCCTCTTCTAGGTTGCAGGCTGACTCTCCAGGATTCAAGGGCCATAGCAGAACTCTATCCGGGATACCCCACGTTTCCCGGAACGCTGCAATCTCTCCAGGGGTCATGCTCTCCTCCGGTTCATCACACACCACAGCGTACTTCCCTCTACCGATGGTGTAGCTCACGGCCGGAGCGCCTGCAAGGCGCACCCCGTGTGGTATTTCAGTCTCCGAGGATTTAGCCCCGGAAGACGAAGACGAGAACGGAGTCGAAACCCTGCTCCCGGAGCAGTCAGCGACTTCGGTCTCCGGAGATTCCGAACTGAGCCAGTTATCCAGCCTCTCCGCATCATCCACGAGGGGACCCCTGGCAACCGATTCGGAAGCCCGGTCAGAACCTGAAGATGACATCTTAACCTAGGGGAAGAAAACAAACCCTAGCGCTCGTCAGCAACAGGCTACAACGGCACCTCCTACGGCCTCTCCCCAAGTCCGCCGCAAAAGCAGTTCCATCAGCGGCAGAGATCCCTCCCCCCCCCCCCCCCCCCCCCCCCGCCGCAAAACAATAAAGCCAAAAACAAGAACAACACCGGGCAATGAAATCAAACAAACTTACCAATTAGTATGTTCAACCGAGGACAATCGGCCCTGGGAAAGTAGCGCGCAATGGTAGGGAGCGTTCAAGAAACGGATCTCGTGGGGCAAGAAGGGCTCAGAGTGCTCGCCGGATTCCTCTCTTTCTCTTAGTTTCTCCAAAGCAAGAAGCAACAACAGAAAGAAGAGCAGAAGAGGCCTTTTTATAGAGGGGACCAGTGCCCTAGGCAATCGAAATCCCTCCAAAACAAGCAATCAGAGCAACTCAAACGCCTGCGAATCCAGGCCCTTCATCACAAGACCGCCCCGCGCTGGCACGTGTCCCAGCATTGGAAAACTGCCCATGCCATCATAACTGACGGGACTGATGGACTTCCTCCTTAAATGCATGTCAGCCACTTGTCCCACACGCTGGCGACAGGAAGGTAGGAGCGGGAACCAAGGAGTCAGGCCCTCCCACTTCCCCAGATTCCACGCTTGCACGACAATCTTCGCTGCATATCTCGAAGACCTCTCTCGCGGTTATGATCATCCAACCGCTTGGAGAGCACCCATCCGGGTATGAAGCCTCGTCTCGATACGGCAGGACGCCCGGTCGAGGACCGCCCGGCACCATGGCAGTTCACGGTTATGATCACTCAACCGGCTGCATGGCTTCTTCGCTGCATATCTCGAAGACCTCTCTCGCGGTTATGATCATTCAACCGCTTGGAGAGTACGCATCCGGGTATGAAGCCTCGTCTCGATACGGCAGGACGCCCGGTCGAGGACCGCCCGGCACCATGGCAGTTCGCGGTTATGATCATTCAACCGACTGCATGGCTTCTCCATGACACATCACCGGGGGACTCGTCTCGATATGGCAGAACGCCCGGTCGAGTTCCGCCCACCGGTTACGACGCATCCAACCGGCTCGAGAGCATATTCCGGGAATAGGATCCACCCGGTACCATGGCATTTCACTGGGGGACTCGTCTCGATATGGCAGGACGCCCGGTCGAGTTCCGCCCAGTACCATGGCTGACCCCGGTCATGAGAACATTCGACCGGCTTGGGCTTCATACACCCGGGTGAGTTTACATCTAACCTATGTACGCTTGTCCAGCAGGATAAAAACCCTACATCGCACCAGCTGCGGCAAAAGGGGGCTGCACGGCGAGCTTTGTCACCTCAACGCCACCCCTCTACCGGGAACATAATGCACCTGGCCCCATGGCATCTCACTGGGGGGACTCGTTTCGATATGGCAGGACGCCCGGTCGAGTTCCGCCCAGCACCATGGCTGACACCGGTCGAGAATATTCGACCGGCGGGCTTATAACCCCGGGTGAGTTTGCATCTAACCCATGCACGCTTGTCCAGCAGGATAAAAACCCTGCATCGCATTGAAAGGCGATCAAACATGGGGCTACACGGCGAGCTTTGTCACCTCAATGCCACCCCTTTACCTCAACGCTTATTCAACACAAGCTGAGAAGAACTAGCAAGTGTTCACCGGTGCTTCAAACAGCCTGCAACACCGGGGAAATCTCCATGTAGCCTAGCAATAGGGAACTCGTTTCGATATGGCATGTCGCCCGGTCGAGGTCCAGTACTGAAATTCACCAGGGACCCGTCTCGATATGGCAGAACGCCCGGTCGAGGTCCCATGAACTTCACCCCGTCCGTTTCGGCAGGTCGCCCGGTAGAGGCTCAGTGAATTCCGTTTCGGCAGATCGCCCGGTAGAGGCTCAGTGAACTCCGCTCCGCTTCGATTCGGCAGATCGCCCAATTGAGGCCCAGTGAAGCTCCGCTTCGTACGGAGAGGGCAGAGTGCCCTGCCGAAATTCCGTGCATATCTCTTGCATGGCGGATCTCAACGCCTCATTATCATCCCATGCACAAAATCTCCTGCATGGCGGATTTCAACGCCTCATTATCATTCCATGCACACATCTATTGCATGGCATCATAGCATCATGGCATCATCCCATACACTCACCGGGTTCCACCCGGCTCCATGCTCATAACACCACAACACTTGAGCATATTACTGCTTGTATTACAAATGTGCTTATAAAACTATTGCTTCCCATCGGTAACAGGTACTCACCTCGGTCACGCCCAATCTTTAACGCGGACTTGGGGGACTGGGCACCGGTAGGTTGGTAGCCCTGCGGGTCTGCAGGACAAGAGCAAGACAGATTTAAGTCCCCATTCAAGATTGCACTTGACCGGGAACTTGGGGGACTTGTTGACAGTAGCCGCAGAGAGGCTACAGCAGGCCCACAGACCCGCAGCAAGCGCACCAGGGCCCGGCCCAAGGGTCTGGACCGGATCACCAGCACCCGGCCTCGGGGCCTAGCACTCTATCCTGTCTCCAGGGACCCAGGGGCCGGGGGCGCCAGCCTGCCTAAGAGGGCACCAGAAGGTATAAACAGAAGGGAACCAGTCCCACATCGAAGAGTAAGGCCAGCCCTTACCCCCAACCACCTATATATGGGCCCCAACTACCCTCTTTATTAGGTAACTTGTCTCTCTCCCCGCTTACATATGTGCCCTGGTTATATATATTCCAACTATACTAACTTAGGCATCGGAGAGGTGAAGGCCGGCCCGCCCGGCAGGAGATCGAGTTGGATTCATCAAGTATCTACTAGACCCCCGGGTTTAGGCAGAAACACATATATATTATTATCAGGCTATATATGGATCGAGATAAGAGTTGGATTTCGCTTCCAAGGCATGACCGACGATACACTACAGGAGTTGTGGATTTTTTGCAGTTCGTTGAGGAAAATGCAAACGGGAATTACCATTATTGCCCGTGCAAGAAATGTAAGTGTCGCAGTGATATGTGTCGATTTCCGATTAGGACAGTATGGGAGCACCTAAAGAGTAATGGGTTTTGGCCGAAGTACACACGTTGGATATATCACGGTGAGCCATCATTAGATGGATCGCATGATCATGGGCAATATTTTGAGGCGGGCAGTAGTAGTACATCCAACGATCCAACAATGGCATTCGTCAACGACGTGTTTCCTTTTGAAAGCGGTGTACGTGGGGAACAATATATGCAGGACCCGGTGCAGCAGTTCCCACAAGTTGTCAACACTGCTGCCTTTGACAAGTACAACAAACTGATTGCATTGCAACAGACCCCTGTGTCTTCAAGTTCTGAGAAGACAGTTCTTCAAAGTGTGATGGAGGTAATGAGGATTAAAGTCGAGACAAAAGGGAGCATCAGGCAAGTGGATGAATATCTACAGTACACTTCTTCGTTGTTGGAGGAGGGTCATCGTAATCCTACCAATCACCGTCAGGTCCGAAGTATCCTCAAAGATCTAGGGCTTTCCTACATTAAGATCCATGCATGCGCATTTGACTGCGTTCTCTTCTGAGGTAAAGATGCAGAAGGGAATGACCTTGCTAGCCTTGACGCATGCCCGATATGTCAGTCTGACCGATATAAGTTGACGGGAGCAGGCAATAGGAAACCTGTGAAAGTGCTTCGGTATTTTCCGTTGAGAGATAGGCTTGAGCGGTTGTACATGTCAGAAACCACCGCAAAAGCTATGAGGTGGCACAGTGAGCGGGACGCGGGAGACGCAGATATCATGACACACATCTCTGACGGAGCGGCTTGGAAGCATATAAACAATGAGTTTCCTCATTTTGCGTCAGATGTCAGAAACATCAGGCTCGGGCTCTCAACCGACGGGTTCAACCCTTTCGGCACCATGAGTCTTTCATACAGTATATGCCCGGTGGTTTTGGTACCTTACAACCTTCCTCCGTGGATGTGCATGAAGAAGGAATATAATATGTTGACGTTGTTGATTCCGGGGCCTGGTTACCCAGGGAAATGTCTCGATGTATATATGAGACCATTGATTGAAGAGCTTAAGGTATTGTGGGACGTTGGTCATCCCACTTTTGACAAGTACAAGCAGGAGACGTTCCAGATGCATGCCATGGTTATTGGTACCATAAGTGATTTTCCTGCTTATGGGATGTTGTCGGGCAGCGTTGTTAGGGGATACAAGGCTTGTCCAGAGTGCCTCAGCGATTATGGGAGCACCCCTCATTGCAACAAGATATGCCGAATGGGTCATCGTGTGTTCCTTCCGGGGGATCACCACTGGCGTTACGAGTCCGCCGCATTTGATGGAACCGAAAAACACGATGGTCCTCCCAGAAGATGGACGGGAAGAGAAATTTTAGCAGTGCTTAATGAGTACGATTTTGGGCCCCTCAGCAATCATCCCGATATTGTAGCGGAAATACCTGAAAGACCTGAGCAGTACAAATTCTGGACACATAAGAGCATATTGTGGGAACTCCCGTACTGGTGTGAGTTGCTGATCCGTCACTTCCTAGACGTTATGCACATAGAAAAAAATGTTTCTGAAAGTGTGGTGGGCAGAACGCTGAACTTGCAGGGGAAGACGAAAGATGGTCCTAAGGCTCGCACTGATCTGCAAAACATGAATATCAGAAAACAACTATGGTTGAAACAAGGGAAGAGAAAAATGTCTCAAGCTCCTTACACCGTCAAGCCTGAGCATAAACCAGAAATTTTCCATTGGATAAGTCGAGCCAAGTATCCTTCAGGCTTTGCTGGAAATATAGTCAAGTGTGTGAACAGACAATTCAACAATCTGTACGGGTTGAAAAGTCATGACAATCATATCCTGCTACAACGTCTCTTCCCTGTTTTCATTCGACCGTTCCTTCCCCGTCACGTTGTGGAGCCGTTAGTAGCGTTGGCAAGATTTTTCCAGAAGGTATGCACACGGGAAGTGAGAAAATCTGACCTCTGGAAAATGCAACAAGACATCGTTCATATCATGTGTAAATTTGAGATGATATTTCCTCCAAATTTTTTCGACATCATGCCTCACCTCATGATCCATCTTCCTCGGCAGTTGTTGCTTACCGGTCCTGTGCACTTCACTTGGATGTATCCGATGGAAAGGTACGTATTTTACACCTTATGTTAATTTCCTCATCAATATATGTGATATAGTGTTAATGTATTATCATAACACTTTAAAAACTTGATTTATAGGCAACTTGGACAATACGGTGGTTTTGTCCAAAACAGATCCGCACCTGAAGGATGTATAGCTGAAGCATATATTGCGCACGAGTGCGTCACCTACATGAAGCTGTATTTAGGAGCGTTACAGGAAAGCATACCGGAAGATGTACCGTCACAGTTCAATCTTTCCATACTCTCCGACGATGTTGTACTCGGTGGAAACATGTCAGTTTCCTACAAGTTGAAAAATTATGAGGTAGTCATTGCACATTGGTGGGTACTAATCAACTGTCCAGAAGTTCAGTTTTGGAAGGACATACATCTACGCTGTGAAGGAGTAGCAGGTGATCTCGATTACCACAACCAGACATTCGCATAGTATTTCGGTCGCTGGGTACGTACCTTTAACACTATTCTATACGTGTTCATATATTATTGTGTATATTTATTCATATTTATAGTTGATTCTGATGGTTGCAGATGGACCTTATTGAAAATGATAATCACCCAAATTGGTCGCACGAACTCAGACTTTTAGCGAGGAGGCCGGTCTATTCAAAAGTTTATGCGATGTGCAAGGTGAATGGTGTGTTATTTCGATGTGAAGACAGAGACCTCAGACTGAAAACACAAAATTCAGGGGTTATGGCACATGGTGGGGATGGTGGAGTTGACTATTACGGTGTTCTCCATTCAGTTGTGGAACTGCATTACGGGGAAGGCATGAAAGTGCACCTTTTCAAGTGTAGATGGTTTGACACACGGCAGCAGAGCATGAAAACCGATCAATACGGCATAACTTCTATGAACACTAGTACATCATGGTATGAGGACGACCCGTTCGTTTTAGCCACATGGGTGAAACAAGTGTTTTATCTTGATGATCTCGCCAAGGGTGACCCGTGGAAAGTAGTCAACACTATCCACCATCGCAACATTTACCGGGCGTCTACACTTGGAGTGGCTGAAGAGAACGAGGAAGGGGGCACCGCGTATCAAGAGCCCAACTCAAACGGTATTCCTGACTCCTCTTTTATTCGCCTAGACACGCCGGTCCGAATTCGACGTGAAGAGTCACTGCTTGTTGATGTTGATCCAAATGAAGAAACTAACGAGGACTCTAGTGGTGAGGAAAGACATAGATTACCCCTATCGAGCAATTCAGAAACCGAAGAAGACTCATCCGATGATTCCGATTACAATCCGACGGATTAAGTAATTTAAATGATGTAATCCTTTCATTTGTAATCAACTCATTTCTAATGAACGGGCGTGGGGATGAGCCTCCCAGCTAGGCTGGGTTCCAAACCCCTTAAAAAAAAATTTGAAATATGTTGACTGTTGGGTTTCTGGTTTTTTATGTTCAATTTTGGTTATATGTGAACAGGACATCGGAATAGGAGAGGTGTAAAACCACTGATTTTTTTGGTTTTTTTTTCAGAGAATAGCCGACGAAAAATGCATTATTTCGTCGGCCATTACAATAATGGCCGACGAAATATTAAATTTTTCGTCGGCTATTCTCACAATGGCCGACGAAAAATTCATTATTTCGTCGGCCATAAGTTTTTTAAAAAATAAATTTTTTATTTTTGACCGAAAATGACAAAAGAATAGCCGACGAGTACTAGGTTTTATTTCGTCGGCTATGATTAAAAAAAAAAACAAAAAAAGAGCAGCTTCCATTTTCTATCACTATCGACAAACCATTGCTTCATCCTTCAAATGCAAATGTGTCGTGAAATAAGATATGACCGAAATATTGAAAAACGTCTACGGTTGAAAAATGAGAAGATTCCGACAAAATCTGTGTGCCGAATATTGCGGTTAACTGTTTTTTACTACCGTTTTCCTATGGGTAGCCTGACGGTCGGTAAATATTTTGAGGGAAATTTTTATACGATTAGTTGCATCTCATCGATCTGAAACTATTCTCTGTTGAAGATCAGGCCAAAAAACGTCATTTAGACGGGCCAATTTCCGTTTTAAAGCGTTTAGAGGTTTGACTTTGCAGTTTGACCATCCCGATCGAGCCTTTAACGTTGTCAGATGTAGTTGGATTTTTTTTCATACATGTTTTTAATCTTAACGGTGATATCTGACGGTTGGAATAGATTTTTCAAACTTTTAGATTCAAAATCGGAACATATGCACTAATGTTCCTTAACTTGTTTACTAATTGTTTAAGTGAATGTATAGTTTCAAATAGTTACTATACGTAGACTCTTCAAATGCAAATGTGTCGTGAAATAAGATATGACCGAAATATTGAAAAACGTCTACGGTTGAAAAATGAGAAGATTCCGACAAAATCTGTGTGCCGAATGTTGCGGTTAGCTGTTTTTTACTTCCGTTTTCCTATGGGTAGCCTGACGGTCGGTAAATATTTTGATGAAAATTTTTATACGATTAGTCACGTCTCATCGATTTGAAACTATTCTCTGTTGAAGATAAGGCCAGAAAACGTCATTTAGACAGGCCAATTTCCGTTTTAATTTATAGGGTTTAGAGGTTTGACTTCGTAGTTTGACCAAAGTATAGCCGACAAAATATTTGATTTCGTCGGCTAAACTCTTGCGATCCGCTTATTGTCCGCCGTTGGATGGCTCAGATCCAACGGCTGTGATTTTCCAAAGTATAGCCGACAAAATATTTAATTTCGTCGGCTAAACTCTAGTGATCCGCGCCTTTTCATTGTCCGCCGTTGGATGGGGGAGATCGGACGGCTGCTGAGCGCCTAAACTATAGCCAACGATATTCATAGATTTCGTCGGCTATTCTTAAGTATAGCCGACGAGTTCATAGATTTCGTCGGTTATTCTTAAGTATAGCCGACGAAATCTTTTTAATTCGTCGGCTATACTATCGGGTATAAGGCTGAAACAGCCGAACCCTAGCCTCTATTTTCTACATTTTTCCAAAACCTCTGCCGCTCGCCTCCAACCGATCATCCGCCGCTCGCCTCGTCGTCCTCCTCCCTCTTCCTCCTCCAATCCGGCCGGCCCTCCCTCTTCGTCCTCCAATCCGGCCGGCCTCCTCCTCCCTTCCATTTTCGTTGTAAGTTTTTTTTTTTTTCATTTATGTTAATTAATGTTAATTTAGATATAATTTAGGTATTTATGTTAATTTAGGTATAATTTAGGTATTTATGTTAATTTAGGTAAATTTTAGATATTTATGTTAATTTAGATAAATTTTAGGTATTTATGTTAATTTAGGTAATTGTTTTCAAATTTATTTTAATTGTATAATTTAGGTGTAATTGTATAATTTATACGTATAAATTAGTTTTTTAATTATATAAATTGATAACTTAATTGTATAATTTAGCTTAATTATATATATAGCTTAATTATATTTAATTAGAATTTGTTATTTAATATAATATAATTTAATATGTTAGTATATAAATTGTTATATTAAAATATGTTAGTATTATTGGTTATTATATTAATTAGAATTTGTTATTTAATATAATATAATTTAATATCAATTAATGTATTAATGCCTCGGGCTTTAGATGGCCGATGCATTAAGAAACCTATTCGGAGGCCGTCGTGCCGGCAAATCTAGAGGTTCTAGAAATTCCGCCGGTTCCGCAGACTCCGAGAGGACCACTAGCCAGCCTGAGAGGACCACCAGCCAGCCGCGGAGGAGTGTAGATTCCTCCCAGCCGCAGAGGATTGTGGATGCAGCCCAGCCGCGACGGAGTGTGAGTTCTCGGCACCAGACCCTTCTCCAGGCGGGGCGGCCGTCGAGCACTTCACTTCCGCATGTCGGTCCCTCTGTGGCTCCGAGGTTTAGTCGGCAGCTATTTCACGAGGACATAGCTGCCGACGTTCCTCAGGTTCGTATGCCTGACGTTCATAGGGAGCCGATGCCGAGTCCGACTCAGTCTGCTGCTGACTCGACTGAGGCTCCTACTCTCCCAAACCAGCTCTTCCTCCCGTACAACATTCCGGCGATACCGGAGGTCGACTATCAGGGTGTGCCCATATGGCCTGATATGCCTCAGTACGTGAGTGCTGCGGAGGCATACCAGCAGCAGCCATTTGAGAACCCTGACCACCTTATTTCGGCGAGGAGAAAAGGAAAGTCGACAGACGAGTCATCCAGCTCAGGTAACATTTGATTTTATTAATTAAATGTTTTATTAAAATTAACGCACTAATATTTAATTTTATTAACCAATCGTCGTTTTTGTGATAGGGACAGCCGCTAGCAGTTCACGGAGGAATACGAGAGGTGTCATATGTTTTGACACGCTCAGGAGAACTGTTGAGCGCAGCGGCAGGATTCAGATCAACGAACCTCCTAATCAGGAGGTTCCAGGGAAGAAAAAACGCGACTACTCGGGTTGCGTGGGGTCACTGATTAGGGACAGAGTCCCTATGTTGTGGAACCGGTGGGCTGATGTGCCCGAAGAGATAAAGAGGGAGGTGAACAACGCCGCGTCGGTGAGTAATTTAAAAAATTTAATTTATTTATCGTAATATTTAATAATTTTCGGTATTATTATAATTGTAAAACTAATAAAATATTATTTTTCAGACATTCTTCGAGATTGCCGAACACAGGCGGGATTGGGCGGACACCCAGCAGAACTCGAGGTACGTTTGTTTTTATGATATTATAATTATCTTATAATTATTAATATTTTATGATATTAATAATATTTCTAATGTACTTTTGTTTTTTTCGTAGGTTCAAAGAGTGGAAGAACGAGCTGTGTTCCCACTATAACGAATACGACAACCTTGGTCGTATGGGTACTCCCAGGGAGTTCATGTTCCGGGAGTACGAGTGGCGTTGGTTGAAGACAGTAGACTTCAACAACCCAGTTATGCAGGTAAATACTAAACTTCAGTAAAAATGTTTATTTTGTTAAAATTTTAATTATTAGTTTAATTATTTTATAATTATTACACTAATATTTTTTGATGCATTTTTCTAACATTTTATTATTTGTTTGAAGCAACGTTCTCGGATAAACTCTGAGAACCGCCGCCGGAACACAACCCCCCATCATGCTGGTTCACGGTCGTTTGCACAATATCAGGAGGAGGCGCTTAGAGATCATCCTGATAGCAACCCGTACGTGGAGACGTTCAAGATCGCTTATCCACAAGCGACAGAACAGCTCGTAAGTCGTTCATTAAAATTTTAAAATTTTAATTATTAATTTTACTTAATTATATATTTGTTATAATATTAATTTTTTTTTTCCCGTCCACTTAGGAGAGGGTCAACCGGGCCGAAGAAGAGGTGTTCCAGCAAGTAGTTCGGGAGACACAACCGAACATTTCAGAGGCAGATCTAGAAGAAGCCATGCGCCATGTCGACCGGTCCAGTGTCCAAACGGCAGCGAGGATGTTCGACGCAGCCTTCCCAAACCGGTCAAACAACTACTACTGCCGGGGTTTGGGAAGTTCTGGACTAGGGCTTCTGAAGACCACTAAGGGAGGTCAAAAGAAGGGAGGCGGGGAGAGCCAACATATGAGGGGGGAAGTGCAGCGATTGGCCGCAGAATTGGCGACCTCGTCCCAGACAGTACAGGAGCTGCGCCGCAGCACACAGCAGTATCATTTGGAGTTGCGCCGAAGAACACAGCAGTATCATTTTGATATGGCCGGTTGGCATGCCGAATGCGACAGAATTCGGCAACAAAACTACGACGGCCAACAAGCCTGGTGGTATGAGATGTTCGCGGCACAACAACAAGGCCTTCCACCCCCGCCCCCGTTTCAGCGGTTAGCGGAACCTCCAATGCCTCAACCTCCCGAGTTCGGTCAGCAGGATGACGAGCCTGATGGAGAGCAGGATGCTGGGGATGACCTGGTGGACTTTAGTGGTTTAGGTGATGATTAGGGTTTAGGGTTTATGTATATTAGAACGAATTTAATAAAAATGGTATTTAGACGTGTTTCTTGTTGGTGCAAATGCATGGACTGTTTTTGTGATTTGCAGGTTGCTTGGAATGGTAATTTAGAAATTAATTTAATTTTTTTTTTCCCAAATGTAAGAATAGCCGACGATTTTGGCATTATTTCGTCGGCTATAATAACTATAGCCGACGAATTTTACCAATTTTCGTCGGCTATAAGTTATATAGCCGACGAAATTTGCATTATTTCGTCGGCTATAACTAATTAATGCCTATTAAATATTAATATATTTCGAGGAAATAGCCGACGAAAATTTATAAAATCGTCGGCTATTGTTAACAACCAATAGCCGACGAAAATTTATGAATTCGTCGGCTATACTTAATGAATTTCATCGGCCATACTCGAAAATACCCGACGAAATTCGTCGGCAATTTCTCCCACGTTTGGCCGACGAAAAATAGTTTCGTCGGTAAGTTCGTCGGCCATACTCTACTATAGCCGACGAATTTGTTTTTTTTGTCGGCCATTGGTATAGCCGACGGGGTTGTTCCGACGAAGTATAGCCGACGAAAATTTCGTCGGCAGATGGTATAGCCGACGAAAAATAGGCATAGCCGACGAAATTTTTTTCGGCGGCTATGCATTCGGATCTGGTAGTGTTTCTTTCTTTCTTTCTTTCTTTCTTTCTTTTTCTTTTTAGATTTTTGTTGACAGTAGCCACAGAGGGGCTACACAGGCCCACAGACCAGCAGCTAGCATGCCCGGGGCCGGACCGAGGCCCGGAGCAGGATCCCCAGCACCCGGACCCGAGGCCCAGTAGTCTAACTTATGACTGGGGGCCCGGGAGCCAGGGACACCAGTCTGCCGAACAGGTCACCTTAGCTGCCCCTTTGCGTACAAATAGAAGGGAACCAGTCCCACATCGAAGAGTAAGACGAGACCTCACGATCGACCATCTATATAAGGGCCTCAACTACCCTCATTAATAGGTAACTCAACTCTCCCACCACTAATCATTCCCGCTTAAGTTATCTATTTGCTCCAACGGTACTAACTTAGGCATCGGAGAGGAGAAGACCGGCCCGCCCGGTATTCCCCTTAGTTAGCAGGGTTCGCAGGAGGAAATCACATCAAGATCCACCAGTTTCTACCAGGCCTACGGGTTTGTGCAGAAACAATTGGCGTCGTCTGTGGGAAGAAATAAATGTCACGTAGGCATTATCTGGAAAAAAAAAATATGGCAGAAAGTTCAGAAACGGGGCGGGAAAGGAATGCACAAGAAGATCAGCGGATCATACAGGAGCAGGTGCTCATCACTACCCCGGTCGCCGTACAGGAGCAGCACCCCGGCCAAGACAACCAGAACGACGGCAGCTATCGGGGGCCAAGCGGCACGCCGGGGGCATGCAACGGTAGCACGCGGGGGAAAGACCCGGCGAAAGGCTACCAACCAACACACCAGGGCCCTTCGCTGACATTCTCGGACGACCCCAGCGACGAGGAGGAGAGTCTGATCGGTGACAGCGACCGGGACACCGCATATAGCCCCGACCGGCACGATATAACGGGGGAGGTAGAGGTAATGAGAGCAGAAGTCGATCGCCTGTGCGCGGAGAGCGACCGGGATAGAGCAGATTCCAATGCCCGGTATCAGAAAATGGAGACAGTAAATGCCGCCCTGGTGGCTGCCCTGGAAAGAGGACAACAGCGCAACGCCGCTATGGCGAGGGCACATGTACCCCCACCAGGCCGGTCTCAGCCCCCTGAGGCGGGACAGTCATCGTGTGGAAGGCCTAGTGACCCCAAGGGGGCGGAGGCCCCGGGCGGCATGGCCCTACCAAGGAGCACGCTGGCACCCCGGCAATCACACGCTTCATTCGAGGATGAAGTCATGACCTCGACCGCACGGGCACTACAAGTACTCACCTACTCCGTGTCAGATCTAAAGGCCCAAATGGAGGCCAGCGAGAGAAGGGCAGCGCGGCCGTTAGAAGGCGCACGCTTCAACGAACGCACGGGCCCCTTTTCGCACAGGGTCCTGGAATCCGGGAGATCCGCTAACCAAAAATCTCTGAAGCTGACATACTCAGGAGCCGGCTGCCCCTACCAACACTTGGATAGCTTTTGGTCCCAAACATGGGCCAAGGGCTACTCTGATGCTGTGTGTTGCAACATCTTCCAGGAAACCCTGTCCGGAGAGGCGCTTAGCTGCTTCTATGAGCTCCCGGCAAACTCCATTGAGGCATTTGAGCAACTGGCAGATCGGTTTGTCGGCAGCTTCATCCTCCGGGTCGAAGGAGCCCGGACATCGACGGTCCTCTTCAATTGCAGGCAGGCACACGGCAAAGAGCTAAGGACGTTCCTTAACCGCTGGCAAAAGGCGACGGTAGGGGTTCGGAACCTAGACAAGGGCATTGCCGAGATGGCGTTCAAACAGGGACTCTGGCCAGGGAAATTTTCCTATGTCGTACGGGTAGAACTCCCGCAGGGGTATGATGAGCTAAAAGCGATGGCCATCAGACACGCTCAGGCGTCCACAAAATATATCCGCCTTCTCCTTCCGGCTGCTCCTCCTCTGCCGGCTGCCCATCAGCATCATCATCGGCCCGCGCCTTCGGCATTTGCGAGGTGATCAGGTATCCCTTCTCTTCCCACTCCACGTAGGCATCAGTGATACCCGACTCCCTAACCTTCTCCAGGAGCTCAAGAAACTGATCACTATCGTGATATTTCTGGATAACCCGCTGGAAAAGCTCTGGGTCTTCCTCTCCAGCAGCAGCGGCGGTGGCGGCACGCACAGGAAGGCAGGTGGGTGATGATAGGCTGAAAGTGTCGGGCGCTAAAGGTGAGACAACCCCGACACCATTTCTTTTTCGAGAAAGACAATCTGTACAACGCCCGGAACTCGTTCACCGTCGGCATGCTCATCCCGGACAGCTCGTACAGATAACCAAGGCTCAGCAGCTACCTCCAATGATTTCTGGGAAGCTATGCAGGAGACACGTACAGAGCGCTGAGCATGTACTGCACAAAGTCTGGCAGCGGAAGGGAGAACCCATGACGGAATTGGTCTCCATGAACAGCAACTCAACCCTCCTCCGGGTTATAGGCCGATTCCCCGGGATTCAGTGGCCGTAATTTCACCTCATCCGGGATGCTCCACATCTCCCGGAAGGCGGCAACCTCCACGGGGCTCATGGTACCCTCCAGTTCATTACACACAACAGCCCCTTCCCCATTCCTGATAGTGTAACTCACGGGCGAAGTACCAGGAAAGGGTACCCCGTGCGGGATGCTCTCATGCCCCAGAGACCCGGACGAGAAGACCTCGTCCCGGGAGCGGGCAGCGGCTTAGGACTCCGGGTAAACGGAAGCAAGCCAATCTTCCAACCTCTCGTCATTGTCCACCACAGGACGTCTGTCGGCCGATTCAGAAGTCCCAGCAGAGCTCCCATAAGCCATTTAACCTAGGGGAGGAAAACAAAACCCCACCGCTGGTCCGCGACAAGCTAAAACAGCGCTCTCTGCGACTGATCCCCAAATCTGCCGCAGATTCCCCGCTCAAAACAACTCACCCATTGCGACAGAGCCCCCCCCCCCAGGCGAAACTTACCGATTACTATGCACAACCGAGGAAAGTCAGTCCTGGGAAAACACCAAGCAATCATGGGTAAGAACCAGAACGCGATAGCGCGATGGTACCTTCACAGAACTTTCGCCGGATTCCTCTCCAACCTTCTCTTCTTCTCTCTAAGCCAAGAGCAAAAACAGCAAACACTACCAGAAAAGGCCTTATAGCCGACGAGGCCATCTCGTCGGCCGTTACCATTAATTCGTCGGCTATAGTCATAGCCGACGAAGTATCGTCGGCTATAGTCTCGTCGGGAATGCTCCGTCGGCTATACTATAGCCGACGACACGAGGCGTAAGTCGTCGGCTTATAAACCGCGGGGTATAGCCGACGAATAAAGCGTCGTCGGCTATACTTCGAACATTGCCGACGACAAGATCGTCGGCTTCAACAATTACGTAATTGCCCCTAAACCGAAGTATAGCCGACGACACTATCGTCGGCTATACGTCCAATATAGCCGACGACACTATCGTCGGCCATAACAATCGCCGGTACCAGGAACGGCTTTTTTTTTGCCTGAAGCCGGGAGGGTATAGCCGACGACATATGGTAAACATCGTCGGCTATAGCCATTATAGCCGACGAAATAATGACAATATCGTCGGCTATAACCCCTAAATATTTAAAAAAATTTAAAAATTTAACTCGGGCCCAATTTCACTTCGTCTTCGGTTTGGCTGCAGAAAATGCACAAACAAACATCCAAATATCCAATAAATATCCACATCAATCCATCCCTAATATCCTACATACTGTACAAATTAACCCACTATCTACTCATCATCACCCCCTAAACGCGTAGCGTCGTCGACCGGATCGTTCGAGTTCCGGTGGCTATGGCTGTCCTGATCGGCTGGCGTACTCCGATGCGGGGGGGGGGAGTGGGGACGACGAACTGGGGCATCTGTGGCGGAGGCGGGGGCTGGAGTCCAGCCTGCTGGGCCTCCCAAGACTGCTGCATCCATCGGTACATCTCCGCCACAGATGCGTCTCTGGCCTGCTGCGCCGAAGCCTCCACGGCCCTCGCCAACTCCGCCTGCTGGATCGCCTCCACCGCCCTCGCCAACTCCGCCTGAGTCCTCTGCAGCTGCGTCTGCAAGTCTCCTCTCGTCAAAGCCGCACGCTGCGTGCTGGGATTGGCCGGCGTGTACTTGAGAACCCCATCTCCCGCCGCGCCTAGGCCTCTCTGGTAGAAGTAGTTGTTCCCCGTCCCTACCGCCGCGTGCATGATCTGAGAGGCCAAGCGCAGCTCAAGGGTGTCGATCGTGGAGGCAAACTCCGCGATCGCCTCGTCAGACGCCCCGTCTCCCAGGGTGTCTCGCGCGATCCCGAAGGTGATCGCGTCGGTCTCCGCATCGATTTCCGCCTAATTGACAAGAAAATATAATAAACGAATTAAAAAATATATATATAAATTAATTTAATGAAACACTTTTATTGAAGATGGGCGAATACTTACCACTTGGTCGGGACGCCCCGGATACATCTGCGCATGAATCCACGACAACGGCCTCAGCGGTCGCTCCCTCCTCGCCATCTCTGCCCACTGCCTCCAGGAGCGGGCGCCGCCGTGGTGGGGGTGCTCGTTCCTCCTGCGGTTGTCGCTGTTCGTCCGCGAGATTTTCTGTATTATAAGAACGAACATATAAACGCAAATATAAATTAGTAACTAAATTAAAATATTACGAACTAACCAAAATAAAATTATTAACTAATTTAGTTACTAACTAATTTAATTTAATTAGTAACTACTTAACTAACTAATTTAATTTAATTTAGTAACGAACTAACTAACTACGTAACTAACCAACTAACTTAATTTAATAACTAATAACTAACTAACTAACTAATTAATTTAATTAAGTAACTACGTAATTTAATTATTAAATAACATTAAAAAGTTATATACTAGCAGGCTAAATTTTCTTACCGAGACCCTGTCGCTCCCGAAGTAGGCTACCAGCCATAGCCACTCGTACTCCCTGTACCGGAACTCGTGGGGGGTTGCACCTCGCCCCAAGCGCTGCTCCACATGGTACGTCCTGTAGTGCGTGGACAGCTCGTTCTTCCACTCGGAGTACCTATATTAACAAAACACAACTGTTAGATATATTCGTACACTGCCAATAAATATATTTATACAAAAAAAAGCAAAACACATAACCTGTTCTTCAGCTGCTCGTCTCTCCACCAGTCCAAGGTAGGATGGACTCTAAACCATTGCTGCAATATTATAAATTAATTAGAAAATATTTTTATATAGTTATAAGGACTGAATTCATAAATATTTATTTTCTATAATGAAAATCATATTTAACTCACCGACAGTGCATTGTACACTCGCGCCTTGATCTCATCGGGCACAGAGCCCCAGTCGGGCCACAACAGTGGGACCCTGTCCCGCACGAGCATGCCCGTCGCGTTGATGTACTTGGTGGTGGTGTCTCTCCGCTCAATCGGGCGTCCATCCTCACCGGGACCGGGCAGGATCTCTCTGATCCCACCGGCCAGCTCCCTCTCCAGGGTCGACATGTTCGCTGGCCCTCTAGTCCGTCTCGTCCCCGCGGGTTTATTGACGAGGACGCCTGTTTCATAATTAAAATGAATACATAGTTAAATAATTATTTAAACTAACTAATTAAATAATTAATTAAACAATCTAAATAATTAATTAAACTAACCAATTACCTGCGTCGTTGTACTGCTTGTCCTTCTCACGAACGGCCCACAGGCCGCGGCAGTCCTCTGAGTCGAAAGGACTGTAGAAGTAGGCCTCCTCCCAGGGAATCTCGTGGGGCCGGTCGTGCCTCCAAATCTGCCTCCCCCTGGCGTCGTACTCAGGGATGGCAGGGAGGAACTGGACCATGTACATCCCCGATGGCGGAGACATACGGGGCGTGGACCCTGAGGGACCTGCTCCCCCTGACGGTGGGCCCCGTAGCTGTGGATGCTGTAGCTGTGGGGGGACAGGGAGCATCTCTGGAGGGTCCAGATCGGCGCGCGATGGGGTCGGCTGCCGATCCTGGAACAGTGCTGAAGTGCACTGGGGCCTGGTGGCTCTGCGTCATCCTCCGACACTCGAGTCAGGGCCCGCTCCCGTCGACTCATACGAGGAGCCCCCACGTGGATCGCTCGGCGTCAATCCCATCAACGTCTCCTCTCGTCGACTCATAGGCCGGCCTAGGCTCCGACGACCGCTGGATCCGCTCCCCCCACGGCTGGCTCCTGCCTGAGCGTCGGGGTCGCTCTCGGTCCGTCTGCCAAGCCATCGGTCTACAAAGCGAGGGTTTCCTGCACAATTAGTATATAAATTTCATAAATTGCACAAAAATTCCACAAAAAAATTAAAAACTTCATTCAATGTATATATACCTAAATATATTTATACGTACCTAAATATATTTATACCTAATTATATATATATATATTCCGAAATATAACACAAAATTCCTTAAATTTCACAAAAAAATAAAAAACTTTTTTAAATATATATATACCTAATTATATATATACATAACTATATTTATACCTAAAGGTATATATATATACCTAAAAATTCTTGTTAATTCCTCAAAATTAAACAAAATTCCACACAATTCCATAAATTTCACACAAAAATAAAAAACTTCATTAAATGTATATATACCTAATTATATATATACCTAAATATATTTATACCTAATTATATATATATATTCCGAAATATATATATATATATATATATCCACCTAAAAATTCCACAAAATTAACAAAAATTCCACAACATTAAAAAAATTTCCACAAACTTCCATATACCTAATTATATATATATATATATATATATATATATATATATATATATATATCCTTCACAAAATTCCACATAATTATAAAAAATTAACAACAATTCCACAACATTACATAAATTGCACAACAACCCTAAATTCCACATAATTTCACAAAAACAATAAAATTTCACAAAAATACCTAAATTCCACAAAATCACAAAATTCCACAAAATTAACAAAAACCCTAAATGAGGGAGAGGGGGACTACCTGACATGGTGGTGCGGCTAGGGGAGGTGGTGACGTGCGGCGGCGACGGCGGCGACGGCGGCTAGGAGCGGCTGTGGCGTTGCCGTTCGGGGACTGTTTTCGGGTCGGGGAGGGCTCGGGAAGGAGGGGGCCGGGGCGGGGAGGGGTCGGGTGGGGCCGGGGATAGCAGATCGGAGGTCGGTCGGCGTCTCTGTTTCGGTGGGCGGCGAAATCCGGTTTTAGGGCAGGAGCAGAATGAGGGAGAGGCGCGTCTGTTTCGGTTTAAATCGAAGGACTATAGCCGACGATATAATTTTAATTCGTCGGCTATAGTCATAGCCGACGAAATTCGTCGGCTATACTCTGACGGGCCGGGCCGAAATCCGGGCCGGGCCGAAGTTGGGCTTTGCGGGCCGGTTATAGCCGACGAAGTTAGGTGCATCGTCGGCTATAATATGCATGTCGTCGGCTATAATATGAATCTCGTCGGCTATACTTTACGCTCTCAGCAGCCGTCAGATCTCGCCCATCCAACGGCGGACAATGAAACGGCGCGGATCGCAAGAGTTTAGCCGACGAGGTTAAGTATTTCGTCGGCTATTCCCTGGTCAACTTTTGGTCAAACCTCTAAACGCTTTAAAACGGCAATTGGCCCGTCTAAATGACGTTTTTTTGCCTGACCTTCAACAGAGAATAGTTTCAAATCGATGCGACGCAACTAACCGTAAAAAAATTTTCCTCCAAATATTTACCGACCGTCAGGCTACCCATAGGAAAACGGAAGTAAAAAACACCTAACCGCAACATTCGGCACACAGATTTTGTCTGAATCTTCCCATTTTTCAACCGTAGTCGTATTTCAATATTTCGGTCGTATCTTATTTCACGACACTTTTGCATTTGAACGGTCTACGTATGGTAACTATTTGAAACTATACATTCACTTAAACACTTAGTAAATAAGTTAAGGAACATTAGTGCATATGTTCCGGTTTCGAATCTAAACGTTTGGAAAATCTATTCCAACCGTCAGATATCACCGTTAAGATTAAATACATGTATGAAAAAAAATCCAACTACATCTGACAACGTTAAAGGCTCGATCGGGACGGTCAAACTGCAAAGTCAAACCTCTAAACGCTTTAAAACGGCAATTGGCCCGTCTAAATGAAGTTTTTTTGCCTGACCTTCAACAGAGAATAGTTTCAAATCGATGCGACGCAACTAACCGTAAAAAAATTTCCCTCCAAATATTTACCGACCGTCAGGCTACCCATAGGAAAACGGAAGTAAAAAACACCTAACCGCAACATTCGGCACACAGATTTTGTCTGAATCTTCCCATTTTTCAACTGTAGTCATATTTCAATATTTCGGTCGTATCTTATTTCACGACACTTTTGCATTTGAACGGTCTACGTATGGTAACTATTTGAAACTATACATTCACTTAAACACTTAGTAAATAAGTTAAGGAACATTAGTGCATATGTTCCGATTTCGAATCTAAACGTTTGTCCATTTCGTCGGCTATAATGCTGATCTTTCTGAAAATTTGCCATTTAGGGCCTGAAAATTGCCTATTTCACTTGATAAATTCCTGAATATCGCACAAACAATTGAATACAATTTCCCATAAATTCGGAAAACGGTAATTAAGGACAAAAAATGTTTTCATACATGCATGCACCATCGTACACAAATACATACATAAACAGTATACTAAGGATGATAATCAGAATCATCCTCATCACTTGAGTCAGACGTAGTATAGTAGTTAATATCTGGCAACCGGTGCTCGTACTCGTCGTCTGAGTCATCGTCTGCCTGATATAGACGATTCGGATTAACATCATACATGGGCACCTGACCCCTAGGAAGTCGAACCACTCTGCCCGGCGTCACATTATTATCGCGGATGGTGGAGGATTCCGGAATGTCGCCGGCGTCCGGCTCTTGGTATGCGGTCGCTTCTTGACACTCTGTGCTCACACCAAGTGTGGTAGCACTGTATATGTCTCGCTGAGACACATGGTTAACTACCTTCCACGTGCCTTTGTTCAAAGGATCGTCAAGATAAAAGACCTTTTTGGCCGCTGTGGCGAAAACAAAGGGGTCGTCTTCATACACACTAGTGGCGGTATTCACCGAAAGTATGCCGTACTGATCGATCCGTATGCGGTGCGGCCTAGTATCAAACCATCGACACTTGAACAAGTGGACTTTCATGCGGTTCCCATAAATGAGTTCAACAACTGACTGTAGGACACCGTAAAAATCCACGCCCCCCTCTGCACCATCGACCATCACCCCACAATTCTGTGTTTTGCGTTCCCCGTCTCTAGCTTCACATATATACTTAACGTCGTTGACATCACACATTGGGCGGACTGTGGAAGATATCGGCTTCATCGACAACAGCCTCAATTCCTCTGAGTAATTTGTATGACCACCCCTCGCAGCCACTTGCATCAGCTGAAAAATATAACTCAAATCACTCGGTGTGTTTATGATTAAAGAATAGGGAACTGTAAAAGAAAGCCATCTAATATATATATTTATACACTTACCCATTGTGGAAAATAGTCTGCAAACGTCGTGTTGTGGTACTCGACATCACCGCGAACTTCCTTGCTGTGAAGATGGTGACGTTTCCAATATTGTACCTCCGGACAGTTTATTAGAACCCACCAGTGGGCAATCCCTACCTCATGGTCAGGCAACTTGTCCACACCCTTTTTCTTGAAGCTTCCGTATGGTACAACAGAGTTGGCGACGATAGATAGGTTGAACTCGGGGTCATCTCGACTTGGATGTTGTGGGGGGTCCTCCATCGCTCCCAAGTATAACTTGGCGTACGTTACACACTCATGCGCAATGTAAGCTTCAGCAATACACCCCTCAGGCGCAGATTTATTGTGCACATATTTCTTGTAGTCTCCAAGTTGTCTGCAAGGTTAACAAGTGCGTGTTAAGAGCATGCAACTTTTATTTAAAAACATGTATAAATCAAATTTATGAATAACATGTACCTTTCGATGGGATACATCCAAGTGTAGTGTACGGGACCGGTAAGCAACAATTGTTGGGGAAGATGGATCATCAGGTGAGGCATGATGTCAAAGAAGTTTGGGGGAAATATCCTCTCGAACTTGCACAAGATAAAAACGATTTCCTCATGCATTCTCATGAGGTCTGATTTTCTAACTTCTCTAGCGCATAACTTCTGGAAGAATCTTGACAACGCCACCAACGGCTCAACCACTTCATCCTCCAAGTACGCTCGAATGAAAATAGGGAAGAGGCGTTGAAGCAGTACATGGCAGTCGTGACTCTTCAATCCGTACATCTTGTTGTCTCGGTAGTTAACACACTTGCTTATGTTACCCGCATAGCCATAAGGATACCTGCATAGCCATTAACAACAATTAGATTTCATGCATATATAGTCGTCCAACAACAGATGGATTCTTTAGGGAATACATGCCTAATTAATAAAAAGTTACCTGACATTACTCAGCCATCCAAAGATTTCATGTTTCTGGTCCCTGGTGACGGTGTAAGGAGCTTGGGGCATTTTGCTCCTGCCCTCTCTCAACCACAAATGGTCCCGCAGTCCCATATTTCTCAGATCAACGCGTGCCTTGGGGGTGTCTTTTGTTTTCTTCTCCCAATTCAAAACTGTGCCAACCACGGCTTCACCCACGTTCTTCTCTATATGCATGACATCCAGGTAGTATCTGGTAGCCAACCTGGCCCAATAAGGAAGTTCCCATAAGATGCTCTTGTGTGACCAGAACCTATACCGATCCGGCCTCTCTGGAATCGTGCGCAACACATCGGGATGATTGCTAAGCGGACCAAAGTCATACTCATTCAACACTGCCAATATTTCCTCCCCTGTCCATTGCTCCGGTGCCCAGCCCCTTTCTTCAGTCCCATCAAAAGCCTGTGCATCGTCCCTAAATGGATGGTCATGCGGAAGCCAACGACGGTGACGCATCTGGACAATCTTGCTGCAATGAGGACTGGAGCAATCAACAGTCATGCACTCTGAACAAGCCCTGTAACCCCTGGTGACGCTGCCCGACAACATACCCCTCCCAGGAAAGTCACTGATCGTGCCAACAAGCATGGCATGAATCCGGAACATCTCATTTTTGAACCGGTCGTAGACCAGGTGGCCGTTCAGACTCAAGTACCGAAGCTCCTCAATTACGGGTCTCAAATACACATCGAGACACTTTCCCGGATAACCTGGGCCTGGAATCAACAATGTGAGCATGTTATATTCCTTCTTCATGCACATCCACGGTGGAAAGTTGTACGGAATCAAAATAACTGGCCACACACTGTACTGAAGCTCTTTCTTGCCAAAAGGGTTGAAACCGTCGGATGATAGCCCTAGCCAAACATTTCGAACCTCTGATGCAAATTCGGGAAACTCCAACACGTTCTTCTTCCAAGCCTCTCCGTCGGCGGGATGTCTAAGGGTGTCATCGTCAGGCACATTCCTCTCAGCCCACCATCTCATAGCTTCGGCCGTGAAAGCACACATGAACAACCGCTCAAGCCTATCAATCAGCGGGAAGTACCGAAGTATCTTCACAGCTTTCTTGTTCCCTTTAGGAGTGAACTTATACCGCTCTGTATTGCATAATGGGCAGTATTCAAGATCTGCAAGTCCTTCCCCGTAAAACAGAACGCAATCGTATCTGCATGCATGAATCTTGATGTAGGAAAGGCCGAGATCTTTAAGGATATGTCGCACCTTATGATGACTGGTAGGAAGCCGATGTCCGGGGGGCATCGCCCCACCCCATAGCCGAAGCCAATCATCAACCGATTTGACAGTGCCTTTGTTCTCCGTTTTGATCTTCATCACTCCCATGACAGATTCAAGGACAGTCTTACTGCATCCGGGGTACAACGGAGTCTGTTGCAATGCGATCAGGTTGTTGTACTTTTCCATACCACTTGTGTTGACCGGAGATCGGGGTAATGGCTCGAGTGGCTCAATATCAGGGAAACACTCCATCTCCGGAGGTGGGAGTTGCACATCTGGTGCTTCCTCAAAGACACCGCTCTCACGAGGAAACATATCGTTGATCCAGTTCGTTGTCGGATCATTGGAGGAACTCCCTCTCTCGGCAAATTGTCCATGATCATGACGACCCGCAAACTCTGGTTCACCGTGATAAATCCAATTAGTGTATAGGACCCAAAATCCATATCTAGCCAGGTGTTGCTCCACTGTCTCTATGGAAAACCGGTGTCGTGGGGTGGCACACTTGCACTTTTTACACGGACAATAATGAAGTGTAGTGTCTCCACAGTTAGCCATCACAAAATCCAGGAAACTCCTAACTCCATCATGATACGCCTGATCCCATCTTCCAAGGGTAATCCAACTCTTGTCCATCCTGTAAATTCAAGAAATAAATATAGCTATATATAGATATGTATATATGCACGTACTACGTACGTACGTACGCACGTACTAATTAATTAAAAAATTCATCATTACACACACACACATATATATATATACACATGCATCCCTAAATTAATTAAAACATCGTCAATCTCCCTAATTAATTAAACACAATGTATTTTTTATATATACCAACAATATATTTTTAATTACAATTAAATTAATTAATATATATATACATTTTTTCATCAAATTCATCTAAAATCACCTATAAATCAACAATCAATCACTAATCTTCAACAAAACTTCAATTCTATCTGACCAATACAACATATATATCAACCCATTAATAATCTCATCTCAACACATATATATATATATATATATATATATATATCAAATTAATCACACATTTATTCTAATTAAACTCTAAATTAACACACCTCTGCATATAACCAACTAAATCAACACACACAGCAATATACGTACCTTTCAAGCTTATGGCCGAGGTTTTGGACGATTTCAGAGCGTTTTGGACGATTTCATCGACGAATGAGCTCCTGATGCAGAAGGTCGATCTGATATAAGAGTTATAGCCGACGAATACCCTCCTCGTCGGCTATAACCAAAAACTTTTCGTCGGCTATAGTTATAGCCGACGAGTTGTCGGCAGTCGTCGGCTATAATATTATAGCCGACGATGTGGCCGACGAAATAGTAATTCGTCGGCTATAAGGGGTTATAGCCGACGAGATACTATTTCGTCGGCCGTTTTTTCCCATATCGTCGGCTATAACCCCTTTTCTGGTAGTGAAACAATGAAGACAAATAAGGCATTTTTATAGAAGGGTCTGATGCCCTAGGCACCCCTGTAATTCCCCTAAAATACTCAATCGGGGCAAGTCAAACGCCTGCGAATCCAGGCCCTCTATCTTAGATCGCTCCCTACTGACACG
This sequence comes from Potentilla sterilis, assembly GCA_963682095.1. Taxonomy (NCBI): domain Eukaryota; kingdom Viridiplantae; phylum Streptophyta; class Magnoliopsida; order Rosales; family Rosaceae; genus Potentilla; species Potentilla sterilis. The sequence goes on from OY821756.1 coordinate 23,529,605, forward strand.
TGTCCCAGCATCGATAAAATCCCCACGCCATCATATCTGATGGGACTGATGGGCTTTCTACTTCAATGCATGTCAGCCACCTGCCCCGCCTACAAGCAGCATTTAAGGGAGATAGGGGAGAGAACCGAGGGGTTACGAACCATCCCCCACTTCCCAAGAGCCAACCTCAAATCAAGGAAAGGCATTCCATCGGTTCACAGGCATTCCACCGGTTATGTAGCATTCCACTGGATCCAAGGCACTCCATCGGTCTAGTCACTTTCCTTAGCGCCTACGGGCACGGATAAGCCAGCAACAACTCAAGGCTTCAAACACATGGGCTTTATAAACCCGGGAGAGTTTACCTTTAACACATGCAAACTCTTCCAGCTGGCTAGAAACCCTGCATCACACTAAGCTGTAAAAATATGGGGATCTATGGCGAGACTTGTTATCTCCACGCCACGCCACCTGGCAGATTGTTTCTCTAACACAGAAAAAGTCTCCCCGCAGGCTAGAAACCCTGCACAGCCTCACGCTTATTCCAACACAAGCTGAGAAGAACTAGCGGATGTTGACCGGTGCTTAAACATGGCCGCAACACCCCATCGGTGGACCTGTTGGCTTGCACCCATCAGGCCTTCCCGCATGCTCGCAACCCTGCACAATACCCCACGCTTACTCCAACACAAGCTGGGACGAATCAGCGGGTGTGGATTGGTTCCATGACATGGCCTAAACACCCCACCGAGCTACTCCCCGGCCTGTTCCACCGTTGGCAGTAATTTTTCACTAGGGGACTCGTCCCAACAGGCCACTCCACCGGTCGAGTCCTTATGCTCCATATTCATCGCATGGCGGATTTCAACGCCACATCATCATCCCATGCACTTGTCCGGGGTTCACCCCTCTCCATATTCATGGCATTGCGGATTTCAATGCCACATCATCATCCCATGCACTCGTCCGGGTTTCACTCCGTTCCATACTCATGGCATGGCAAGACTTCAGCACAACACCATCATTATTACAAGCCCAATTTTTCACTGGGGGACTCGTTCCAACAGGGCACTCCACCGGTCGAGTCCTTACGCTCCATATTCATCGCATGGCGGATTTCAACGCCACATCATCATCCCATGCACTCGTCCGGGGTTCACCCCGCTCCATATTCATCGCATGGCGGATTTCAACGCCACATCATCATCCCATGCACTCGTCCGGGTTTCACCCCGTTCCATACTCATGGCATGGCAAGACTTCAGCACAACACCATCATTATTACAAACACATACTCATAACTGTCACACGTCATCACTAATAGGTACTCACATCACCACGCACCATCATAACAGCTCTTCTGCTCGAACGCCCGGCCAAGCCCAATCTTCAATACAGACTTAGGGGACTAGGCACCGTTGGGTCGGTAACCCTGCGGGTCTGCGGGACAGGAGCGAGACATATTAAGTCCCCATTCAAGATTGTACTTGACCGGGAACTTGGGGGACTTGTTGACAGTAGCCACAGAGGGGCTACACAGGCCCACAGACCTGCAGCTAGCATGCCCGGGGCCGGACCGAGGCCCGGAGCAGGATCCCCAGCACCCGGACCCGAGGCCCAGCAGTCTAACTTATGACTGGGGGCCCGGGAGCCGGGGACACCAGCCTGCCGAACAGGTCACCTTAGCTGCCCCTTTGCGTACGAACAGAAGGGAACCAGTCACACATCGAAGAGTAAGACCAGACCTCACGATCGACCACCTATAAAAGGACCTCAGCTACCCTCATTAATAGGTAACTCAACTCTCCCACTACTTATCATTCCCGCTTAAGTTATCTATTTGCTCCAACGGTACTAACTTAGGCATCGGAGAGGAGAAGACCGGCCCGCCCGGTATTCCCCTTAGTTAGCAGAGTTCGCAGGAGGAAATCACATCAAGATCCACCAGTTTCTACCAGGCTTACGGGTTTGTGTAGAAATAATTTTAAACTTGATTCTCCATTCAATCTCTCATGGTTGGATACAAATTTGAATTATTGTTGTTTCTCATTAATGTCTCATTGATATACATGAATTATTTCTCTTTATTAATAAGATGAGGGAGAGATGACTTGAATCATATTTTTTATGGAGCTCATTAATTCCCAATTTCAATCTAGGAACCCATAACCTCATTGATGTCATGCAGAGATGCAGTTCTATAGGTAGAGTTTCATATGAGTTTTTGAATTATAAATAAGGAGCTTGCATAAACTTCCGTCTCTTTCTTCACATTGTAACTGCAAATACTTAATTATGGGAGACCACACTGTACAGACAAAGAACTGATTCTGATTTCTACAACGTCGCTGCAAAACCCATATATATATATATATATATATATATATATATATATATATATATATATATATCATATCATATCCATAGCGGGGCTCCGCTATGAAATTAAAAAGCGGGGTTCCTTATTTGACCAACTTTCTGATCAAATTTCTACATCTCGACCGTTTAATATTTAGGTATATGCGTGTAGATCATCTCTGCAAAATTTCATCAAATTTGGTGATCGTTAAGGTATCAAAACGATAAAAAAAACAATGAACATACTGAATATGTTCAATATGAACCACTTGTGTTAATTACGACTAGGAATGTTCAAACGATTATTAAATTTGATGAAATTTTATAGAGATGATTTACACACATATACCTGAATATTGAATGGTGGAGATGTAGAAATTTGATCAGAAAGTAGGTCAAATAAGGAACCCCGCTCTTTAATTTCAGGGCGGAGCCCCGCTCTGGATAAGATATGATATATATATTTTTTTATAAAAAAAAAAAAAAAAACCCTTACCCATTATTATTAATTGTTAGAGATCAAGATAGTTAGGAGGATATATTGGTAAGTATGGGGAGGTTTATTTAGATTTTCAAGTAGTTAAAAAGTAATAAGGAGGTGTAATAAGTTACAGAGGTATACATAGTAAATTTGGAGGTGCAACTAGAACTTCCCTTCCTAATAACTCTGATTTACGAAAAAGGAAAGGGTATCATCATCTTTTGTACATCATAACTACATATATGATAGCAGAAACAAATATGTACTATTAAAACTGCTGAGAGAAATAGTCCATATAGGACATGTTTACTTACGTGGAATAGAATTGAAAAGTAAAAGAATGATTGCAAGATAAGGAAATTTATGCGTTTACATGCACATGGAATTAAAATTGGTATGGGTCCCACCTTTTAATCAAAATTACTTGCACACAGAGAACCCACAAGAACGAAACAAAAGTACAGTCGTTTAGATCCGAACCCAAAAGAGAAGTTACCTCGTGAATGTTGAAGAACACAAAGAAGGGAATTTTGCTCAGATTATTGAAACAATTTAGGAGGGAATATACGGCCATGAGTGGAATAAGGCCTTCCTCCTGGAGTTTGCAAGACAACAAGCTCAACATTCAAAACGCAACAGTCATTAATTTTGATAATCACCAATTCATATGAAAGTGGGAGGACCAAACCCTAATCTCACAGCACAGAGTCTAAATTCCAATATATAATTCTGAATCGTAAAATAAATAAAAAAGCAATTGAAATAAATAACTTAGAAGTGGTGAAAAATTGACATACAGTTCAAAGTTCAAACCAACTTTATCGTGAATCTTTTAACAGTGGCAACAAAGCAGGATTTACTACATCCTTACACAATAAACCAACTACCAATTCACTAGTTGATGCATCTGCAGAGAAACCACACTCCACCATTTCTTCAATGAGTTTCATGGCCCAAGATGTCTCATTGTTATTTAACAACCCTCGGATCATGGTGTTATAGGTGCAACCATCGGCAGAACATCCTTCCCTTCCCATTTCTGTCAGCAACTTTTCTGCTTCAACTAATAAGCTCAGGTGACAAAGTCCCTGAATCATTATAGTGTATGTTCTCACACTAGGCCGAACTCCTTTTGAGGACAAATGACAGAATAGATCTCTTGCTGAGTCAATTTCTCCAGCTTTGCACAAACCTTCAATAACAACATTGTAAACTACAATGTTAAGTTCTACATTGTTGGCTTCAAAGTCTTTAAGCAAATCTCTTGCTGTAGAGAGTAGCTGGTTGTTACACAGCCCATCAAGTAGAACAGTGTCGGTAAGAACATTTGGAAGCTGGCCACAGCCTTGCATCTCGGAGAACAAGTTTTCTGCTTCTTGAATTCTACCAGCTTTGCATAAGCCATCAATAAGAGTGGTATAAGTAACGGTATTGGGAACAAGTTCCATACGATGCATATCCATAAAAATCTTGTATGCCTGATCGATCTTTTTACCCTTGCAATATCCATTAATCAATATGCTACAACTCCATACATTAATCATGGAGCCCTTGCTAATCATGAGATCAAAAACTCGTCTTGCCTGGTCCATCTCTCCCCCGAAACAGCAACCGTCCATAAGTGAGCTGTATGTGATCGTACCAGGCTCAATATGTCTTTGGATCATGATGTCAACGACTCTTTCAGCTTCCACCACCATCCCTTCCTTACAGTATGTATCAACCTTGACATTGAAGGTGAAGACATCTGGAAATATACATTTACTCAGCATTTCATCAAGCAGCCTCGTAGCTTGTTTCCAGTGGCCTACATTGCAAAGTCCTTCAATTAGACAAGTGTACGTGACAATATTTGGAGCATACCCCTGCTGATCATTTCTGAGAAGAACTCCAATGCTTCATCAATGAGTGTGGCCTTGCAAAAGCCGTCGATGATGATGCTATAGGAAACAATGTCAGGTTGCCATCCACTTTGTTCCATCTTACGGAGTAAGTGAATGGCAGCAATGTTGTTCTCAGTCATGCAGAGACCCTTTATAAGTGTGTTGAAACTTGAAAGTAAACACATTGGGTTTACAATGACCTTGCTGCAGTATTTTGGTGAAAATTCGTGCAGCCTGAAGCACTCGATTGTCGAGAACAAAGCCGTTGATGAGAATGGAGAAGGTGTAAAATCATTACATTGACGTTTTGTAGATTTTTAAATCAACTACCTATGTTAGTTTGCAAAATCATTACAAATCTGTTATTAATCTCTTCAAATTCTTAAACATGAAAATGCTAAATAAAATGGAGAATTAATACATTCTCATCATTATATTTAGACGAAGAAGAAAAAAGAACAAGATAAACTTTAATGAAATGAAAATCATAATGTTTTCAACATAAATTACTACTTAATTCAGAATTCTAATAAAGAAAACTATAATTTTTTTCATGAAAATTAAGAAAGTAGTTGATTGTTTAAATTCCCATTAAAACTAATTCGAATTTCTTATAAAAATTTATTTTCTTATTTATTAATTTCCTTTTTTATCGGATTTTTTTTATTAATTTCTAAAAATAAATTTTTGACTTTTGATATTTGTTTTCTTCTGATTTTCTTAATTATTATATATATCTGTTTTGGTCATTTGATATATTTACACAATCATATTTAAAATATATAATAATACGTATGTGTATTAAGGAGTTTGGAGAGTGTATATAAAATTTTCCTTTATTTTTTTTATCTAATAAACAACCGAAATATTACAACATGCGTCGAACTTACAAACGTAGAACAAATGATACTAGACTTTTTGTTTTTATTTTGATGATAAATTTTCCGTCTATTTGTGTGGTTCGGTCATGAAATCAACAAATAAGTTCTTCTAAGAAAAAAGGGTATATGGCCACCCTCACGCCTAAAAGAGAGCATTCTAGCAAATGATAATTGAAAGACCAAAAAGTCTTTTATCACTACCAGATCTGAGGGAATAGCCGACGAAAAAAATTTCGTCGACTATGACGAATTTTCGTCGGCTATTCCTTCTGCCGACGAAATTTTCGTCGGCTATAATTCGTCGGAAAAACACCGTCGGTAATACCAATGGCCGACGAAAATAACGAAATCGTCGGCTATATTCGAGTATGGCCGACGACGTTACCGACGAAAATTAATTTCGTCGACCAAATCTGGGCAAAATATCCGACGAAATTCGTCGGATATTTTCGAGTATGGCCGACGATATCGTAAACTATAGCCGACGAAATTCGTCGGCTATTTGTTCTGAAATATAGCCGACGATTCCATCTATTTCGTCGGTTATTTCGTCAGAATATATTAATATTTTAATAGGCATTAATTAGTTATAGCCGACGAAATAATGTCATTTTCGTCGGCTATAAAAGTTATAGCCGACGAAAATTGGTAAAAATCGTCGGCTATAGTGCTTATAGCCGACGAAATAATGCCAATATCGTCGGCTATTCTTACATTTGGGGGAAAAAAAATTAAATTAATTTCTAAATTATCATTCCAAGCAACCTGCAAATCACAAAGGCAATCCATGCATTTGCACCAAGAAGAAACACGTCTAAATGATTTATTATTTAATTTGTTCCAATATACATAAAATATAACCCTAATCATCACCTAAAGCACTAAAGTCCACCACGTCATCCCCAGCATCCTGCTCGTCATCATCGGGAGGTTGAGGCATTGGAAGTTCAACTAACGGCTGAAACGAGGGCGGGGGTTCAAGGGCGTGTTGTTGTGCCGCGAACATATCACACCACCAGTTTTGTTGGGCGGCGTAGTTGTGTTGCCGAATTCTGTCGCATTCAGCATGCCAACTGCCAGATCCAAATGATACTGCTGTGTTCTGCGGCGTAGCTCCTGTGATCTCTGGGACTGGGCCTCCAATCTTGCGGTCAATCTCTGCACTTCCCCCCTCATCTGTTGGCTGTCCCCGCCTCCCTTCTTTTGACCTCCTTTAGTGGTCTTCAGAGCCCTATTCCAGAACTTCCCAAACCCCGGCAGTAGTATTGGTTTGACCGGTGTGGGAAGGCTGCGTCGAACATCCTCGCTGCCGTTTGGACATTCGATCGGTCGACCTGGCGCAGGGCTTCTTCCAGATCTGCCTCTGAGATGTTCGGTTGTGTCTCCCGAACTACTTGCTGGAACACCTCTTCTTCGGCCCGGTTCACCCTCTCCTAATTGAACGGGAAAAAAAATTCTAACAAATATATAATTAAGTAAAATTAATAATTAAAATTTTAAAATCGTAATCAACGACTTACGAGCTGTTCTGTGGCTTGTGGATAAGCGATCTTGAACGTCTCCACGTACGGGTTGCTATCAGGATGATCTCTAAGCGCCTCCTCCTGATATTGTGCAAACGGCCTAGAACCACCATGATGGGGGGTTGTGTTACGGCGGCGGTTCGCAGAGTTTATCCGAGAACGTTCCTTAAAAAAAAATAATAAATTATTAGAAAAATGCATCAAAAAATATTAGTGTAATAATTATAAAATAATTAAAATAATAATTAAAATTTTAACAAAATAAACATTTGTAGTGAAGTTTAGTATTTACCTGCATAAGTGGGTTGTTGAAGTCTACTGTCTTCAACCAACGCCACTCGTACTCCCTGAACATGAACTCTCTGGGAGTACCCATACGACCACGGTTGTCGTATTGGTTAAAGTGGGAACGGAGCTCGTTCTTCCACTCTTTGAACCTACGGAAAAAATAAAAGTGCATTAGAAATATTATTAATATCATAAAATATTTCGAATTATAAGATAAGGAATTCCCAATGTACCTCAACGACTGCATCGCGTCCGCCCAATGCTGCTTATGTTCTGCAATCTCGAAGTATGTCTGAAAGATAATATTTTATTAGTTTTACAATTATAATAATACCGAAAATTATTAAATATTACGTAAAATAAATTAATTTTTTTAAATTACTCACCGACGCAGTGTTATTCACCTCTCTCTTGATCTCTTCGGGCACATCAGCCCACCGCGTCCACAACATAGGGACTCTGTCCCTAATTATTGCCCCCCACGCAACCCGTGTAGTCGCGGCGTTTTTTCCCCTGAACCTCCTGATTAGGAGGTTCGTTGATCCGGATCCTCCCGCTGCTCTCAACAGTTCTCCTGAGCGTGTCAAAACATATGACACCTCTCGTATTCCTCGTTGAACTGCTAGCGGCTGTCCCTATCACATAAACGACGATTGGTTAATAAAATTAAATATTAGTGCGTTAATTTTTAAAAAAAACTTCAATTAATAAAATCAAATGTTACCTGAACTGGATGACTCGTCTGTCGACTTTCCTTTTCTCCTCGCCGAAATCAGGAGGTTAGGGTTCTCAAATGGCTACTGCCACTACCAGAAACAAGCCCTTTACCGACGAAAAAAAAAAACGGCCGACGACATACTATTTTCGTCGGCTATTCCCAAGAATGGCCGACGATTTTTTCTTTCGTCGCTAAAAATAAAAAATCGTCGGCTATTCCACAAGAATGGCCGACGATTTTTTCTTTCGTCCCTAAAAAATATTTTTCGTCGGCTATACCCCTAGAATGACCGACGAGTTAAAATTTTCGTCGTCTGTTCTCTTAAAGTATAGCCGACGAAAACTTTTGAAAGTTTGGCCGACGAAATTGGAATTTTCGTCCGCTATAAGTCTTTATATTTTCATATCTGGACAGCAGCTGCTCATTTCAAAAAAAATGAAAAAAAAACGGGGGAAAGAGTGAAAAATATGTGGGTATTGTTGAAATCCGTCTTCTCTTACATTGTGGAGCTATATATAGGTACGTATATGTGTATATATGTTGATTTTGAGTTTTAGTTGAGTTGATTTTGAGTTTTAGTGATTTTGATATAGTAAGTGATTTTTTGTTTTGTTGTTGTTTTAGTGTTAGAATGTATGTATATATGTTGATTTTGAGTTGTAGTTGAGTTGATTTTAAGTTAGAGTTTAATTATGTGTTTTTATTTGATGTTATTTTAATTAGTGTTAAAATATATATATATATATATATATATATAAATATGTTAATTAATGGTTGTTGATAGTGTAATGAACTTAAATAATGGTTATTAACTAATGGTATATATATATATGAGTTGATGTTGATAATAATATATATTGTAATATATATGTGTTAATTAATTTCTTATTAATTAAAGTTATACATATATATTATTATCATGCTATATATGGATCGAGATAAGAGTTGGATTTCGCTTCCAAGACATGACCGACGATACACTACAGGAGTTGTGGATTTTTTGCAGTTCGTCGAGGAAAATGCAAACGGGAATGAATACCATTATTGCCCGTGCAAGAAATGTAAGTGTCGCAGTGATATGTGTCGATTTCCGATTACTACAGTATGGGAGCACCTAAAGAGTAATGGGTTTTGGCCGAAGTACAAACTTTGGATATATCACGGTGAGCCATCATTAGATGGATCGCATGATCATGGGCAGTTTTTTTAGGCGGGCAGTAGTAGTACATCCAACGATCCAACAATGGCATTCGTCAACGACGTGTTTCCTTTTGAAAGCGGTGTACATGGGGAACAATATATGCATGACCCGGTGCAGCCGTTCCCACAAGTTGTCAACACTGCTGCCTTTGACAAGTACAACAAACTTATTGCATTGCAACAGACCCCTGTGTCTTCAAGTTCTGAGAAGACAGTTCTTCAAAGTGTGATGGAGGTAATGAGGATTAAAGTCGAGACAAAATCGAGCATCAGGCAAGTGGATGAATATCTACAGTACACTTCTTCGTTGTTGGAGGAGGGCCATCGTAATCCTACCAATCACTGTAAGGTCCGAAGTATCCTCAAAGATCTAGGGCTTTCCTACATTAAGATCCATGCATGTGCATTTGACTGCGTTCTCTGGGGTAAAGATGCAGAAGGAATGACCTTGCTAGCCTTGACGCATGTCCGATATGTCAGTCTGACCGATATAAGTTGACGGGAGCAGGCAATAGGAAACCTGTGAAAGTGCTTCGGTATTTTCCGCTGAGAGATAGGCTTGAGCGGTTGTACATGTCAAAAACCACCGCAAAAGCTATGAGATGGCACGGTGAGCGGGACGCGGGAGACGCAGATATCATGACACACATCTCTGACGGAGCGGCTTGGAAGCATATAAACAATGAGTTTCCTCATTTTGCCTCAGATGTCAAAAACGTCAGGCTCGGGCTCTCAACCGACAGGTTCAACCCTTTCGGCACCATGAGTCTTTCATACAGTATATGGCCGGTGGTTTTGGTACCTTACAACCTTCCTCCGTGGATGTGCATGAAGAAGGAATATAATATGTTGACGTTGTTGATTCCGGGGCCTGGTTACCCAGGGAAATGTCTCGATGTGTATATGAGATCATTGATTGAAGAGCTTAAGGTATTGTGGGACGTTGGTCATCCCACTTTTGACAAGTACAAGAAGGAGACGTTCCAGATGCATGTCATGGTTATTGGTACCATCAGTGATTTTCCTACTTATGGGATGTTGTCGGGCACCGTTGTTAGGGGATATAAGGCTTGTCCAGAGTGCCTCAGCGATTATGGGAGCACCCCTCATTGCAACAAGATATGCAGAATGGGTCATCGTGTGTTCCTTCCGGCGGATCACCACTGGCGTTACGAGTCCGCCGCATTTGATGGAACCGAAGAACACGGTGGTCCTCCTAGAAGATGGACGGGAAGAGAAATTTTAGCAGTGCTTAATGAGTACGATTTTGGGTCCCTCAGCAATCATCCCGATATTGTAGCGGAAATACCTGAAAGATGTGAGGAGTACAAATTCTGGACACATAAGAGCATATTGTGGGAACTCCCGTACTGGTGTGAGTTGCTGATCCGTCACTTCCTAGACGTTATGCACATAGAAAAAAATGTTTCTGAAAGTGTGGTGGGCACAACGCTGAACTTGGAGGGGAAGACGAAAGACGGTCCTAAGGCTCGCACTGATCTGCAAAACATGAATATCAGAAAACAACTATGGTTGAAACAAGGGAAGAGAAAAATGCCTCAAGCTCCTTACACCGTCAAGCCTGAGCATAAATCAGAAATTTTCCATTGGATAAGTCGAGCCAAGTATCCTTCAGGCTTTGCTGGAAATATAGCCAAGTGTGTGAACAGACAATTCAACAATCTTTACGGGTTGAAAAGTCATGACAATCATATCCTGATACAACGTCTCTTCCCTATTTTCATTTGACCGTTCCTTCCCCGTCACGTTGTGGAGCCGTTAGTAGCGTTGGCAAGATTTTTCCACAAGGTATGCACACGGAAAGTGAGAAAATCTGACCTCCGGGAAATGCAACAAGACATCGTTCATATCATGTGTAAATTTGAGATGATATTTCCTCCAAATTTTTTCGACATCATGCCTCACCTCATGATCCATCATCCTCGACAGTTGTTTCTTACCGGTCCTGTGCACTTCACTTGAATGTATCCTATGGAAAGGTACGTATTTTACACCTTATGTTAATTTCCTCATCAATATATGTGATTTAGTATTAATGTATTATCATAACACTTTAAAAACTTGATTTATAGGCAACTTGGACAATACGGTGATTTTGTCCAAAACAGATTCGCACCTGAAGGATGTATAGCTGATGCATATATTGCGCACGAGTGCGTCACCTACATGAAGCTGTATTTAGGAGCGTTACAGGAAAGCATACCGGAAGATGTACATTCACAGTTCAATCTTTCCATACTCTCTGACGATGTTGTACTCGGTGGAAACATGCCAGTTTCCTACAAGTTGAAAGATTATGAGGTAGCCATTGCACATTGGTGGGTACTAATCAACTGTCCAGAAGTTCAATTTTGGAAGAACATGCATCTAAACTGTGATGGAGTAGCAGGTGATCTCGATTACCACAACCGGACATTTGCAGAGTATTTCGGCCGCTGGGAACCTAACTTTAACACTATTCTATACGTGTTTATATATTATTGTGTATAATTATTCATATTTATAGTTGATTCTGATGGTTGCAGATGGACCTTATTAAAAATGATAATCACCCAAATTGGTCGCACGAACTCAGACTTCTAGCGATGAGGCAGGTCTATTCAAAAGTTTATGCGACGTGCAAGGTGAATGGTGTGTTATTTCGATGTGAAGAGAGAGACCTCAGACTGAAAACACAAAATTCAGGGGTTATGGCACATGGTGGGGATGATGGAGTTGATTATTACGGTGTTCTCCATTCAGTTGTGGAACTGCATTATGGGGAAGGCATGAAAGTGTACCTTTTCAAGTGTAGATGGTTTGACACACGGCCGCAGAGCATGAAAACCGATCAATACGGCATAACTTCTGTGAACACTAGTACATCATGGTATGAGGACGACCCGTTTGTTTTAGCCACATGGGTGAAACAAGTGTTTTATCTTGATGATCTCGCCAAGGGTGACCCGTGGAAAGTAGTCAACACTATCCACCATCGCAACATTTACCGGGCGTCTACACTTGGAGTGGCTGAAGAGAACGAGGAAGGGGGCACCGCGTATCAAGAGCCCAACTCAAACGGTATTCCTGACTCCTCTTTTATTCGCCTAGACACGCCGGTGCGAATTCGACGTGAAGAGCCACTGCTTGTTGATGTTGATCCAAATGAAGAAACTAACGAGGACTCTAGTGGTGAGGAAAGACATAGATTACCCCTATCGAGCAATTCAGAAACCGAAGAAGACTCATCCGATGATTCCGATTACAATCCGACGGATTAAGTAATTTAGATGTTGTAATCCTTTCATTTGTAATCCACTCATTTCTAATGAACGGGCGTGGGGATGAGCCTCCCAGCTAGGCTGGGTTCCAAACCCCTTAAAAAAAATTTGAAATATGTTGACTGCTGGGTTTCTGTTTTTTTTATGTTCAATTTTGGTTATATATGAACAGGACATATGGGTACGAGAGGTGTAACACAACTTATTTTTTTATTTTTTTTCACAGAATAGCCGACGAAAAATGCATTATTTCGTCGGCCAAAACTATATTGAAAAATACATATTTTATTTTAGACACAAAAAGACAAAAGAATAGCCGACGAGTACTAGGTTTGATTTTGTCGGCTATGATAAAAAAACAAAAAACAAAAAAAGACCACCTTCCATTTTCTATCACTATCGACAACCCATTGCTTCATCCTTCAAATGCAAATGTGTCGTGAAATAAGATATGACCGAAATAATGAAATACGTCTACGGTTGAAAAATGACAAGATTCCGACAAAATCTGTGTGCCGAATGTTGCGGTTAACTGTTTTTTACTTCCGTTTTCCTATGGGTAGCCTCACGGTCGGTAAATATTTTGAGGAAAATTTTTATACGATTAGTTGCGTCTCATCGATTTGAAACTATTATCTGTTGAAGGTCAGGCCAAAAAACGTCATTTACACAGGCCAATTTCCATTTCTAAGCGTTTAAAGGGTTGACTCACCCGGTTGACCGTCCCGATCGAGCCTTTAACGTTGTCAGATGTAGTTGGATTTTTTTTTTCATACATGTATTTAATCTTAACGGTGATATCTGATGGTTGGAATAGATTTACCAAACTTTTAGATTCAAAATCGGAACATATGCACTAATGTTCCTTAACTTGTTTACTAAGTGTTTAAGTGAATATATAGTTTCAAATAGTTACTATACGTACACTCTTCAAATGCAAATGTGTCGTGAAATAAGATATGACCGAAATAATGAAATACGTCTACGGTTGAAAAATGACATGATTGCTACAAAATCTGTGTGCCGAATGTTGCGGTTAACTGTTTTTTACTTCCGTTTTCCTATGGGTAGCCTCACGGTCGGTAAATATTTTGAGGAAAATTTTTATACGATTAGTTGCGTCTCATCGATTTGAAACTATTATCTGTTGAAGGTCAGGCCAAAAAACGTCATTTACACAGGCCAATTTCCGTTTTAATTTAAAGCGTTTAGAGGTTTGACTTCGTTGTTTGACCAAAGGTTTAGCCGACGAAATATTTGATTTCGTCGGCTAAACTCTTGCGATCCGCTTATTGTCCGCCGTTGGATGGCTCAGATCCAACGGCTGCTGATTGTCCAAAGCATAGCCGACGAAATATTTAAATTCGTCGGCTAAACTCTTGCGATCCGCGCCTTTTCATTGTCCGCCATTGGATGGGGGAAATCGGACGGCTGCTGAGCGCCT